>CM062805.1:129931480-130352488 GCA_031772625.1 Pinus tabuliformis
AGTTTAAAATGGAATCTGATGGTGGGAATCTATTGATTAGGCCTACAAGCACTTGTGTGTCCATCCCTTGCCTTTCTCCATCATTTTTTCCACCTCATTGTGCTTCTCATTGTGCTTCTACAGGAACTTCCTGTAGAAATTGTGGGAAACTAGACATGGATTTCAAGAAGTGGTTTGGCGAACATGGTAGCTTCCTCAAGGGTTCAGAAGCCCTCATGCAATCTTCCAACTCCTACTCCATCACCTCCATACCTGCATCACAACCCAAGCTCAGTTTTCCCTTCCATGCAAACACTTGCAAAATGCCTTGAAGAAAAAACCACATGGAACAAAATTTGTTTTTGCCATAACTTGAAAACCATGCATCCATTTGAAAAACCAATTTAAGGGAAATTGTACAAGGGTGATGGCAACATGCTTGAGCAGTTTTAGCCAATTCCAGTGCACGGTTTCCAAGAAATCAGCCTCCATCACCATCAGCCATTTTTGCATTTTCTCCATATCCGTGCATCCGTTTCAAAACCTGTTTCATGGGGATATGCATGTGAGTGATGATAACCTACCCAAGCAGTTTCAGCCAATTCCGATGCACGGTTTCCGAGAAATCGATCTCTAAAATCTTCAGCCATTTTCCATTTTTCTCGAAATCCGTGCATCCATTGATCACGATTTTGCTATGGGAGATGCATCATGATGATAGAAACATGCTCAGCAAGTTTCAGATCGATCCGCTTTACCGTTTGGGAGAAATGGTGAAAACAAGTTCTGGTTCTGTGACATTGCAGCAACAGCAGCTTGAACGTGCAGATCTGAACGTGGAAACAAATGCATGCAGCTTAGATCTGGCCAGAGGACACCTACACAAGGAAAAGCAATCAAAAATCATCAGCCAAGCCCTCATGCAATCAAAGGATCCAAGCATGCAGCAGCAGAATCAGAGCATGCAACAGCAAAAAGCTTCACAAGCAGTCGTTTGACTTCAGGTACGTGACTAAACCTTGTTCATCTATTGCATGAATCTAGTCTAAGCATTGCATGAACGAATGGAATGGTGAAATTAAGCCATGAATGTAGCAAGACACCCAGTTCTCTAGCACTCACGAGAAAGTCACGCAGCATGCATGGGTCAGTCATGCACGTGAAATTTAAAAAAAACACGGACAGTGTGGGTAGTCTAACTCCAGTGCAACTGATGGATGAGATTTCAAGCAGAGAACAAATAGTAACCACTGCAGTTCATGATAGCACAACAGTTTGCATGGGGCCAACGTGTAGTTGGCCAGCTCACCCTTCATCAACGAAAATCTTCATAAACATCCAATCGAACTCTCACAGCTATTGTTTCTAGTTTATCATCGTCCTTGCAACTGTAACAAGCTCCATAGCAATGTCTAGAATCCGTGTTGTTGCGTGCATGGACTCTTCGTGCAATGTCTGGAATCAGTGTTCATGGTGTGGCACCTCTGGTTTCAATGGCTCTTAAGAAATGTGCTATAGATCCTTCTCCTTATGTGAGAAGGTGTGCTGCAAATGCTATTCCAAAGCTTTATGATTTGGAGCGGGAGGAACCTGATACTGCCCATGCAAGTTTTACCTTTCCAGCATCTGATCAAAATCTCCTTGCTGGTGTACTCGTGAATATTGTTATTTGATCATTCCCATTATCCAGAAGAGAATGAAGCCCTGCATTTTCTTTCATGAAAGTGTCAAAACTGAGTAATATTCATGTCATCCCTTACTGGTAGTGACCATGAATGCAATGGAATCCTTGTGTGTCAATTCCATCACACGCAGATGAATTCTGTTCAGTTATTGTTGTCTTCTTGTGTGCAGTAAATATATATATTTATGGAGCAGAGATAAAAGGGTTTAAAATCAGAAACTAATCAGAAAATCTTCGGCTCTTTTGGTAATCACTGGACACTGGGAGCAAGCAGTCAAAGGCTTCCCTTATGAGTTTCTTGAGCAATGCATCCTGCTTTTGTGGGTACCTGTGTGCAGAGCCTGGTTGTTCAGAGAAAATAAGAGAAAGTGTCTTGTCCAACAAAGGAGCCATAGTAAGCATAAACTCGACAGGGTCAGGGATTCTGATTCACGGAGCATTAGTGCTCACTACTCATGGAACTCTCCCATCAATAACTGCTGCAGAGGACTCGGACATCCTGGTGACCCAATGAAGCTTGTTTCTGCACCTCAGAGGAAAAGAATTTCTGCTACTGCCTTTTGGAAGATTATGTAGGGAAGGCAAACAATGTTGGTGCCGATCAGAGTGGGCCTGGAAATTATGATGGGTGTTTAAAGGAAAATGCCACTGTAAATACTCAAGAGGAGAAAGATGCAAAGGAGCCCATTAAAGCTGTTCTTTTGAAAGGGACACAAAATTTGCACACACCGAAAAAGTGCATAAAGAGAGCATTCATGCTCATCAAAATGAAATTCACAATGTCAGCCATACTGGATCAGAAATGCAGCGTTCGAAACAGCATTTTAATTCTGCCATTCCAAAAGTGGTATGTAAAGAAGCTAGCCCTTCACATCCAACTATTATTCAGAAGAAAAGTCAGCAGCATATGGAGATAAGTTTCCCTAAAGTGACGCATGAGGAAATCATTCCTACACACTTGACTGAGGTCCAGAAGGAAACGTACCAGCTCTTGGACATAAGGTTTCCTCTTAAACAAGATAAAGGTAAGGAGAAACAAATTTCTCTTTCACAACTCAAGGAACATATGTCAAACATTTATGCAGAACTTGATAATACAGAGGGCATGAAACGGGTTGAAGATTATATATCAGGTATGCCAGATGGCCAGAGTGCAGCTCAATACGAATTTAAAGAAGCTGGTGTTTCTAATGAACATGAGAGAAGAGAGGAAGGATCTCTGATTTTTTCAGCATTGAAGGATCCCTTGTCGGGCATTCATATGCTTAGTCATCTAGATGAAAAGAAACATATGAAACAGAACCCATCAGATATGGAAGAGGTGTGGTGGAGACCTACAACTGATTATGCAGAATCTAGTCAACATGAGGCAAATAGGGGAAAATTGATTAGTTGTGCACAGTTAAAGAAGCCAGTGCCAATTGTTTGTATCAAAGCCAAAGCATAAGGAGAGGAAACACCTTTATCATATTCCTATTGCTTGGAAACATGACCATGGCTTATCTTGTGGATTTAACCAACTTTCTTGTTACAAGACATACGATTGCCCTCACGTTGCAGGTTTTAGGGAATGCCAAGGGCACCATTTCTTCCATATGATTGCATATACTTGTGCACTCATAACAAGGCTGAGGATTCACTAAGAAAAGCAGCAGACAGTGAGGAAGAAGAGCAGAAGGGCGAGAAGACGAAGGCTGCCACAGCTAAGCTGAAAGGAAAAGCACCCTCAGCCAAGCAGGCTAAGACAGTGCCGACTGTTTCTACAGGAAGACAGAGAACTGTTAGCAGACTGTTTCTACAGGAAGTTAGCAGACTGTTTCTATAAGAAGACAGAGAACTGTTTCTACAGGAAGTTTGAAAAGAGGGAAGCCAAAGGAGAAATCAGCCGAGATGTTAGCCAAAGAAGCCACCAGGGCCATCAAAGACGAGGAGAGAGATTGGTTGCTCAGAGGATGAGCAACACTTTCAGTAGGGGGGTGATGATGAGCCCCAAAAATGTACAATTATTTGGGCTCATTCAACCTCCTAATTTGACTTAATCCACCATTCTCATTGGTTTATTGCATGTTTTTGATTATTTTTATGCTAATAGAGTGAATTTGGTTAGTCATTATGCCAACAAGTCTAATGGGTGCTTTGTGTAGCCTTTTTGGTCAATGTGGAGACAAAATTGAAGGTCTTAATGAGCACTTGGCAGCCAAATTCGTGGGAAGACAAGCTAGAGGATTTGTAGGAAGGTGTCCCCTTCATTTATGGACCCTTGCCTCGAATTCTCCACCATTAGCTCGGAGTTCAAGGGCCACCGAATCAATCAACACAAGGGCAGCCAAGCAAGTCAAGTAGGACTGCTGTTAACTCCAAGTTTTGGGTAGCCGAGTCCCTAAATTTTAGGAGGACTGTTGGGTCCTCAAATTGTATAAATAAGAAGGCTTAGGGCCTCATTTGGGTTAGCCAGGTTAGCCAGTGGATGTTAGCTAGTTAGCCAGTAGATAGTAGCTAGTAGTTAGTCATTTCATAGCCTTGTTGTAGTCATTTTGTAATTCGATTTATATGCAATAGATTAGCTTTGGTTTCAGCTCATTCTCAAGCTCTCCTTGTGGACAATCTTGATGTAACTCTTCATTCTTGATTAATAAAGATGAATTCAGCTTTGCACCAGCTCTAAATCTCTCTTGGGAGGCTGTAGCTCTTGGGGTTGGGCCCATCTCAAGCACCCAGTACCTCCCCTGTTTATCTTTATGTGTGTTTGCTGCGTTCTTAAAATAAAATCTGCTCTTTAGATCTTGCTTTGTTATTTTGGTTGTTTTTGTTGGTTAAAGTAGCTTTTTATGTTTGGGAATCGATTGGTAGGAGTTTGTCATGCATTTAGATCTTTCGGAATGTTCTTGCTCACGTGATGTACATGGTTCTCTTTCCAAACGAGGCTGTTGTTTATTCATTTCATTGACAGTTAGATTAAGTTAGCTAGGACTTAGTTTGTTTGCAAGAATTCATTGATTCGGTTGAATGTGCATTGTGCAGGGCATCTCTATCACTCACTCACATGGTCAAGCTTCATCAGAGCCATCTGATTCATCCCATATCTAGGCTTCTCGCTTCACACCCATCCTCTTGCCCACGTAACCCTACCTTCTTCTCCATTGTTGTCTCAACTACCTTAAAGCCAAATCAGCCTTACACATATCATCTCACCACTCCATCCATCAGTTCCTGGGTCACTTCAGACCCCCATCCTACCTCCATAACCATCCATGCATCTTCCATCAATCACCCATCCTCAAAAATCCCATTTCGAAACATCCTGTAGAAGAATTACAGAACTTCCTGTAGAAACCCCTGCAGACTTCCTGTAGAAGTTCATAAACACGGTTGCATGGCATCCAGACTTTGTGAAACTCTCAGAAAGAATGTTAGGGATCCCTTAGACCCTCTCTGTACCATCCCAACCTTTCCCAAAGCATTTCATCCCTTGATCCATCCCTGCACAGTGGAAAGCTAGTTAGAAGCACATGCATGATAATTTCAACAACTTAAGCAAAAATACAAAAAGATGTTTTCTTCAGATAGTGATAACGTAGACACATGCATTTTACCTTCCTAGAAGTAATGGAATCTCTTTTCATAGTTTGCATTCTTTCCTTTGCATCAGTAGGACTAGTTGGTAGAATTAGGGTTTTCTAGGGTTTGCGTTTCTTTTTGGCTTTCAGTTTCTTTCCGCAAGTAGATTAGCTTACTTTGAGTTAGCTTTCATCCATCAGTTAAAAACCTTCTTCTAAGAGCTCATAGAAGTTGGCTTGAGCCCCTAGCGGACTTGTGCCAGCTGACCAAGTGACAGCTGCGGCAAGAGCTAGTACTTGTGCATATAGCACCGTCGCTTCCAAGTTTGTTACGAACTACCAGGTTGATAAAATTAGAGAAGGAAGCTCCAGGAGTTGTAGCATTATTGCTACAATACTGGGGCTCACCAGTATGATCACCACCTCTCTTTTGGGAAGTGTTGTTGAAGAGTCCACAACAACAAGCCAAAAATATTTGTTTATGTTTCCTTCAAAATTGTTAGGATTTGGATTAAAATTATTTTGCATGCTTGATTTCTGCACCTTAGAAGTTATATCATGATCTGGAAAATGGATTAGATGTATGTTGTAAGATAGAATAGATATTGAAGAAATAAAATTCAACTCAGCCTTTCGAGAAATAAAATTCAACTCATCCTCTTCACTTTGATTATTTTTGTTGCAATATTGACCATTAGATGTCTGTTCTTGATTGTTAGTCTGCAAGGGTTGTGAATGACTTGCAAGGGTTTGCAAACTCATCCACATCCACCTTTTTAATTACCATCCTCCTCCAAGAAACCTCATACTGCTCTCGAGTTCTACCACCGAGATCATCTTTTCAGGGTCAATGAAGGACATTGTGGGCATGAATTTTTGTGCAAGATGAGCATCTGAGGGATTCCAAGCTTGAAAAAATTCCTCACACATCCTTCATCCACCTTCCTCTACCTTCAGAATACCTTCCTTTCCCTTAGAAAGATCTCAGACCCAATCCTATAGCATAAGAAGGAAATCTTGTAGCAAAATAAGGTTTCCTGTAGCAACATCTAGAAATCCTATTTCACTGCCCAAACCCATCCATATGTTCTCTACGGTCTTGATTTTTTCATTTTGAGACTGAATAATGACCCCCAAAGTTTGAATCCATGAATGGGGAGACCCAATCAGCACTCTAGACCCATCCTTCATCCACTGCAAGAAAACGACAACAAATAGAGTTAGGAAGAAACTTTTCATATTTGAATCACAATGAGTATTCTATTATGCAGTGAGTAAGGACCCTATTGTTAAGGCTAGAGTTACGTTACACTCAGTGACATAAAGGGAAACTCTTCAATGCAAATATATTAGATTTGGTTTTTGAATTTTGTAGTTATTTGTTGTAGACTGAATTCCTTCTTTCCAAACAATTTTCAATTAGATTAATGATTTACATTCTGCAAGTATAATGTTGATTTGATTGGTTTACAAGTATAGTAGCATGGTTTATTTCTGTAACCACTATAGTATTTCCCCTTCCTGCAGTTATAATTAGTCTCTACATCTAATGTATGACACTTTCATTTCTACAATTAGGCTAATGCCCCTTTCCTTGCACTTAGGGTATGTTTTTGTCTTTTCATAGAAATTCTCTTTGTAGTTAGCTGAAGGAATGGTCTTTGCATGCCTTGATCTAATCCAATGGTTGAGGGTGACATGAGTAGAACTTAACCTACTGTGCATATAGCACTATCACCTCTAAGTTTGTATGAACTCGGGCTGATAATTCAAGTTGAGGGTCTTGGGAGTTGCGATATCCTTGATGCAATACCATGGCTCATCAGGTTTATGATCAGGTCAGAGAGAAATACGGAGCATCTAATTGTTACCCACGTGCTAAAGAGGATGAACTAAATATACGGATTGGGTGCAGCAACTCGGTAATAATTTCTTTCTATAGATTTTTAACTTCATAATGCACCTTTAAATTGTAACATCTATATTTTATATTTTTAATTATGTTCGGGTTATTAGACAAATGACATTGTGATTTTTTCACCTTTCTATAAGTTCATTTGTTCCCATTTATGTGGGCATATCAACATCTTTTTCACATGGAGGATGTTGATAATGGATGCATGAAAAAAGAATGTGGAGTGGAAGTTGAGTTCGACCAATCTAGTCATGCTAGCCACCACGATCCAAACTAATATAGGGGACATTAAGTTATGTTATAAATATATAAGACATCATTCAAGTGGACTTCTCTTCATTCCAATATGTTATTTTTAGGTGTAAATGGTGGGACACCTTTGATCAGAATAATGTAAAGTAAGATCATGATAAAGCGTTGATATTTATCAACTCTACAAAGATGTGGCATGAACCTAGGGATCCTTATGTTTTCCCAAAACACTGCAACCAGGGTTTTTTTTTTAAGAGATGTGTTTGGATAGGGATTGGTGGTTTGTATTAAGACATGACCCTAGATCAAAGCATATTTTTGAGAACAACAATGTTATCATGCCAAGTGAGGAAGATAATCAAGGTGATGACAATAGAGAGTGATATGTACCTCTGTTATTTCATCATTTATACTATTGTTATATGTTTTTGTTTTCTTTATTTCACTAATTATATTGTTTTTTATTTGTCTTATTGGCATTTATATAATTGGTAAGATTTACAAAAAAAAAATCACACGTTTGTTTTTGCAGTAGAAACATTTTTACGCTTAAAACTAATAATTTCAATTGTGTAATTTATAATTTAAAAATTTAAATTTTAACATTTTTTTAATGTGTTTAAATCTAATTTACAATAGCCTTCTTTTATAGGCTTTAGATATACATCAAGGTGGATGGCAAGATTGTAATTATAAGCATGAGTTATCGATTTATAAAATATGGATGAAAAGATTGTAATTATAATCATAAGTTATCAAGTTATAACTATATTTTATTAAGATATCAATCCAAATATACTCATATTATCTCCTTTGTCAAATGACATTGTGAGTATCACTCTAATCAAATAGTTCACAAAGTGATAAAATAACTCACAAAGTGATAGAAAATAATTTATATGTTTTATCTTCAGGTTTATTTTAAAATAAATTATAAATCACCTAGGGATAAATCTATGACTTTAACAATGAAACAATTGTGTATTAATAAATAAGGTTAAATTCTTGACATGAGAGGTAAAGTCATGTTTATTATATTTAAATTCCAATTCTTGCAACATTATGTAAACTAAAAGGAGGTCTTATGCATGTATAAAATGTTGATTGTACATCTATTTATGGACCATAAGAGAAACAAATGGGCTTATATGCATGCATGAGAGGTTTTAGTTTTTTTCTTCATGGATAATTGAGAGATTTGATTTTTTTTTCAATGGTAATTATCAATAAAAGTTGAATTAATAAATATTTTATGGCTAAGAATTAAATGATAACTAATGTGATGGTGATTAAGACACATTTGTTTGACTTTCTAATGGACTTGGTGATGCATTTTTATTTCTTTTTTAGATTATGTAAAATAAATATCTATTTTTATGTATTTATAAGTAAATGATTTAAAGTAGACATGTCTTTATCATTGTGAACATGATGTAATATTAGCTAGGAGAAATGTGAAAACATGAATTTTAGTGTCTATCTCATGATAAGTATGTGGAAAAAAAAAATACTTTTTTGAATTGCTCATTATGAAATAATCAAATATATTATTTTTCAAGAAGTTAAATCTAATATAGTATGATTTTTGTATTATTTAACTCATATTTGTTATTAGAAAAAAAAATATTTAAACAACTACAACAAAAAATAAATAACCAAAATAGCACCAAAATGTTATATCTTTATCATTAGAAAAAAAATCACTTTCCTCTTTAAGTGAGAATTTACATTAGACCAAATCCATAACTACGAGAAACTTCACAAGCCTTATTTTACATTTCTTGAGCATGATATTTAGAGAGAGAAATTTTAATTTAAATTGATAAGAGTTGCTACAAATATTAAATTTAAATTGCTTGAAAATATCATAACTTTAGTGATAAATTAAATTTTATTAAAATAGAATTTTTTAAGTTATATTAAATCTAAATTAATTATAAAAAATTATGACTACAGTTTTTACAATTTAACAATAGATTTAATTTTATAAACCAATATAGATTAATCTTAACAAGGGACCTACCAAGAGCCGAGCCGAGAGAGATCAAATCTCATTATATGAAAATCTCTTTTTAGAATTTAAAACTTGAAAAAAGGTGTACATGCTAAAAGATTTAATCTATTTTAGTGATTGATAAAGTTGTGACTACAATAGATCTATAGTACTAGTTTTCTATCTCTATATATAGATCTAACATCGTGTGATTTTTTATTGGTTAAATTGTATTTTTGAACAATTATTATTATTATTATTTTATATTAAAAATTGAATGAGTTACACATTTTCGTCTCATTAAGAACTAACAAAATTATTTTACCTTTAATTATTTTTTCCTTGTGAGTATTGAAGTATTTTACTAATTAGGATAGAATGAATATGAATGAACTATATAAGCAATAGAAAAATATTTATTGTAATTTTACAATCATAGTTTCAACCATACTAAACTTTGTAATTTATAAAAAAATATCTTTGCATATTTTTTTTTAAGTAAACCGCTTTGCATGAAATTTCATATATATAATTTTGATATAAGCTCACCAATACATAATCCATAATAAATATTATTTCGTAAAAATAAACATCATGATCATAACCATCATCTAAAATACATATTCAAATTCACTACCATCATCTAATTATATACACCTCTAACACGTATACACATCATTAGCTAGCACACAAATATAATAATCTAACAAGGCATCATCATTGTGATCACCTCTAACAAAAGAAAAAAAAAAAAAAACATTGTAATCTAACATCATCACCACACACATCTTTAAATTAATATACATCTCATGTCAAATAATTGTTATCACATACACATCTATTTGCGAGCACATTAAATGAACATATCTAACATGACCTAACAATATACACATCAACACCAACATATAAATTAAGTACATAAACATGAACCAAAAAAAATGCAATATATATATATATATATATATATATATATATATATATATATATATATATATATATATATATATATATATAGATATATCCAAACAAGTCAAATAACTGTTATCAAATATTTGATATAATAGATGTAGTAGTGGTAGCCTGGTTTGTAGCAGAAGACGATGGATGGTCAAGTACTGCCTCAACTGTCGAACTATGAGGTGGAAGAGAAGGTGTTTGGTCTACTCTCTCAGGAGAAACATGAGACACCTCCTCTATATCTGGGATGTGATCATTAGGTGAATGATGAGGAGGTGTACTACCAAAAGGATCACCATCACCCTGACCATGATCGGATGGGGAAATAATACCAAAAGGATCAGAACATCTTGACCATGATCTGGTGGGGTAGTACTACCATAAGCATGATCACCACCCTCATCATCATGATCTAATGAGGTAGAACAATGTGAAGACTCATGTGACGTATCTAGCGCAACATGCCTTGCATCACTCCTCGCTGCAAATAACCTACTAGCTATGACAATATGATGCATAAGACTCATCATATCACATGGAAAGTACCTCAATAGATCAATGAACTTAATATATATGTTGATATCTCGAGCCCTCCCAAGGCAAAATCCCTCCTCAACCAAAACTCTAGACAATCGGTTGTAGTAGTCCATCTTAAATCTAAGACCATCCATACCCGCATTTGGAAAAAACAACAAGATAAACACATGGTCATCCTCACTAGCCAATAGCGCCAATTCCTAGGTAGAAATCCTGATCGGATACACTGGAAGGCCCCTATTGGACATCATATAGCCCCACATGCACGTCTGCCCATTAGTCATCAGATTAGGAGGGTGACAGTCAAATGTAGGCCTCATCTCTGGAAACATTTCAAAAAAAAAACCTCTTAAGCGAAAGGGAAGTTCATCTTCCCATGTATCATCACATGACATCTTTCTAAAGCCCTACAAAACTATCTCAAAAAAATAGTAGACCACTTGATATATCATGGAGCCTGCATCAAAGAATCCACATAAAACAAAAGATGGAAACTAATGTGCTTCCCACCACTAGTATAATGTGAAATGACAGTCACTAATAATGAGAGGATCTTAACCTGTTGTGCAGTGAAAGAAGAAATTTGTAGTTGTCTACCACGCACCTGAAAATATGTTGGATGAACTAAATGACCGCCAACATATCTCTAAGAGTAGAAAAGATGAATCTCTGCTGCAACCTCATGGGGGACATTAGGGAACTTGGGAAGATTCTTCCCTCTCCTCAATAGGCAAATGATTAAATATATATCCTCCTTAGAGGGCCTATACCACATGTTAGGACCGACACAAAAATATTGTTGGTGGACATCCCACTGACAAATTAGTTGTTCCAGTAAGCTGGAGTGTGCCTTCAGGGATGTAGCCTCCTCATAGTACTTAATGAGGCCTACATTCCTCAAGATTGTTCAGGTCGTTGTGCTAATAGGGTGAGGGTATAAATCCCTCTCCATCTCTTATGCCACCCATGGTCAGATCACATTGTATTCATCTGCCATTTCCTCCTGCTTCTATTGTTGCTCCCTTTGTTAATGTATTTTCTACATGTTTGACATATAAAATATATCAGCCTCATACATAAAACATATTTTTTTTATTAAAGGGAAAATTTATTTATAAATATGGACACATAAATTTCAATTAAAAATAAATAAAATCATCCCTGGTGCGCCCAAAAAAAAGTGATGCAATGGCTCTAGTGTGCTACCAAATAGAAGAGCACCGAAAATAATGTATACATACATATGACACATCACTTTTGATCCACATAAATACATATTCAATGTGATGCATTGACAACCTTATGCACTAGTGCGTACGTATAACCTTATCACACAAGTACGAAACATTTAGGTTATAGAACACACCTAGCTATATTTTTTAATATTATGTTTGTTGTGCATTTAGTAAATATAAACACCTCGGGAGTAAGTTAAAAATTTATGCATTGACGTACAATTTATAGCTTTGTCTAGTGTGTTTTGATTTAAAAGACACACCGACAACACCGCGGTGCATTAGGTTCATGCACCGAACTATTGTGCACTCTTTAAATTTATAGAGTGCATTGCTACCGGTGTGAACCGAACCTATCGAAAAAACCACGTAGAAAAAAAATATTCAAAAACAGTGGATTTTTCGAGCCATTTATCAATTTTAATCCACTAAAAAAGATTAAATTAGAGAGAAACATAGAAATTACCTTGACATTTGGTCATCAGGGAGGCATAATTGATACGTAAATGAGAAAAAAAAAATCACCACCATTTCAGAAAATTGGAAAGCCATGCACTAAGTATGGTACAGAAGGATGGTGAGCAAGAGAAGAACTAACGTTAGGGCGCTTGCATAAGGAAAGAGCGGCACCAGTCCTTTAGAGCTCTACAACACCACAGATGGTAAAAATGGAATTTACGGCCCGTAGTTTTTTTTAATTTAACCTTGTTTCGATTCATTATTACAATAGCACTGGTGCACCCTATCTCCAAGAGAACCACTTTTTTTTAATTTAAAAACCCTATAGCTTTTCTCTTGTTAATATGCACTAGGTCATTTCAATACATTAACTGCACTGGTGCTTCGTGGAAATATAGAATGAGATTATTTTAAAATTAAAAAACCCACTAACGGTGTTATTTCTAGGATGCACCAAAGTGCTTTAATACATGAATAACACTGGTTCTTCATGGGAATATAACATCGCATTTTTTTTGAATTGGAAAACCTATAGTGGTGTTCTTGATAAGACACGTTGAGGCATTTTCATACATTAACCGCACTGATGCTTCATGGGAATATAGCGCGGCATTTTTTTAAATTAAAAACCCAAAAGCGGTGCTCTTTTTAATTACTATACAAGAACAACACCAGTTATTCTAGTGGGTATAACACCAATACAATGAAAATAATTTTAGGACTGACATTTTTTAAATATAACCTTGTTTCGGTGCTATCAATAGTGTACACACTCAGGTGTTATTGTATTGGTTTAACACCGGTGTGTTTTCACAAGATAGCACCGAACTAGGAAAAATGAACTTTACGACCTACATTTTTGTAAATTTAACCATTTTCAGGTGCTATTGATTAGTATACGCAAAAGTGTGTTTTTTTATTTAGCGCACCTTTTTTTTTAAATAAATCTACCATGGTGCACCATGTTCTATTAGACACCAATGCTTATATGTATAGTAAAGAATTGGTGTGTTTGTATATTATAGACACACTGTTAAAAAAACATCCACCCACACACCTCTGCTAGTGACCTCCTCTACAAACAAATTTTGGGCTATTTTTATAAGGCCTTCCGCAAAAACCTCTGTTAGAAGGTATTTTCCTTGTAGTGCAGTGTTCAAGAGGAACATATAGTTATGGATGTTGGATAGAGTATTCCTTGGATTTATGCAGCATTGGATATTAGACATGTTGATCATTAGAAATGTATTATCAAGATGGAATGTAAGATTTGTGATTAGAACCTGGATCTAACTATAGTTATATTAGTTTTGACTTGATGGATAAGTGTTGCTTGAATAAAGAAGTGTGTGTAGAGTCTTTGTTGCTTCAGTTGGATATAGGTACCAAGAAAAGAGTTCATAGTTGGGTGAGATCTTACAGTGCATTTGAGATGAATTGTATGCATACATCAACACATTTAAATGTGCTTCCATTGGGATCATACAATATGTTTTTGGGTATGGATTGGTTGTACATTCATAGGATTAAGGTAGATTGCTATGACAAGAGTATTGAGTGGCTAGATGAAAATGGAGAAGAGAATCTTGTAGGGAAAGAAGAAGCCTATATCAGTGAGAATGGTTACAATTATGCAAACGAAGTGCAATCGTAGGAAAGGGTGTGTATTGTTTGTAGTGGATGTCTCCAATGATAAAGGGAAGGATGATGAGGATGTGAAAGTCTTGAAGAGGCATCTGGTTTTGAAACAATTTTATGATGTATTTCCAATAGAGATTTTAGAGTTTCCTCCTTACTGGGAAGTGGAAATTTTTATTGAGTTAGTACTAAGAGTAGCACCAACATCTAAGGCATTGTATAGGATGAGCACTCAAGAATTGGTGGAATTAAAGTTGCAGCTCAAAAAAATGCTTGATATGGGATACATTAGGCCAAGTGTGTCACCTTTGGGTGCACCAGTGTTGTTTGTGAAGAAGAAAGATGGTATTTTCAGGTTGTGTATTGATTATAGAAAGTTGAACAAGGTGACGATCAAGAATAGGTATCCTTTTTCATAGATTGATGACTTGTTTGATCAATTGAACATAGAAACAATGTTCTCAAAGGTTGACTTGAGATCATGATATCATCAAGTACACATAAAAGAAGAGGACATCTACAAGACAACATTCCGTACCAGGTATGGGCATTATGAGTTTGTGGTAATTCCTTTTGGTCTTACTAATGCTCCATCTACTTTCATGTGTTTGATGAATAGTGTGTTGCGTCCTTATCGGGACAAGTTTGTGATAGTTTTCATTGATGACATATTGATATATTATAAGAATGAGGAAGATCATGTAGAACACCTGGCAGCAATGTTAAGATTGTTGAGAGAGCATCAGTTGTATTCCAAGCTTAGTGAGTGTGGTTACTTTAAGGTAAAAGTTCATTACTTGGGACATGTTGCTTTCAAGGAAGGTATAGCAGTAGACCCGAAAAATATTAACGCTATCATGGAATGGGAAGCTCCTAGGAATGTGGACGAGGCCGAATCATTCATGGGATTAGCAGGTTACTACAAGAGGTTCATTAGGAACTTCTCACAGATTTCTTATCCTATCACATATTTGCAACGAAAAGGAAAGAAGTTGGAATGGACTATGGACCTTGTAGCTAGTTTTGAGCAGTTGAAGCGTTTGCTTGCAAATGCTCCAATTTTGAAGATTGCAGATACTAACAATGATTTTGTGGTATGTGTAGATGCTTGCAAGAGAGGAATTGGTGGATTCCTAATGCAAGAAGAATAGGTGGTATGCTATGAGTCAAGGAAGTTGAATGAGCATAAGCAAAACTATGTGATGCATAACCTCGAGTTGGAAGTTATCATTCATATCTTGAAGATGTCGAAACATTATCTTCTTGGAAGAAGGTTTATTATGAAGAGTGATAACAATGGGTTGAGGTACTTGTTTGACCAAACTAATATGAATGCCAAACAACTAGATGGTTAGCTACTCTTAGTGAGTTTCATTTTGAGATCAGGTACATCAAGGGAAAGGAGAATAGGGTTGCAAATGTTCTTAGTAGAAGAGTGCTGGTGAATCACATTGCAACAATGATTTATTTTGGGACAGACTTACAAGAGAATATCTTGCAAGAAAGACAACATGATGATAAGTATCACTTGTTGAGGCACATGTTACAATAGTAGGATGAAGGTGACAAGGATGGGGAGTGTCATCTCACGAAAAATAGTCAGATTGAGGAACAAGATTTATGTACCAGATGACAGTGAGCTCAACAAGATTATCTTGAGAGAGTTTCGTGTCAAGTTGTATTCAGGTCATCTGGGGTATCAGAAGACATTGACAATAGTTAAGAAATTCTATCATTGATCGAACTTGAAGAAATAGGTGGTTAATTTTGTTGCAAGATGTTTGTATTGTCATCATGTAAAAGTAGAATGTAAGCATCTAGCTCGCTTATTGAATCCGATTCTAATTCCAGAGTGGAAATGGGAGGTCATTTCCATGGAATTCATTACAGGTTTGTTGAGGACATTGAGACAGAAGATTCCATCATGTTTGTGGTTGACATGTTAACTAAGGTAGCTCACTTCATTACAATTATGTTTACAAATTCAACTAGTGAGGTGCCTCAAATCCTCATTAAGGAGATAGTGAGGTTGCATGGTGTTCCCAAGAAGATCATATCAGACAAAGATGCCAAGTTCACTTCCAGGTTTTGGAAAGAGTTGTTTGTCTGTTTGGGGACAAAGTTGGATTTAAATACATCTTATCATCTACAGACAAATGGACATATAGAGTTGGTCAACAAGATTCTTGAGGACATGTTGAGGATGTACATCATGCATCATCAATGGAAGTGGGAAGATTATCTTCCATAGGTAGAGTTTGCATATAATAATGGTTATCGGGAATCCTTGAAGATAAGTATGTTTGAGGTCACTTTATGGGCAGGGTTGTAATACTCCTATTAGCTGGAGTGATCCAATGAACATGGTGTTGATTGGACCAGATATGTTGGCAGAGATGGAATATGAAATGCAGGTTATTAAAAGGAAATTGAAGAAAACAAAAGATAAGAAGAAGAGTTATGCAGATCAACATAAGGTATTTAAGGATTTTCAAGTTGGGGAGCATGTGTACTTGCACATCAAGCCCAAGAAAATCTCCTTAAGGATTGGATCATGTGCCAAGTTGGAACCTCACTATTGCAAGAATTTTTAGATCCTTGAAAGGGTTGGACTAGTGGCCTACAAACTTACTCTTCCTCTAACAGTGAAATTCTATGAAGTTTTCCATGTTTCATTGCTCAAGAGATATGTGCAGGATGTTGATCATGTGTTTGACTGGTCTATATTGCAGGTGGAACCAAAGGGAGAATTCTAGCTAGAACCACAATGGATATTGCAGCAAAAACAACTCATACTCCGGAATAGAGAAATAAAGTAGGTTAAAGTGCAGTGGAAGCACTTTGGGCCTGATGAAGCTACATAGGAGATGGTTGATCAGATGCAAGCTGTTAGGATATTCCGACACATAGGAAATAGTTAAGTACAACTTGGTCTAGTGTAGAGTTAGGTATAGAGTTAGGTAAAGTGTGTTTCTTTACCGTTGTACATTTTGTAACTTACAATCCGATGGTCACGATATGTAGTGATCTGACGATTCATTCTCTCCTCGGTATTACCGACACTTGATCCGTGGCTTGACACCCGATTGGTCCATGAATTCTATTTAAAGCGCATGGAGGGTCATTTGTAGGGTAATCCATGCATGAGAGAAGCTTATGTAAATTTTCATTCTTTGATTAATAAATTGCCTGAAGTGGCCGCGTTGGCTCAGGCCGTGGACTGTTTCCCTCTTTGAGGGTTTTAACCACGTCAAAAATACTGGTGTATTGATCTATGATCTGGTTGTGAGCGGTGTCCTTTTGGTGTTCTTTCTGAGGAACTTACCCTGTAAATTCCTACATGGTATCAGAGCTATTTGAGGGCCGCGTCCGTTGGTGATCCAAATCTGAAGCCGGTAGAACTGCATCCGACTGTCGTTTCCTAGATCTGCTGTTTCTGACTGCTTTCGGGCCGAGAGGACTGCTCTGTTGTGTTCGAAGCATCTATTCCAGTGAGGAACCCCTTTCATTTCACGCGAAAAGGTTTCTGGTAGCCCTAGCTGCATCATTTTTAAGATCTGGAGGTATACAGTCTTTATTTGCAGTTTACTGTTATTTTCTCTCTATTTATTTCGGTTTCGGTTTATTTAGCTTTTTTATTACCGGATCTATACCTTTCATTTCTGCGTATGCTCTTTGCCCTGCGACTCTATGCGATCTGGGCAAATCAGAAACAGAAAGGAAGGATTTTTCTCATGCGTATGCTCTTTTCCCTGCACCTTAGTGTGATCTCGGAAAATCATAAACATTGAGAAAAATATTTAGTTTTTCGGCTAAAGCTAACTTTGAGCCGCAAGGTTCAATTTTTGAAAATATTTAGTTTTTTGGGTAAAGCTAACTTCGAGCCATAAGGTTCGTTTTCTTTGCATGTCCATGTTGGGTTTTGTGTTTTTTGTTTTGTAGGGAAAAAGAGTTTTCTCAAGGCAAGCACGCAAACCAAAGCCCCCCCCCCCCCGCTCTCTCTCTCTCTCTCTCTCAAATTTTTTGTATAGATCAATTGGTTCAAAGCTATTTTAAGAGAGTAGAGGTCTTGGGTTCAAGTCTCCATTTTGTGGGGGCGGACTTTTTCATTTCCGCACATTCCCGCACTTCGTCGGCAACTTCAACAACTTTTTTTCAAAAAGCCATAACTTCTTCATCCGGAAGCCTTTTTCAGAGCCGTTTTTTTTAAACCAGCCTAATTTTTCGAGATCTATCCATTGGAACAGTTACTTTCAGCATCTTCAGCTTCAGTTTCTGTTGAAATGGAAAGTCAATACCAAGTTACCCTTGACAGCACCAACTACTTCCAATGGTTGTCCTACATGGAGGATTTACTTAGAAGTAAAGGTCTCTACCGAATAGCCACAGGCCAAGAAAAGAAACCGAAAGATGAAGACAAGGCTGCTAAATGGGAAAATAGACAAGATCAAGCACGTGGTTTGATAGGGATGTCTATTTCTCCAAATCTTAGATTCCATATTGCAGAACTTGAAACTCCTCATGAAGCATTGGAACAAATCAATAAAGTTTTTGGGATTAAAAATGAAATTAGAGCCCATCAACTTGAAAATGAGTTGCTTACATTGGATCCTAATAATTTTTCTTGCATTGAAGATTTCTTGTCTAAGTTCAAGACCCTTAGATATCTTTTGGAAGGTGTTAAGGTTAAGAAAGAAGATAGTAACCTTATTTATTCCATCCTTACTAAGTTGGGACCCACCTACTTTGTATTTGTTTCCACCTTCCATTCTACAAGAGAAGCCTTCATTTCTCAAGGAAAAGACTACAAGCCCCTTTCCTTTGACTCTTTTTGTGATTCTTTAATAAGAGAACAAGAAAAACTCTTACACCTTGGTCTTCTTAATCTTGGAAACTCTTCCAAGAAAGCGTTAGCCGCCCAGCAGCAACCAAATTCAAAGAATCCTAAGAAGTCATATCCTAAAAAGAATGGTCCTAAACCAAACAAGGGTCCTAAGCAATTTCAGCCCCAAAATGAAAGATCATTTCAGCAAAATGATAAGACCAATAAAAACAAATGGAAGAAGACTGACAGACATTGCAACTTTTGTAATCGAGATGGCCACTTAGAATCAAAATGCTTTAAAAAAATGGAAGCCTTGGAAGCAGCAATGAAGAAGCATAACATCCATTTGGGGCAATCTTCAACTTCAACTTCATCTTCAGGAATGGCACTTTCTGCATGTCATTGTCAATCATCTCGGTCTGGTTATGCATTAAATGTATCTTCTTCTTCTCATTCTCATGAGTGGCTCATTGATTCTGGAGCTTCTTATCACATGGCCAGAAACAAAGCCATGTTTTCTTCTTTAAATGATTGTAACACCAAAAATATATATGTTGGTGATGATATATCTCTTAATGTTGTAGGGACTGGAACTGTTCATCTAGACAATGGTCAATTTAATGATGTATTATGTGTTCCAACCTTATCCTGCAACCTTCTATCTGTATATCAGATAACTCATTCAGGTGAAGGTAAAATCGTTGAATTTTCACCTCATGATGTTGTAATCAAGGACTTAAAAGATCCTAAACAGATTTTGGCTACTGGCATTGCTGATGATTCTACAAGGTTGTATAAGTTTCACAACTTAGGGTCATCAAATCTTCCCTCAGTATTTGTTGCTCATAATGATGAAGTGAGCAAACTTTGGCATGAGCGATTTGGTCACTTAAACTATCGCTCCCTTCAGCATCTATATAAAGAAAATATGGTGACAGGTCTTCCTATGGTATCTTGCAGAGATGGTGTTTGTTCCGGATGTGTACTCGGAAAACATCATCGGGACAGTTTTGAAAAACGTGCCTCTTGGCACGCCTCAGCCCCTTTACAGCTTGTGCATAGTGATTTATGTGGTCCACTTCCAGTTGTGTCATTCTCTGGTTGCAAGTATTTCTTAACTTTCATTGATGATTTCTCCAGACGCACTTGGGTATACTTCTTAAAACTCAAGAGTGAAGTATTTAACACCTTTTTGGCCTTCAAGGCCTTTGTTGAAAAACAATCTGGACATCAAATTCTTAAGTTAAGATCTGATAATGGCGGAGAATATGTTAAAAACACATTCATCAACTATTGCACTGAGAATGGAATTCAAATGCAACATACTGTTCCATATACTCCACAACAAAATGGTGTAGCTGAAAGGAAGAATCGCACCTTAAAGGAAATGGCTAACTGTATGCTACAATCTAAAGGACATGGTCTTAGTTTTTGGGCAGAAGCAATTAACTGTGCAAATTACATAATAAATCGCACTCCTACTAAGGCTTTAAAGAATATCACTCCAGAAGAAGCATGGAGCTCAATCAAACCAGATGTAAGTCACTTTCGTGTTTTTGGAAGTGAAGCGTGGGCCCATATTCCAGATGAAAAGCATAAAGCTTTAGAACCTAAGAGTGAAAAATGTACTTTTGTTGGATATTCTGAAGATGTCAAAGGCTATAGACTTATTCCATTTAAGTCCAAAAATGTTATCATTAGAAGAGATGTAAAATTTGATGAAAATATATCGGCCTGCGAGCCTAGTCCGGCGGATGTGCCACCTCTCCCTATCTCTTCTACCTTTGAAAACATTTCTTCTTCAGATGATGAAAGTGAGGATGATAATCCTCTCCCACCATCTCAGGATCCTCCTTCAGCTCCTGAGCTTCCAAAATGGGTTCGTGCTACTCGAGATGCAGCAGGTGATCTTGCCGGTGATCCTACAGATCAGCGACGCACACGTTCTCAGTTCGAGAGAGCCTCTTCTTTACTGGCTCGAGCTCCAGTAAATTATGATCCTGACACCTTTGCAGAAGCTTCAGGACATCCAGATTGGGAAGCAGCTATGAATGAAGAATATCATTCATTATTGGCAAATGATACATGGGATCTTGTTCCTCTACCAAAGGGACGAAAACTTGTCAGATGCAAATGGGTTTACAGAACCAAGTATGGACCAGATGGGAAAGTTGATAAACATAAAGCTCGTCTTGTTGCTAAGGGCTTTTCACAGTTTGAAGGCATTGACTACACTGAAACCTTCTCCCCTGTTGCCAAAATGAACTATATCCGCCTTGTTCTTTCCCTTGCTGCCTCCTTCAAATGGGAAGTCCATCAGATGGATGTTAAATCTGCCTTCTTGCATGGCGACTTGCATGAAGAAATCTATATGGAACAACCCATTGGCTTCATACAAATAGACTCCAGCCTTGTATGTCGACTTAAGAAATCCCTTTATGGTCTCAAGCAAGCTCCTCGAGCTTGGTATGCCAAAATGGATAGCTTTCTTTTAGAATCTAGCTTTTCTAGGTGTCATTCTGACAATACTGTCTACACCAAGAGAGTGGGCAAGTCTCTTATCATCCTTGTTCTTTATGTTGATGATCTTATCCTCACTGGTAGTGATCCCAACCTTATAAACCATGTGAAGTCCAGCCTTAAGAAGAAATTTGAAATGACAGACTTAGGACACTTACACTATTTTCTCGGTCTTCAAGTCTTGCAATCCAAGGAGGGTATTTCCCTTTCCCAGTCCAAGTATGCTTGTGATATTCTACGTCATTTTCACATGGAAGACTGTAAGCCAACCCCTTCTCCCTTTCAGTCTGGAGTCAAACTTTCAGTCACTTGTACTTCTCCTGAAGTTGATGCTACCTTATACCGTCAACTTGTAGGAAAACTCTTGTATTTAACCCATACTCGTCCTGACCTTTCCTTTGCTGTTGGCCTTGTTGCTCGGTTTATGCAAAACCCACGTGAAATTCATTGGAAAGCAGCTAAAAGAATACTTCGTTATGTTCGAGGTACAGTTCAGTTTGGGATTCATTACAGTGCCGAAGCAGCTCCTCTATTGGTTGGTTTCACTGATTCTGATTGGGCTGGTGACCCTGATGATCGGAAGTCTACTGTCGGTTATGTCTTCACTCTTGGTTCAGGACCTATTACATGGGCTTGTAAGAAACAAGCTGCCATTTCTCTTTCATCAGCAGAAGCAGAGTATCGTGGTGCCGTAGAAGCTAGTAAGGAAGCCTTGTGGCTTCGTCAGATCTTGTCATAATTTGGCCTTCAGCAGCAGCATCAGACTACACTTTGGTGTGACAATCAAAGTGCCATTCAGCTATGCAAAGATCCAGTTCAACATCAGCGCAGCAAACACATTGAACTGCACATGCACTTCATCAGAAAGCTCATTCACGACCATGTTCTTGAAGTGCAATACTGTTCAACAGATGATCAAGTTGCAGACATCTTCACAAAGGCTCTCACAGAGGCGAAGTTCACTAAACTTCGATTTATGGTTGGAGTTCAGGAAGTTGTCACTAAGGGGGGATAGGCTCTAGTGCCTCCTTCCTTCTCCTATTGTGTCATATTTGTAAATCCTTCAATCCTATCCCAAGTTGTTCTTAAGGGGGGATGTTAGGATATTCCGACACATAGGAAATAGTTAAGTACAACTTGGTCTAGTGTAGAGTTAGGTATAGAGTTAGGTAAAGTGTGTTTCTTTACTGTTGTACATTTTGTAACTTACAATCCGACGGTCACGATATGTAGTGATCCGACAATTCATTCTCTCCTCGGTATTACCGACACTTGATCCATGGCTTGACACCCGATTGGTCCATGAATTCTATTTAAAGCGCATGGAGGGTCATTTGTAGTGTAATCCGTGCATGAGAGAAGCTTATGTAAATTTTCATTCTTTGATTAATAAATTGCCTGAAGTGGCCGCGTTGGCTCAGGCCGTGGACTGTTTCCCTCTTTGAGGGTTTTAACCACGTCAAAAATACTGGTGTATTGATCTGTGATCTGGTTGTGAGCGGTGTCCTTTTGGTGTTCTTTCTGAGGAACTTACCCTGTAAATTCCTACACAAGCTTTATATCCTTCATTATTTGATGGTTGAAGCAAGTTTTTGGAATATGTATATTTATATATGGATTTTGTTCTAGATGTCACAATGAGTTGTGTTATAAAGCTCCATTAAACGATATGATTGTCATGTTTGCCATGGTTTATAGTAGTTGTTCATTTTAAATACTACATCGAGTTATATTATAAAGTTCTATGAGCAGTATGTTTTGTTTTCAGTAGTTTGTTGGTCATAATTTTCATAGAACACTCAAGACGGTGTTCCCTAAGGGGGAGAGGTTTGTAACAACCTCTGGTCGATTTCTATGTAAATAAAATAATACCAAGGTCATGGGACACGCATTCCAAGCTAAATGTTGGGAAAAACATAGTGGTGGGTATCACTGGTGATTAATTAATGGCTATGGAAATTGGCAAAATCCAAGTTGAAATAATTGGCATTTTATTTATGAAATAAAGGAAAATAGGAGAAAATGAAGGTGAAGAGACATAAATTTGCATGAGAGGGAAATTTGAGGAAAAATGAAGGAAAATGAAGAAAATAGAGACATCAATGATAAAAAGGATTCTGAGGATCAATTCACAACCTTTTGTTAGTTTAGATTTGTTATCTCATACTCCTCGATACTTAGAGCATTCTTTGAGCATCTTTGGAGCACTTTAGTATTCATTTGGATTGGATAAAGAAGGAAAAAGAAAGTAGGAAAGCGCAAGGGAACAATTGGATCAACAATTATAGCAAGATTTCTTTGCATGTAACAAGTTGCATGTGTGATTTCCTTGTTGATTTCTAGATGCATAGTATATGCATGTGATTTTATGGTTATGTGTTGTCATTGGCATGGATATTTTTCTGGATTCATGGTGATTTTAGCCTTGTCTTTCCATTTCTTGGATAGCCATGGTGTTTTGGGCTTTTCCAGTTGATTTTTTTTTATGATTGGTGCTCATGTTCCTTATGGATGTGGGTTGGAACAAACACATTGGAAGCCCCAGAACAACTTGGGTTGAGTTACTAGTACTAGAGCCTAGTTTGGGACAAATTCTTTGGAGCGCTTGGTGGGTTGAGTTACTAATCCCTTGAGTCATATTGAACAAATGCTTTGGAGCCCTGGATGGTTGTGGGTTGAATTATTAGTTCCTATCTCCTTGGATAGCTTGGGGAGAGATTGATTTGGTTGATGTTAGTGATGTCCAACTATAGAGGTGGAATCACTGGCTAAAGGTTGAGGTGGTTGGCATTTGGAAGTCCTGGATGGTTTTGTTTTGGTTTATTCCATGATATCCCTCATTCATGCTTGGAATATGGCGTGGGGGTGATTGGCTGAAAGAGATATTTGGCTCAGCCGAATCTTTGGTTGGGTGGTACATGGAAGTCCTTGACTTGGTTGGTATTTTCACATATTAATAAGAGTTATTCTTCTATTTCAATTCATGTATACTTGTATTGAATATCTTGGTGATATTATGGATGAGTTGCCATGGTTCCTATGTTGGATATTTGTTGGTTATATATTGGTTATATGATGTATGTTATCTATGGCTTATGCCATTATTTGTTTAGTTATCTAATGGTTAATGAATATATGGACTAATAAGTGTTGTTGCAACTATGTGGAGAGGGAATAGATCCTTCTTTGTGATTCTTAGGAGAATCTCAGACCCTTATGATCATATATGCATTCATGACCTATAGCTTACATGTTTATCATGTGTTTAACGAAATTTCTAGTGTGTTCTAGACAGTCTAAGTCAAGTTTTTCCTTCAAGTTTGAATGTTTAGCTTTGTCATCAAGAAAATTATGATTTTGGAAAGTTATACGTAATTTTACGCAGTGGCATGGACACTGGCGTGAAAACATGGGACATACCCTGGGACCGCATGCTCATAATTGAGAAATTTAGGCCATAAGTGCATGGAAGCGTTCCTATGTGTGCAGTTGGAGGCTTATAACTAGATCTTGAACTTGCTATGCATATGGTTGGGGTGTTAGGTCCAAGAAACAAGGTTCCAGCTCAGGGACTAACCACTTGGGGTGTTTTTCCAGCTCCTAGGTGATATGTTGTCCTTGTAGAATGTCAGTTTGTGGTCAGTTTATAGGCCCCACTTCCTTAACTGGAACTAGGAGGTTGGGTTAGGCCATAATGACACTCCTCTCATGTTTACCCTAGTGAGCTTGTGAACTTGGATAAATGTGGGAGGAGACTTTACATTAAGAACTTTGAATACCATAGCATTATGGAGCCAAAACACCAAAAATCAAACTCATTGGAGTTAAGCATCGAAGTGTGTGATAATTGATCTCCCATAATTGTCTTTGCATGATGCTTACAGTCGAGAGGTGGTGGTGTCATACCATAATAACATGTTGAACCAAAGGAGGCTTTGTCACTTTGTGGGGGTTGGCAGGCACATCCCTTCCCATTATTGTTGAATGAGACAACCATCATGTCACCCCCACCTCTCCTTAGTTTTCCAACCAATATGGAGAATCATTTTTTATAAGTTACAATATATTACTAAATTCATGTAGTTTCTTTTTGAACCATTTCATATAAGGCTTCTACAATTTTAATTAAGCGTAAATTCATAAATAAATTTTATAAAAGTTTAATTAAAATACAAAATATTTTTTTATATTTTTTAATAAATTTTATTAAAATTCAAAACATGATTAAATAGTAAATTTAAATGGCGTAGTCAAACTTATAGACGAAATGACATTTTTTTTCACGACATTTTTTGTGGTTAATTTTAATCAAAATCCTACAAGATTTTTCTAAATTTGAGTTTAAATAGTTTAATCTGCATAATTTGAGTGTCTCAAGGGTTTTTCAGGGTGTTGAATCCATTTATACATTCAAAAATATATTTTAAACAACAAAAAATGTTGAAATTATATGGTCAAATTTTAATGAATTCTAGTAAGAAAAAAACTACTCCATCTCTAAATTAGACCACTGCAATTTAAATTATCAAATCTATAAAATATCGCAATTTCCAAAATTTAAAAAAAAAAAATCTAAATTTTTTTTTATACATTAAAAATACATTACAATCTCATTATAATTATATATTCACATTTCCAAAAAACAAAACGATTGAATTTACCATTCCCAACGCCGAAAATTTAAAATATCGTAAAAGAACGAAGGAAAGACGCATTAAGAAGCCGACATTAAGACGACGGATGTTTGTGACACTCTTGATCACAAATAAGTGATTCGAGATAAGTCTGAAATTTGGTGCCGTGTAGCATGTATTTACTCCTGAAACTTATATTTGACACGTATATATTGCATTGATACCTCAACAATTACACGCTATAATATTATTGACACTTAAATTCATTCAATATCTTTCATAATTTGTAATAGGTATCATAAATATAACTTTAATATTTTAATGTCATTGTAGATATTCGAAAACGTTATACCACATCACCATTAACCTATTATCATTTTTCAACAATCGTTCGGCTACCAAATTCGGGTTTTAACTCTGACTTCCAAGTTCACCGTAGCCCGCTTTGGTAGTTCGAGTTTTATCCTTGATGGCATGGTCACATGGAAGCTGTCGAGAGTTTTAAGGAACATTTCTGGTCTAAAGAGTCATGCAAGATTTTGAATTCATTTTTTAAATCTGAGTGACTGGTGTAGCACTTTGAAAGCATTGAGAAGCTTTGGAAAGTCGTGGAAAATAAACTCTCAAACGCTATAAATGATGACTGGGTTAGTGCTATTGTGTTGGTTTTTTGGATTCCGCCTTTGACTTTCCCCAATACAAAATACAAAATTCAAACTTATTAGAGAAAAAATGGTCAAATAAAAGTAAGTAAAAAAAAACAAAAATTAAAAATATTATTATAATAGAGTTAAATTTTATTACATGTAAATGGGCATACCATTATAAGACCTGGTAAGGCATGCATATCCCTGGGTAATTACTGGTAAACTGTGGGTTAGACCCAGGTGATAGGGGGGATGTCGGGTTAACAAGACCCTGGGTAAAAAAAACTTTGAGGGGGGTAAGCGCTAGAGTTAGGGGGTTACCTCACATAGCAGTTTTGGTTGGATTTAGTCAAGGAACCCCAAGTCAAGTTTAAAGGGGGAATTGTTAAGTAAACTTGACTTCGGATAGAGTGAAATTTGACCAAGGTAATCAATGGTGGTTTTTCACGCATGGTACAATGTACCCATGGTATTTCGTCTAATGGAGCCTATAAAATGAGGGATGACTTCATTGTAAGGTAGGCATGGGAGGTGAGCAGTGAAGGCTTACTTAGCCATCTTGGTCAGGGTTTTGACCAAGGCTAATGAGATCTTATTGGGTTAGGTTTTTCCTCAATTTGGGGTTTTCCCGGATAAACATGTGTGTTTATGTGTTTATGATTGTTTTTGTGTTTTGTTCCTCTCGGTAAATCTTTGTAATTAATTTATGTTCTACAATAAATTCTAACATCCCATAAGTTGGAGTGATCCAATGAACAGGGTGTTGATTGGATCGGACATGTTGGCAGATATGGAATATGAAATGCAAGTTATTAAAAGGGAATTGAAGGCAATACAGGATCAGAAGATGTAGAAATTTCCATTGTAAATCAACAAATTATTCAATATACTAAAACATAATACAAGATCTACTTCTACCATAAACTTTGTGGAAGATTAATCACATATGAGCGGTATCAACCAAAAACAAATATAACTGAGAATGAGAAACAATCACACATAACACAGAAGAAATAACCCAAGGAAAGCCTCAGCCTAAAACCCCAACTCTGTATTATCATACAAATGGAAATATAGTCCGGATTACAAAAAGAATCAGCTCACAAGTTATCCTACTCTCTCTGCAATCCCTCTGTTGTTCATAGACAGTCAAAGGCCTCTCTCAAACCTTCTTCTCTGCCCTCCAAGCCTCATATTTCTTTGCAAAAAAGATTTTGGGGTCCAGTGAAACCACATGTGTGAATTGGCCTCTTCACACACTCACTAACCTCTGATCTAACTACGAAGTCCTGAAGGAGATAAATCCTTCTCCATGGATGAGTTTCATTTATAGGAAAAATCCATCCAACTGACAGTACATTGTCCCTCCTCTAATCTCAACTAGGTCTCTGTCTGAACTGACATGCATGAGTTATTCATGAGAGAATATTCAGTGATCTGAAGAACAACAGTTACATGCATGCAAGCATTAACTAACTGAACTCACATTAATTTAAAAAAATTGTTTAAATAAATCTAACTGGACTTGACTCAGTTAACTGAGCCAACTAATTACAGCTCAAATTAGAACTCATCCTTATCTCTTTAACTGATGGATAAATTCCTCAATTAATAAAGAAATTGTTGCATGTCCTCACATAAACTTCATGTTTGATTTTTCACAACTAATTAACTCATTGTAAATTAATTAATTTATTTTCAAACAGTTGTTAAGTTCAAATTCGAATTTTGCTTCCTATTTTAGTCAAGGATCCCAAACTGCTAAAAATAGAATGTTATTTTTAGCACTTCCATTTTTCATTCTCTGTTGCTCAATCCAGCACTGGTACCCAAACTGTTATTTATAGCAGTGCTATTTTTAACACTTCTATTTTTAGCATTTCTTGTTACCATTTTCAACGCTCCCTCTCAACAAGAAAGGCTTCAACTTGAACCCGATCTTGTACCTTTGGAATGTTCTGCATGCAACACTTCTACCAAGTGTGGTTGCTCCAGCAACTCTAGAAACAAAAAAACTCCCCACTGACCTATCTATTGAGCTAGAAACGTACTCTGATGTTGAAGCTCTACTTGCTGCTGACAAGTGCTCCTCTTTGACCTCTGAGCTACTGCAACACTCCATGCATCTCGCACCGTTGCACACCTCTCTGTGCCATCCTGCCCTGGTGCAACACTCTTGTGCCTCTCGCGTTGCTGCAACCTGCTAGCTCTACACAGTCCTGGGACTTCTGCACTATAGCTCTCTCTGTCGCTCCATCCACATTTGTCTCTACCGACACAACCAGTCTTGCTACTCCTCGTCGGGGCTCCCATTGCAAGGTGGAATCAAAGAGGTTGGGTACCTCAAATATCCTACCCCTATTCCAGCCTTCTTGGAACGATCACTCCACATAGCCCCACCTCCTACCTTGAGGTATGAGTGCAAGTGATCCCTCTGCCCACTTGGCTCGAAATTTCCCCCTACTAGAGGTCTCTGCATGAGTGGATGCCTCCACTTGGTCTCCTCTCAGCTTCTCCAGTTGTGGCTGCTCCACAACCTCCTGAAGCTGCTTCACCAATTGTGGTTCCTCCACAATTGTCTGAGACTTCTTCTGGCGCTACATGTTGAGAGGTAATTTACTCTCCCTCTCAACCACCAAGTATCTAACCTTTGCCTTGCTCCTCAAGGCTTTTCATGCATCTTGTACCTCGAGTGCATACAGATTCTTGGCTAGCACACCAATCTGTTTTATCTTTCCTGCTGTCACGAAATTTTCTGGAAAAAGAGATGATTTTAAATCAACGATGTCTCCCTCATCCGAACTCCGATTCAGCCAAATTTTTTTTTGAATTTGGGTATTTTTTCGCAAGGAATCTAGATATGTTATTTGTTTCTAAAAATTTTGCACAAAAAATTTCAAATCTGCTCTACAAAATCGCGGCCCAAATTTTTTTCTTCGATTTCTCTTCTTCGTATACCATTCATAGCTCTTATCACCTTTGCTCTGATACCATATAGAAATTTTTCTACAAAACCTCGCTCTGATACCATGTAGAAATTCCCACTGTAGATCAAAATATTATGCAATATACTAAAACACAATACAAGATCTACTTCTACCATAAACTTTGTGGAAACTTAATCACATATGAGCAGTATCAATGAAGAACAGATATAATTAAGAATGAGAAGCAATCACACATAACACAGAAGAAATAACTCAGGGAAAGCCTCAGCTTAAAACCCCAACTCTGCATTATTATACAAGTGGAAATATAGTCTGATTACCAAAAGAAGCAGCTCACAAGCTATTCTGCTCTCTCTGCAATCCCTCTGCTTCTCATAGATAGTCAAAGGCCTCTCTCAAACCTTCTCCTCTTCCCTCCAAGCCTCCTATTTCTTTGTGCAATTTTTCTTGGGGCCCAGTGAAGCCACATGTGTGAATTGGCCTCTTCCCACACTCACTAACCTCTGATCTAACTGTGCAGTCCTGAAGGAGATAAATCCTTCTCCATGGATGAGTTTCCTTTATAGGAAAAATGCATCCAACTAATAGTACACTATCCCTCCTCTGATCTCAACTAGTTCTTTGTCTGAAATGACATGCATGCTTTATTCATGAGAGAATATTCAGTTATCTGAAGAACAACAGTTACATGCATGCAAGCATTAACTAACTGAACTCACATTAATTTAAACAAACTATTTAAATCAATCTAACTGGACTTGACTTAGTTAACTAAGCCAACTAATTACAACTCAAATTAGAACTCATCCTCGGAAGTGATGATTGATGCTATGTGATTCATTTCACTAGTTTCAATCCCACTTCTTCACCCCTGTGAGCATCACCCGATGCAATGAGTGCTAAGTGAACTATTCAAAAATCATGAGAAATTAATCTGTTACGACTACCTCTCATGGAAATGGTCATACGTGAATGACTTACTTAACACAGTTGAATCCCAAAATGATATCTAATATGATGGATAAATTCCTCAATTCATAGAGAAACTATTGCATGTCCTCACATAGACTTCATGTTTGATTTTTCACAACTAATTAACTCATGGTGAATTAATTAATTTATTTTCAAATAGTTGTTAAGTTCAAATTTGAATTTTACTTCCTATTTTAGTCCACGGACTAACTAAAAATAGGAATCCATCCTGAACTGCTAAAAATAGAATGATATTTTTAACACTTCCATTTTTCATTCCCTGTTGCTCAATCCAGCACCGGTACCCAAACTGCTATTTATAGCAATGCTATTTTAAACATTTCTATTTTTAGCATTTCTTGTTGTCATTTTCAACAGAAGAAGAGTTATGAAAATCAACACAGGGTATTTAAGGATTTTCCTGTTGAGGAGCATGTGTACTTTCACATCGAGCCCAAGAAAATCTTTTTAAGGATTGGATCATGTTCCAAGTGGCACCTTGCTATTGTAGGCCTTTTAAGATCCTTGAGAGGATTGGACCAGTGGCCTACAGACTTACACTTCCTCTGATACTAAAATTCCATGAAGTTTTCCATGTTTCATGGCTCAAGAGATATGTACAGGATGTTGATCATGTGATTGACTGGCCTATATTGTAGGTGGAACCAGAGGGAGAATTCCAGTTGGAACCATAATTCATATTGCAGCATAAACAATTCATACTCCAGAACAAAGCAACTAAGAAGGTTAAAGTGCAGTGGAAGCACTTTGAGCCCGATGAAGCTACATGGGAGATGGTTGATCAGATGCAAACTTTATATCCTTCATTATTTGATGGTTCAAGAAAATCAGTTTTTGGTGTATGTATATGTATATATGGATGTTGTTGTAGATGTCACAATGAGTTTTGTTATAAAGCTACAATAAATGGTATGATTTTCATGTTTGACATGTTGGTCATGGTTTGCAATAGTTGTTCATTGTAAATATTTCATCGAGCTATGTTATCAAGCTCTATGAGCAGTATGTTTTGTTTTCAGCAGTTTGTTAGTCATAAGTGTCATAGAACACTGATGATAGTGTTCTCCTAAGGGGGAGGGGTTTGTAACAACCTATACTTGATTTCCATGTAAATAAAATAATATCAAGGTCATGAGACACATAGTCTCAGCTAAATGTTGGAAAAAACATAGTGATGGGTATCATTGGTGATTAATTAATGGTTACGGAAATTAGCAAAGGAAAAGTGGCAATCACTCGCATTTTATTTATGAAATAAAGGAAAATAAGAGAAAATGAAGGTAAAGAGACATAAATTTGCATGAGAGGGAAATTAGAGGAAAAATGAAAGAAAATGAAGAAATAAAGGCATCAATGATAAAAAAGGCTTCTAAGAGCCAATTCACAACCTTCTGTTAGTTTAGCTTTGTTCTCTCATACTCTTAGACACTTAGAGCATTCTTGGAGCATGTTTGGAGCACTTTAGTATTCACTTGGATTAGAGAAAGAACGAAAAGGAAAGTAGGAAAGCACAAGGGAACAATTGGATCATCATCTATAGTAGGATTGTTTTGCATGTAATAGGTTGCATGTGTGATTTCCTTGTTGATTTCTAGATGTGTAGTATATGCATGTGATTTTTTGGTTATGTGTTGTCATTGGCATAGAGATTTGCCTAGATTAATGGCGGTTTTAGCCTTGTCTTTCCATTTCCTGGATAGTCATGGTGTTGTGGGTTTTTCCACTTAATTATTTTTATGATTGGTGCTCATGTTCCTTATGGATGTTGGTTGGAACAAACAAATTAGAAGCTCTAGAACAACTTGGGTTGAGTTACTAGTATTAGAGCCTAGTTTGGGACAAACGCTCTGGACCCCTTAGTGGGTTGAGTTACTTGTAGTAGAGCCTAGTTTGGGACAAACACTTTGGAGCCCTTAGTGGGTTGAGTTACTAGTCACTTGAGCCGGGTTGGACAAACACTCTAGAGCCCTGGAAAGTTGTGGGTTGAGTTATTAGTTCCTAGAGCTCTGGATAACTTGGTTAGAGATCGATCTAGTTGATGTTGTGATGTCCAGCTATAGAGGTGGAATCATTGGTTGAGGGTTGAGGTGGTTGACCTCTAGAAGCCCTGGATGGTTTTGTTTTGGTTTATTCTATGACATCCCACATTTATGCTTGGAATATGGTGCAGAGGTGATTGGCTGAAAGAGAGATTTGGCTCAGCCAAATCTTTGGTTGGGTGGTACATGGATATCCCTGACTTAGTTGGTATTTTCATATATTAATAAGAGTTACTCTTCTATTGCAATTGATGTATACTTGCAGTGACTATGTTGGTAATATTATGGCTGAGTTGCCACGGTTCCTATGCTGGTATTTGTTGGTTATATACTGGTTATATGATATATGTTATTTATGGGTTATGTCATTATTTGTTTAGTTATCTAATGGTTGATGATTATATGGACTAATAAGTAGTGTTGCAACTATGTGGGGAGGGAATAGAGCCTTCTTCAAGATTCTCAAATTAATTTTAGACTCTTATGATGATATATGCATTCATGACCTATAGCTTACATGTTTTCCATGTGTTTGACGAAATGTCTAGTGTGTTCTCGGCAATCTAGGTCAAGTTTTGTCTTCAAGTTTGATTGCTTAGCTTTTTCATCAAGTAAATTATGGTTTTGGAAAGTTACAAGTAATTTTGGGTAATGGTCTAGAAGCTGGCCTGAAAAGGTGGCACAGATCTCGTGATTGCATGCTCAAAACTGTTAAATTTAGGCCATAAGCGCATGGAAGTAGGCGTATGCGTGCAGCTGGAGGCCTATAACTGCACCTTGACCTTGTTATTCATATGGTTGGGGTGTTAGGTCTATGAAACAAGGTTCCAACGTAGGGACTAATCAGTTGGGGTGTTTCTTCAGCTCCTGGGTGATATGTTGTCCTTATAGGATGTTAGTTTGTGGTTAGTTTAAAGGCCCTACTTTCTTAACTGGAACTAGGAGGTTGGGTTAGGCCATAGTGACACTTGTCTCATGTTTACCCTAATGAGCTTGTGAATTTGGGTAAATGTGGGAGGATGCATTACATCAAGTACTTTGAATACCATAGCATTGTGAAGCCAAAACACAAAAAATCAAAATCATTGGCGTTAAGCATGGAAGTGTGTGATATTTGATCTCCCATAATGCTCTTTACATGAGGCTTACAGTCGAGAGGTGGTGGTGTCATAACATAATAACATTTTCAACTAGAGGAGGCTTTGTCACCTTGTAGGGGTTTGCAGTCACATCCCCTCTTATTATTGTTGAGTGAGACAGCCATCATGTGACCCCCACCTCTCGCTTTGTTTTCCAACCCATATGGAGAATCATTTTTTATAACTTACAATCCATTACTAAATTCATTCAAGTGAATTCATGTAGTTTCTTTTTGAACCATTTCATATAAGACTTCTACAATTTTAATTAAGCATAAATTCATAAATAAAATCTATAAAAGTTTAATTAAAATACAAGATGTTTTTTTTATATTTTTTAATAAATTTTATTAAAATTCAAAAAAATGATTAAATAGTAAATTTAAATGGTGTAGTTTAACTTATAGAGGAATTGACATTTTTTTCACGACATTTTGTGGTTAATTTTAATCAAAATCCTACAAGATTTTTATAAAGTTGAGTTGTCCCAAGGGTTTTTAGGGCGCTGAATCCAATTTATGCATTCAAAAATCTATTTTAAATAACAAAAAATCTTGAAATTGTATTATCAAATTTTAATAAATTCTAATGGAAAAATTTATTTCGTCTATAAATTAGACTACTGCAATTTAAATTTTTAAATCTATAAAACATCAAAAATTCCAAAATGTGAAAAAACTCTAATTTTTTTTTATACATTAAAATACACTACAATCTCATTATAATTATATATTCACATTTCGCAAAAACAAAACGATTGAATTTACCATTCCCAAAAATGAAAAATCTCGTAAAAGAACGAAGGAAAGACGCATGAAGGAGCCCACATTAAGACAACGGATGTTCGTGACAATGTTGATCACAAACAAGTGGTTCGAGATAAGTCTAGAATCTGGTGCCGTGTAGCATGTATTTACCTGAAACTTATATTTTACACGTATATATTGCATTGATACATGAAGAATTACACGCTATAATTTTTGGAATATGTTACATTAACATATAAATTCATTCAATATCTGTCATGATAAACTATGATAATGTCTATATTTTCATTAATAAAATGTAATTACATATATACATGCACACACAATCTGTTGGTTGAGAGAATATCTCAACCACACACCAATGTAGGAAATATATCCTAACTACTAGGAACAGACTCCTTTACTTAGAAAGAATCACAACTAGAGACAAGTAGGAGTTACATTTTCCAACACTCCCCCTTAATGACTACTTGTCTCGATATCAGTTTGCAAATTCTACATCTGGTCCAATATGGTAATCACACCTTGTACCTTGTTCATGCAATTGTAGGTGTCCATATAAAGGAACAACCATCTACTGGAATGCATGGGTTCCCAACTGCTGCAACCACCAGTCTACTAGGAAGTCCTTCACATACATGGTTCATCCACCTCTTAATGAACTTTCTTTGACTTGGTTCATTACACTATGAGATATGTTACATCTCTAAATTCCCCCATTAATCGAAGACTCAATTCTCCAATTACATATCAAGCTTAGATATGAGTACATCTTCAACCCTCATAGCTACCCAGTGGTTGATTCCACAACTTGATGTCACTAGGGAACACATAACATAGGGGTATGGATGCCTCTCCAAGGCTTACAATCATATGCCCTTCCAAGCTTAAGAAGATACTAGGTACATAAAACATTTTAGGGACCACAACTGTCCAAAAAACAAAATATGAAATGTAGATTTTCTATGATTACAATGTGTGACTCACACTTTATCACAATCATGAGTCCATTCTACAAACTCAGGCAAACTACTCAAGCAAATTTGAGTGTCCATCATCTTTTAATCGCTTATGTTGGATATGCCACACCATTCATATGCTGGACTGCTTTCTTGTTTGAATATTTCCATATGGACTTTGTACTTTTGAGTCTTGGATATACTGGTCTTGGATGTCTATGCTTTACCTGTCATCAATTAAAGAAGTGAATTCTAACAACATGACTGCATATTGAGGTCACTAATCTTAATATGTATACAAATTTCTAAGAGATATTCTCCTTCAAAATAATATGAAACAAAAGCACAAGCCCTCCCCCTTTCCAATCGTGGGTAGCAAATTCTGAAGCGAACAACAACAGAATCTTGTACATTGAAATTCTCTGCAGAAAAATGGTCTTCTTCAATATTTGTTTTGGTATCCTCAAAGTTTTCTTCATTCTCATATTGGTGAAAGATGGCTTTCCGAAAGGCACTTCTAGAAAGGAGGGATTATGGGGCCAAACCATCTTGCCAGAGATCGTAAATTTCGACCGAGGCTCCGTCTGGGAGGTCGTGAGGGAGAACAAAGGCATGGCAATTGCCGGATTCCGATCTGAGAACATTTTCTGGTCGTCGATGACATAATAACTGTAATTGCAAGAGAAATTGTGAGGGACGATGAGGGTTGCATGCCAAACAAGAACATCCGCGGCCTGAAGATGAGGTGTCATTCGCAGTCCCTGCTTCGTTTTCCACGCTCCCAGCGCGGGATCTGACCTGCAAATCATCAAATTCTGGCCCCATTATGTGAAGTATGGAAGCCTGAAACTCAAGGTTACCTTGCGGATGCGGGTGAAAGGCGAGGGTTCGAATCCTTTACTCGCCATTGGTAGAAGTAACGATAGCAAGCTACAACTATTGCCAGAACCAGAGAGAGTAGACGATCCACCTCAGGCTTTCAATAGATTAGCCTATGAGAATAATCCCATCGATTCATGTACTATTTTGGTTTAAGGGAATCACACGAATGGGTGCCTGGAAACTCAATCCTACAACTATACCACCCTCTTTATAGCTCCATCTACATAGCATCAACAAAATGATGGGCAAACCATCAATGGAAAAAAAAACAAAACACTCATTAAATTTTTTATTTTCCTCACCCCAGGAGGGGCCAGGCCCTTAGGGGCTTTGATACCAGGATAAACTCTGATAGTGGCTATATCTTCATTAATCAAATGTAATTGCATATATACATGCACACACAATTTGTTGGTTGAGAGAATATCTGAACCACACACTAATGTAGGATATATATCCTAACTAATAGGAACACACTCCTTTACTTAGAAAGAATCACAACTAGAGACAAGTAGGAGTTACATTTTCCAACATGTCATATATTATAATATGGATCATAAATATAACTTTAATATTTTAATGTTGTTGTGGATATGTCGGGCATCTTTGGTTAGCAAGTAGTAATTAAAATATTAAATTAAATTGTACTGGTTCGATTTCGAAAACGTTATACCACCACTATTAACTTATTACCATTTTTCGACAATCGTTCGACTACCAAATTCGGGTTTTAACTCTGACTTCTAAGTTCACTCCTGCCCGATTTGGTAGTTCAAGTTTCGCCCTTGATGGCATGGTAGAGAGGAAGACAAAAATTAGTTTTTTTAATTAAAACTAATGGGCTTTTAGTAGGATATCGAGGGTATCACATTGTTTTTATTTTAGCAGAATTTAGGGACATTTTGCAGGATGATTTACAATGTACTAAAAATCTTTCAAGAATTGAAAATTTTGTTGCGTATTCGTAATTTTATGTTCTAATGTTTTTCAATTTTTTGATCCGGCCTAAGATTTTTGGCTTTTTATTTATTTTTTGATACATCTACTAATTTACACCATTTTCACTGTAAAACCTTGTTTTTACAGCATATGAGAAGCTTTAAAGGATTGCGCCTTTTTCACTGTAAAACCTTTCTTTTTATAGCATATCATAAGCTTCAAAGAATTGAGTGGTTGTCCAACCTCTATTTCTCTTTTTTTTTTTCAACAACTTTTAAGATAAATGAATTCTTGGTATCTTTTGTTGGAAAGACAGAGGAGAGAAAACATAAATTCACACACAAATCACACGAGCTGTGGTTCTTCTATTGATCACACAAAACTTGATTCTTACAATGAACTGGGTGAAGGGTATTTAAACCTTTTTGACTAGCAACTCGCCTAAAATATCTTGATATGCACACTCACTTAACTCAGTTAACTCACACTCTAGATATGGACCGCACTTAACTCTTCATCCATCAGTCAACTTGACTCAACGCTCAACACTCAACACTCAATTAACTGACTCTCTAATTTTAGCCAACTCCTCATGCATGAGTAAATACAATTTCTAACACTCCCCCTTAATTATGACCGTATGACTCAACATAATTTAACTTGACTCGATCTCAAACATGCATGCTGGTCTATGTCTCAGCTAGGCTTACAATGACTCAAGACTTTCACAATTTTGCATTTTCTTTTTATCTTCTTCCAAATTTTATATCCTCGAAATTGCTTCATTCTCTGTTGAATTTTCTTGTTGTAGGCTTTATTCACTTGTTGTTGCTGCAATTTTTCTTTGACTTGTCTTGAACTTGTTCTGAAAAAAATTGGATCATGTCTTCTACATCTTCCTCTTCAAATATTCATTCAACCATGGACTGCTTCCATAACCTTGCATCTTCAAACTGTCTTATTTTCTCTGCTTCTTACGCTTCATATTCCTCACTTTCTTTCTGCCATATTTGTTGATAGAAAATCTTATCTCTTCTTGACTCCATTGTTGAAAAATGGTTTCAATGCATTCATCTTTGTCTTCAGAAACATCCATATCATTATTTTCACTTTCATCATTAGGTATTGTTGCTTCTTTCCTGTAATTTGCACACTCAATATCATTATTCACTATTTCATTCGATTTTTTTATTCCAGCTGCTGCTTTAAGACTCACATCAATTTGTTTTATTGGTTTCTAAATCCATTCTTCAATGAATCTCAAATATACATCAAATTTATTAACAACCTTGCTTTCAACTTCTTTGCCCATGCTATTTTGAACACCTGCATATTCAAAAAAAATGTTAAAAACATCTTTATTATGCTCTTCAGTGAGAGCTTCCTGCTCTACCTCTTCCTTTTCTACTTTCTTTTCAACTTCATTGAAACTATCTTCCACTATTATGTGATCAGTCAATATTCCCATAAAAAACTCTTTAATCACTTTATCATGTTCTTAATCATCAACTGCTGCTAGATGACATACGACTTCATGAGCAGTTCCAACTGTTTCATATCTTGCTGCTACAGTGGTAGCTTCAACCTTCAATGTTTCATCAAACATTGCGCTTACCATATTATCACAATCAATCTCTATTCCAAAAAAGAAATGACACATATCATCAACATAATGTTCATCCACACTATGGTGGGATATCCAGGCATGCATGTGCTCATTGTCAATTTCATTGATAATTTAAACTTCACCAAATCCATCAACTACAACTGGATTCACCAATTCACATATAACTTTGTAGTCATCATCCACATGTGTCTCATCACAGTGGGATTCACCATCATCTATATCATCCACATTATAGTGCAGTCCTTGAGCATTAATATGCTCTTGCTCTACTTCACACATAGAGGCTTCAACTTCTCTCTTTGCAATCTTTGTTGCATCTTCTTCATCCATATGCATGCTTGCATAATGGGTTTCAGTTTTATGGTCTTGAAAACTATCATCAACTTTTGAGTGGGATTCTCCAAACTCTGTTTTCCTCTCAGAGTCTTGCTCATCTACTCTTAGATCTACGGCTGACTGCTTTGCTTGTGACATAACTTGCTACTGCATGTCGCTCACCCTTGCACCAAACTCTGCTTCTAGGGACTTCCATGCTTCCTTGGAAGTTGTAGCTTTTTCTACCTTGCACAAACACTTCTCATCCAATGCCTATTTTATAAAATTCAATGATAAAGCATCGCATACTTCATCATATGGGTTATTGGACCCATACTCAATTAACTCTTTAGGTCTAGGAAAAGTCAACTTCTTGATAACCCAATGATCAAAATATTTACCTATAAACAATGGAGGTGGTAGCAAATCAAAGCTAAACTAATGACCCTCGATTTCTTCTTTGTCTGCTGCTACACTTCTCAATCCCTTAGCTGTGGCCTGAACCTTTCTAAACATGGCAACAATATCTACCTCTTCTTTTTTATTCTTGTTTGTTAATGTAAAGCTTACGTGACTCCTTAGACTTTGGAAACATGACTCATAACGTTACGTGAATCATAAGTCATTCAATGTAAGCTTGAGTGATGCAAGAGTCAACATATAACGAAGTGAACCCGACTTCGAAATTTTTAATGCATTGTATCATTGAAATCGGTTGTGTGTTAATGCCTTTCACACAATTGAACTCCCGTGTTAGTCTAGTAACGTTGTGTATTTATCGTTTACACGTGTGCATGCAAAAGCCGACAACTTTGTGATTGTTAACACGGCTCTCTGCTGAGCCATTGTGCGTTATAACGCTTTGTATATAACCTACAAGGTGTGTTATAGCATTAACCACGAGAAAAAATCATTTCTCTCCTCTCACACTGACTGCTACTAATCCGTTCTCCTTGGTTTTTTGTAACCTCGCTCTGATACCAATTTGTTGGAAAGACAGAGGAGAAAAAACATAAATTCACATAAATCACATGAGTTGTTGTTCTTCTATTGATCACACAAAACTTGATTCTGACAATGAACCCAGTGAAGGGTATTTAAACCTTTTCGACTAGCGAGTTGCCTAAAATATCTTGACATGAACACTCACTTAACTAAGTTAACTCACACTCTAAATATGGAAAACACTTAACTCTTCATCCATCACTCAACTTGACTCAACGCTCAACACTAAACACTCAGTTAACTGACTCTCTAATTTTAGCCAACTCCTCGTGCAGGAGTAATTACAATTTCTAACAACTTTTACATCTTAGAGACTTTAGAATTAAAAAAAAGGTATAGAACTTGCTAAATTTACAATCTCTTTATCGATTATCTATAGATATTTTTTTTTTTAGCCCTTATAGATTTTTGTTTGTAACATCGTTGTGCTGTTCTTCATTTTTTAATTTGAATTTTTGTAGAATTTTTGGATATTATGATGTTCAATAATAGATTTATGCCAATTTAATAGGTTTTTATAGGATAGGATATTTGAGCACTTTTATGGCCTTTATATCTCTATTTTGTTTTCTAAAGATGTGTTTATGAATTTCAATGGTGGATCTCTATTTATATATCAGATTTGTGCTCTTGTATATAGTATTGGGCAATTTAGTAGTGCACAATGAATATAGTTGTCCTTTAGTTTTTAATAAATTCAACGGAGTATTTTTGTTCTTTAATGTGGTTTTAATTAAGTTTTCACGAATATTTTAATAGGAAAAATCAATTATTTTAAAAAATTTAACAAATTTTGTATAAGAAAATATAATATTTTATAGAATAAAATATGTTTTTGTTTTTTTAACCCCTGGGGCATCTCAGTTGGTGATAGTTGTGAAAATGAAGTGTTATGTATTAGGAACTTTGAAGTTCAAACCCCGTGATAGGGTCCTTGGTGTTATAGTGGTAGTGGTTGGAATAAACCATGTGTCATGAGAGTATGAAACTAGGTCCTTGGGGTTATAGTGGTAGTGGTTGGAATAGACCCTATGTCACTACAGTTTGAAACTGGCTGAGTTGTTAATTTCTCTAGACACAAAAAATATGTTTTTGTTCTTTTAAATGATCTCATTAAGTTCAGTCATTGAGCCGGGAGGCTCATTCTACAGTGATGTGTTAGTTTGTTCATTGAGCCTAGAGGCTCATGTGTAAGTTTGTCCATCTGTTCTTGCCCCTTTAAAATAAAGAAATAAAATAAAAATTATGTAGAATTAAAAAAAAAGTGAATATGTTGTAAAGTAATTAGAAGTAAAAAAAATGTGTGAATTAGATCTATGTTAATTAATTTATGCCAACATCACCTTTATATATATCTATATATAGAAAAAAAAGTTTTTATGATTAAAATTTTTATTTGGTCTTATATATATTTTATTTAGCATTCAAAAATACAATTTAAACATTGAAAAAGTATACATTAAATTTGTACATGAAGAAATTTAATACAATTTAAACGAAGAAAAATCAGACAATGTATTTTTCCCTCTAAAAAAGGTTGTACATGAAGAAATTTAATCCCTCTTGGCTCATGTGTAAGTTTGTCACTTAAAAAGTAAAAATTATGTTCTAAATAGAAAAATAATGTCCCCTATAATTAAAAAAAAATGAATTAAAACTTATACTTTTCAAAAATATTTCAACAAGATATTTAAATAAACTATTTGAAGACCTATATTAACTAATATATGTCCATATCAACTTCATATATATTTATCTACATAAAAGAATGTTAAAATAAAACATTTTAATGTTGTATATAAAAAATATTCAATATTAATAAAATATTTTAATAAGAATTATTATTAACATATACTCAAAAACATATTAATAATAAAAAATCATTTTAATCTGCATGATAAAATGTCTAGATGTACATGTGATTTAAAATATTTCAATGTAAATTATGTATTTTTTATGCATATATCATGAAAAAATTAAGTTTTATGGTTAAAACGTTTATTTGGTCTTGTATATATTTTTTTTAGTATTTAACAATACAATTTATTAAACAATGAAAAATAAAACATTGTATTTTGCACTGTAAATAAGTTTACAGGTCAAAAAAAAAGTAATCTTTTACTAGTTAATTTTTGCTACAAATTTACTCCCTAATATCTAATATTTCATAACTTAGTAATCAAAATATAATAAAAATGATTATATATATATATTTTTAGTATGTATACATCTTCAAATAATAAACATAAAAAACAAATAAATATCATATCTTCGCGTTTTCACTTTACACATAAAATTAAATTAAATTGAAATTCATTGGCGATGCTAATTTTTACAGATGGTAGAGTGTATACCTCTCAATGCGTAGCGTATGCATCCTGTTAGCTGCTTTTGCTTTTCCCAATGATGAAGGGGCACAACTCACGTGGAGTCAATTTGCAAGGTCAAAAGGAAAATACTAATTCTAATAAAATATAGAAATTTTACCTATAAAGGTTTGTTGGATCATTTTTATAGGTTTGCACATGAATTTATTCACCATTCATCATTGACTAGCTATAGGTTTACATGTGAATTTGTTCACTTTTCATCATTGCGATTAGATTTTGATGAACTTGTTTGACTTTCATCATTAAGTAGCGAAAAGAGACACTGTTGTTTTGTTTTAACAATTTGTAAATTTTTTGGGCTCACTTTTAAAGTCTCTTTTCTTTTGTTTGGGACATGTAAATGTGTAACTTGTGACTAAATGCATTCTCTATACAAGTTAGAATGACTTTTTTGGAGCAGCTTGCAAGCTGCTATATAGGAATAGGTTACCGTTGTGGTTTTCTTGGATTCTTGCAAGTTATTATTCTCAGCACAAATTGTGAATACATTTAAAATAAACTTAAAAACTATAAATATATATAAAAAAAAACGAAAAAATAATGGAATATATGGGTTTTGAGTGGAGATGATGATGATACACTATACCTTAATATTGAGCCTTCATCATTTTTGAGTCATCTCTCAAACGTACAAATAGAGGCTCAAATATGGAGAAGGTCATTCACCTTATGTTGAAGTTATAATTTAAAATTTATCTAATTAAATTAGGAAATTCCTTATCCTAACCCTCTTCTTTAGTAGAGCTCTCTTTATTGTTCATGCTTGACTTGTATTTTTTTCCTTGGTTTTGTTGAGCCATTCCTTGATTCCTTTGGGAATATGAGATTTGTATCATTATCCTAGTTATTATATTTGAATTATAAATTTGGTGTAGGAATTGATTTATTTAAAATTAATTATATATATATATTATTTTATTTATTCACATTGTTTATCATAATTTTAAAAAAGTGTATATTATTAAAATTATTTATATGTATAAAAACAATTAAATATATAAAATTGTTTAATAAAAAGATTTAAAAAATAATAATTTTATTTTTTAAATCTTAATATTAATAAAATTTCAAAGAAATGTGAAAGCTCAAACCTTTAGCCAAAGACTTGTATTTGGTGTAAATAAAATCCTTGTAATATTAAGTGAGTATGATGATTTTATAATTTGAGTGACTCCGTAACAATTTAAATTAACGTAAATGATAGTTTGAAATGTAAATGATAGTTTGAAATAAATCCTAGCATGAACTCGTGGGTTATAACCATATTTAAAAATCTAAAAACCTTTACGTACATGTTATTTGGTTGAGTTTCTTCATAAGTTTGTTAGGATATTTCGACACATAGGAAGTAGTTAAGTATAACTTGGTCTATTGTAGAGTTAGGTAAAGTGTGTTTCTTTACTAGGTACTTTTGTAACTTACAATCTAGCGGTCACGATATGTTCTAGACATGAAGTGATGCGACGGTTCATTCTCTCTTCAGTATTACCGAAACTTGATCCGTGGCTTATAGGGAAAATTTTAAGAACCCCCCCTAAATTTATAAATATAATAAATGGGCGAATCTCCATGGTATATAGGAAAAATGGAAGGCGATTTTATCAATAATATAATATGTACATATAATTTTTTGGCGAATCTCTCACCAGGCATGGCGAATATTTTACTCAATTATAAAATCTTGTAAGATCTTGGCGAGTCTTTCACTAAATAATAAAACTTTGTAAAGTCCTAGTGAATCTTAGCATAGGCTACATGCTGGTTTAATTCCCCCATTTAAATAGGCTACATTCCAGGTGAATACCATGGGTCAATACCATGTGCCATTTTGGTGAATACCATGGGTGAATACCATGTGCCATTTTTATTTTTATTAATTCTACAATTAGGGTTAATAATGGTTTTTTGCATGGTATTAATAACAATCTAGTCCATGGTATTTGTCCCATAGTATTTTGGCCATAAGTTTCACCTAAATATAACCCATTTTTTGAGTGTCCTTAAATATAAGGTAACTTATGGAGTAAATATAAAAAAATGTTTTATTTTTTTACCATACCTCTCGTTTATTTATATTTTTATTAATTTACCATACCTCTTTTACAAATATGGTATTTGGCCCATAGGATTCACTTAAACAAAACCTCTTTCTTGATCCTTCATAAATAGAACGAGGGTTATGGACTAAATATAAAAAGAGGTTTTATTTATTTACGATATGTCTAGTTTATTTATATTTTTATTTATTTACCATACCTTTTGAGTAAGTATAAAAAGACATTTTATTTATTTACCATACCTCCACTTTACTTATATTTTTATTTGTTTACACTCTTACATGTATATAAGATGACTTATGGAGTAAATATAAAAATGTTTTATTTATTTACCATACCTCTCATTTATTTATATTTTTATTAATTTACCATACCTCTTTTATAAATATGGTATTTGGCCCATAGGATTCACTTAAATAAAACCTATTCTTGAAAATGGGCGAATGGATTCACTTAAATAAAACCTATTCTTGAAAATGGGCGAATGGAAAGTTGTAAGTCCTAATTTCAAGGGCTAAAATTACCTTTTTTACCCTCTCCCTTAAAATAAGGTGGGCTATTTGAGGTGATTTGTAAAAATGTACTATGATACAAAATATTCGCCCACTAAAAATTTAAAACCCCTTAATTTCGCCAAAGGGCGAACATTCGCCCCTAAAATTATCCTTGGTGGCTTAACACCCGATTAGTCCATGGTCTCTATTTAAAGAGCATGGAGGGTCATTTGTAGGGTAACCATTCATGAGAGAATCTTATGTAAATTTTCATTCTTTTATTAATAAATTGCCTGAAGTGATTGCGTTGGCTCAAGCCACAAACTATTTCCCTCTTTGAGGGTTTTAACCACGTCAAAAATACTGGTGTATTGATCTTTGATCTATTTGTGAGTGGTGTCCTTTGGTGTTCTGTCTGGGGAACTTACCCTGTAAATTCCTACATGGTATCAAAGCTATTTGAGGGTTACATCTGTTGGTGATTCAAATCTGAAGCCGATACAACTACATCTGACTGTCGTTTCCTAAGTCTACTGTTTTTTACTACTTTCGAGCCAAGAGGACTGCTCTATTGTGTTAGGAGCATCTATTTCAGTGAGGAAACCCTTTCGTTTCACGCGAAAAGGTTTCTGGTAGCCCTAGCTACGTCATTTTTAAGATCTGGAGGTATACAGTCTTTATTTGCAGTTCTAGCTATTCATCTCTCTGTTTATTTTGGTTTATTTAGATCTTTGTTTTCTATTACCAGATGTACACCTTTCATTTCTGCATATGCTCTTTGCCCCGCGATTTTGTGCGATTTGGGCAAATCAGAAATAGAAAGGAAGGATTTTTTTCATGCGTATGCTCTTTTCCGCCACACCTTATTGTGATCTCGGAAAATCAGAATCATTGAGGAAAATATTTAGTTTCCAGCTAAAGCTAACTTCAAGCCGTAAGGGTTTTTTTTTTTTTTTTTTTTTTTTTTTTTTTTTAATGTCCGTGTTGGGTTTTATGGTTTTTTTTTGTAGGCAAAAAAGATCTTTTTTCAAGTAAGCATGTACCCCAAAGCTTCAGTGACTAAAAGAAAAAAAAAAACCCTTCCTCTTTTCCAAAAATTTCTAACATTTTAAGCTAGCTCACTTGGTTCAAAGTTACTTTATGAGAATAGAGGTCTTGAGTTCAAGTCTTTCTTTTTGTTGAGTTATTTTTTCAAAAATCACATGTAACTTATGTTTTAAAGTTACTTTCCATTATAAAAAGTGAGTCACTTATAATTCTAAAGCCTCTTCATCTTTTATTTAAATTAAAATTTAGTGGATAGCTTATAAAGTACCATTGTAAAAGTGACTCTCACTTATTTATAAAAGTGAGTCACATAATTTTTTTTTTTTGAAGTGAGCTAATTAAATTAAGTTTGAAGAGGGCGGGATGGGGCGGGGCGGGGCGGGGAGGCGGGGTGATTTTTTTTAATATAAAATTATCATTCATTTCCACACATTCATGCATTCGTCGGCATCTTCAACAACTTTTCTTCAAAAAGCCATAACCTCTTCATCTCGAAGTTGTTTTCAGAGCCGTTTTTTTTAATCAGCCCAATTTTTTGAGATCTTTCCATTGGAACACTTAGTTTCAGTATCTACAATGTCAATTTCTGTTAAAATGGAAAGTCCGTGCCAAGTTATTCTTAACAGCACCAACTACTTCCAATGGTGATCCTACATTGTGGATTTACTTAGAAGTAAAGGTCTTTACAGAATAGCCTCAGACCAAGAAACCAAACCTCAAGATGAAGATAAGGCAACCAAATGGGAAAATAGGTAAGATCAAGCACGTGGGTTGATAGAGATGTCTATTTCTCCAGACCTTAGATTCCATATTGCAAAACTTGATACTCCTAATGAAGCAATGAAACAGTTCACTAAAGTTTTTGGAATTAAAAATGAAATTAGAACCCATCAACTCGAAAATGAGTTGCTTAAATTAGACCCCAATAATTTTTCTTCCATTCAATATTTTTTGTCCAAGTTCAAGACCCTTAGACTTCTCTTGGAAGGTGTTAAGGTTGAGAGAATATGGTAGCCTTATCTATTCCATTCTTACTAAGTTGGGACCAGCCTACTCTATGTTCGTTTCCACCTTCCATTCTACTAGACAAACCTTTATTTCTCAAGGACAAGACTACAAGTCCCCCTATTTTGATGCCTTTTGTGATTCTTTCATAAGAGAACAAGAAAAGCTCTTATATCTTGGTCTTCTTAATCTTGGAAACTCTTCTAAGAAAGCCTTAGCCACCCAGCAGCAACTAAATTCAAAGAATCCTAAGAAGCAGTATCCTAAAAAGAATGGTCCTAAACCAAACAAAGGTCCTAAACAATTTTAGTCTCAAAATGAAAAATCATTTCAACAAAATGATAAGGCAAATAAAAACAAAGGGAAGAAGACTAATAAACATTACCACTTTTGTAATCAAGATGGCCACTTAGAATCCAAATGCTTTAAGAAGATGGAAGCCTTGGAAGAAGCAATGAAGAAGCATAACATCCATTTGGAGCACTCTTCAACTTCAACTTCATCTTCGGGAATAACACTTTCTGCATGTTGTTGTCAAGCATCTCGGTCTAGTTATGCACTAAATGTATCTTCTTCTTCTCATTCTCATGAGTGGCTCATTGATTCTAGAGCTTCTTATCACATGGACAAAAACAAAGCCATGTTTTCTTCTTTAAATGATTGTAACACCAAAAATATATATGTTGGTGATGATAGATCTCTTAGTGTTGTAGGGATTGGAACTATTCATCTAGACAATGGTCAATTTAATGATGTATTATGTGTTCCAACCTTATCCTGCAACCTTCTATCTGTATATCATATAACTCATTCAGGTGAAGGTAAAATCGTTGAATTTTCACCTCATGATGTTGTAATTAAGGACCTAAGAGATCCTAGACAAATTTTAGCTACTGGCATTGCTGATGATTCTACAAGGTTGTATAAGTTTAACAACTTTGGGCCATCAAATCTCCCCTCGGTATTTGTTGCTCATAATGATGAAGTGAGCAAACTTTGGCATGAGAATTTTGGTCACTTAAACTATCGCTCCCTTCAGAATCTATGTAAAGAAAATATGGTGACAGGTCTTCCAATGGTATCTTGCAGAGATGGTGTTTGTTCAGGATGTGTACTCGGAAAACCTTATCGGGATAATTTTGAAAAACGTGCCTCTTGGCATGCCTCAGCCCCTTTACAACTTGTGCATAGTGATTTATGTGGTCCACTTCTAGTTGTTTCATTCCATGGCTATAAGTATTTTTTAACTTTCATTGATGATTTCTCCAGACACACTTGCGTATACTTCTTAAAACTCAAGAGTGAAGTATTTAACATGTTCTTGGCCTTTAAGGCCTTTGTTGAAAAACAATCTGGACATCAAATTCTTAAGCTAAGATTTGATAATGGCGGAGAATATGTTAACAACAAATTCATCAACTTTTGCACTCAGAATGGAATTCAAATGCAACATACTATTCCATATACTCCACAACAAAATGGTGTAGCTAAAAGGAAGAATCACATCTTAAAAGAAATGGAAAATTGTATGCTTCAATCTAAAGGACTTAGTCTTAATTTTTGGGCAGAAGCAATTAACCGTGCAAATTACATAGTAAATCACACTCCTACTAAGGTTTTAAAGAATATCACTCTAGAAGAAGCATGGAGCTCAATTAAACCAGATGTAAGTCATTTTCGTGTTTTTGGAAGTGAAGAATGGGCCCATATTCTAGATGAGAAACATAAAACTTTAGAACCTAAGAGTGAAAAATGTTTTTTTCTTGGATATTGTAAAGATGTTAAAGGATATAGAATTATTCCACTTAAGTCAAAAAATGTTATCATTAAAAGGGATGTAAAGTTTGTTGAAAATATATCAACCTACGAGCCTAGTTCAACGAATGTGCCACCTCTCTCTATCCCTTCTACTTCTGAAAGTATTTCTTCTTCAGATAATGACAGAGATGATGAAAATCCTCCCCCACCTTCTCAAGATCCTCCTTCAGCTCCTTAGCTTCCGAAATGGGTCTGTGCTACTCAGGATGCAGCAGGTGCTCTTGCCGCTGATCCTACAAATCAGCGATATTCACATTCTCAATTCGATAGAGCCTCTTCTTTACTGGCTCAAGCTTCAATGAATTATGATCCTGACACATTTGCAGAAGCATCAGGCCATCCAGATTGGGACACAACTATGAATGAAGAATATCGTTCATTATTAGCAAATGATACATGGGATCTTATTCCTCTTCCAAAGGGATGAAAACTTGTTAGACGCAAATGGGTTTACAAAACCAAGTATGGACCAAATGGAAAAGTTGATAAACATAAATCTCATCTAGTTGCTAAGGGTTTTTCACAAGTTGAAGGCATTTACTATATTGAAACCTTCTCCCCTGTTGCAAAAATGAACTCTATCTGCCTTGTTCTTTCCCTTGCTGCCTCTTTCAAATGGGAAGTCCATCAGATGGATGTTAAATCTGCCTTTTTACATGGGGACTTGCATGAAGAAACCTATATGGAACAACCTACTGCTTTATACAAACAGACTCCAGCCTTGTATCTCAGCTTAAGAAATCCCTTTATGGTCTCAAGCAAGCCCCTCGGGCTTGGTATGCCAAAATGGATAGCTTTCTTTTAGAAACTAGCTTTTCTAGGTGTCATTATGACAATATTGTCTACACCAAGAAAGTGGGCAAGTCTCTTATCATTATTGTTCTTTATGTTGATGATCTTATCCTTACTGGTAGTGATCCCAACCTTATAAACCATGTGAAGTCCAACCTTAAAAAGAAGTTTGAAATGACAGACTTAGGACACTTGCATTATTTTCTTGGTCTTCAAGTCTTGCAATCCAAGGAAGGTATTTCCCTTTCCTAGTCCAAGTATGCCTGTGATCTTCTACGCCATTTTCACATGGAAGACTGTAAGCCAGCCCCTTCTCCCTTTCAGTGTGGAGCCAAACTTTCAGTCACTTGTACTTCCCCTGAAGTTGATGCTACCTTATACCGTCAAATTGTAGGAAAAATTTTGTATCTAACTTATACTCGTCCTAACCTTTCCTTTGTTGTTGGCCTTATTTCTTAGTTTATGCAAAATCCACATGAAAGTCATTGGAAAGCAACTAAAAGAATACTTCATTATGTTTGAGGTATAGTTCAGTTTGGGATTCATTATAGTGCAGAAGCATCTCCTCTATTGGTTGGTTTCATTGATTTTGATTGGGTTGGTCACCCTGATGATCGGAAGTCTACTATAGGTTATGTGTTCACTCTTGGTTCAGGACCTATTACATGGGCTTGCAAGAAACAAAGTGCCATTTCTCTTTCTTCAGCAGAAGCAGAGTATCGTGGTGCCGTAGAAGCTAGTAAGGAATCCCTGTGGCTTCGTCAGATCCTATCAGAGTTTGGCTTTCAGTAGCAGCGTCCGACTACACTTTGGTGTGATAATCAAAGTGCCATTAAACTATGCAAAGATCTAGTCCAACATCAACGCAAAAAACACATTGAACTGCACATGCACTTCATCAGAAAGCTCATTCATGACCATGTTCTTGAAGTGAAATGTTGTTTAATAGATGATCAAGTTGCAGACATCTTTACAAAGGCTCTCACAGAGGCGAGGTTTACTAAACTTCGATTTATGGTTGAAGTTCAGGAAGTTGTCACTAAGGGGGAATTGGCTCTAATGCCTCCTTCCTTCTCCTATTGTGTCATATTTGTACATCCTTCAATCCTATCCCAAGTTGTTCTTAAGGGGGGATGTTAGGATATTCCGACACATAGGAAGTAGTTAACTATAAATTGGTCTAGTGTAGAGTTAGGTAAAGTGTGTTTCTTTACTATGTACTTTTGTAACTTACAATCCGACAGTCACGATATGTTCTAGACATGAAGTGGTCCGACGGTTCATTCTCTCATCGGTATTACGGACACTTGATTCATGGCTTAACACCTGATTGGTCTATGATCTCTATTTAAAGAGCATGTAGGGTCATTTGTAGGGTAATCGTTCATGGGAGAAGCTTTTGTTATTTTCATTCTTTTATTAATAAATTGTCTGAAGTGGCCGTGTTGGCTCAGGCCGTGGACTATTTCCCTCTTTGAGGGTTTTAACCACATCATGAATACTAGTGTATTGATCTGTGATTTGCTTGTGAGCGGTGTCCTTTGGTGTTCTGTTTGAGGAACTTACCCTGTAAATTCCTACAAAGTTGAGCCACTCTATGAAACTGAAAATTTGAATTATTGCAGAAGAGTTCAAGGAAACCCAAGTTTGAGTATGTGAGTCATAATATGTGAATTGATGCCGAGGAGAGTTGATCTAAATTTAAAGTAGTGAATTAATAAGTTAACCAATTTAATTTTTTTAATCAATTTTTTTTAAGTAGGTTAAAAAATTATTTAAAATAAAATATATATTGTAAAAATAAATTAAATAAAGAAAAATAAATTGAATTAGTCGTAAAAAATAAATAACAAAGGGAAAAATATAGTTAACAAAATTTTATTGATATTCAAAATTGAGTTTATTTTTATGTTGAAGAGAGAAAATTTTAATATGAGTTCAATTAGATAGTAGTACATGACAACCCACTACATAATCTTTATTATGATTTACAATTTCTAATTGATAAAAGCCCTAATCACATAATTGATCTCCATTAATGAGGTCTCAACCATTAATTGGTAAGTCTTCTTTAATGAGCATATTTATATTTATTGGCTTCACATTCTTCTATCTTGAGAGGAATTCGTTAATAAATATATGGTGAGGCTTTAATATATTCACCCGTTACAAAGTAGCCTTGTCATCGGGGTTGAAGATGAGGAAATTAAGGAAATCGGTGAAGAATATATGTGAGTTCCCATTAGTATATTTAACTTATGTGTCTTTGTTGGGTATGTGTTTTATGTAACACCCTTAGAATGACCCCTATGTTGTACTTGTGAATACTTTTATTAGGCTAGTGAGCTAGGTACAGTTGTCTTTGTGTACCCATGAATATATACTTGTCTTGGGGCATGCGTGCGTATGATTATAGGCATGCAATATGGAAAATCATTAAATCATGCAATATGGAAAATCAATACTCGGACATCTAGAATTTTGTAATATGTTGAGGTATGCATGTTAATGTGGAATCCAAAGACAAGGTACTTTTATATACAAACTATATACACAGTTTAAGTCAAAATTATACTAATTTTTTAATTTACTATATTGTATGCTATGTTGCACATTATAGACCTATTGTTTTCATTTCACCTAGTTAATGTGGTATAAACCTTCATGTTTATGTCAACATAAAATAAGAAGCGACCCATCAAGTCTAAAATACAATTTCCTTGTGTCCACGGAGCGCAGAATAGATGGTGATGGGGTGTATTGTTAAGTCACTCTATGATGTGAAGGTCACTTATTTGAAACTTTGTAGGAAAAAATTCAGTCATGTTAAGGGCTAGTGTGGCCCAAGCTGGGTGCGATCTTCAGGTGATTTTAATGAGTTAGATGCCCATAGGTCATGGTTTCTCAAGCCATAGATCAAGCCTGATGTCATCTCTGATAAACTCAAACCACTTAAAAAACTAAAAAGAACACACAATTTCCTTAGAATCTATCAAGCATAAATTCTATTTCTTTAGAAATTAAGTTGAGTAAAATACAATTTCCATAAGATTAATCATAAAAATGAATTAATTACTAATATTTATATAATTGTAAATAAAAGTATTAGATAAAATTCTTCACACAAGTTTTATTCATTATCTTGTTTTATTTGAAATTGTTGTAGATTTAAAAGGGGAAAAAATATCTTTGAGATAATGTGGGTGAAGTGAGAATAGAAGTGAATAATTGAAAAAATTAAGATTAAAACACATACTCATGAACCAATAAAAAATAATATACATTTAACATCAAATACAATCACATGCGTAACCAAATGTAATTTGTTATATAATAAAATTTTACAATCACGTGTAACAAAATGGAATTTGATATATAATTAAAAAGTCCTTTAGGAGAAAAAGAAAAGATTGCTATAATTATTATTAACCAAGACGAATAATCAAAAGATTTTCTAAATTATTTTTACTGGAAAAAAACAAGATTTGTATAATTATTATTCTAAGGATTTTCTAAATTATTTTTACTAAATTATTGAGACGATTGTAACAAAAAGGCCTTATAAATTTGAATGCGAGTATTAAGTGTAGATTAATAAGAAATAACTCTTTCAAAGGAGAAGGGGCTAGAAAAATATATATTGGAAGTTGCATGCTTTATCAATAAATAATATAATTTGAAGGTCACACTTATGTTGTAGAAGTTGATTGTAAGAATTCGTAATGGTTTATAATACATTTTTGTAAGTTTTTTTAATTTTTTTCCTTTTCATTTTAATCAGTGGAATTATTTTTTCGTTGAAATAACTTTTTTAATGCAAAAATATTTATAATATTATTTTTTAATAATTATTTATTTATAAATAATAAAATATATACTTAGATTTAAATAATTGTTAGATTATATGAATTCTTTCTTATGGTTTAGCAATTAACTTTTTGTTTGTGCCTAAAGCATATAGACCTATTCTTAGTTGTCTAAGGATATGCATATATATAATATAATAACTATAGTCATAATACATATAATATAGTAGTAGCTTTCATTTTTTTTACTGATATTATATCGTATTTAAAATTCTTTTTTTTTGGAAACTAAGCCCATATATTAATGGATATCACCATAAAAACAAAAGTGAGTTTGATTGGGACTTATCATTAGTTGATACTCCCTCATTGTTATTGGTAAAAAAATTTCAACCCTCAATAATAATTGAGACTAGGAGGGAAAATTACTTTGAGTGAAAAGAAAGGCTTCATGTATACGTAAGATTATCAAAATCATCCAATACACCACCTTTAAAGGGTCTCATCAACTAAATCTTCTAAAGAAATTCTACAATCTTCTAAATAAGAGATCTTGATTTTTTGTGCATTTCCTAATCCACAAGAACTTGAAACCAAAATTAGTCCTATTATAACCTCTCAAACTAAACTTTTTAATTGAATTATAGCTTGAGAATCATGGTTGTTCAATCCTACATTAGCTAAATCATAGCTATCAAGAATTATTACAACAACACAAAGCAATGAACCATGTTAGTATCTCGTTGAATTCACTAGTTTATAAATATGTAAGCTTATAAGAAAGGAAAGAGTAAGTGACTCATCATTTTTAGATGTTAAACTAGGTTCTTATTTATCTAAAAAATTTAAAAGTAAATTGGATCCAAGTGAGCTAATTCTGGAATTGTCTATTGACATAGAAAAACTACCATATCCACCTAAGGTTCCACCACATTCTCCGTGATATTTTCCTAAGCAACCATCAAAAGCAAGTCCACGTCACACTCCCATATTTTGACCACCACTTGGCTAATCAACTAAGGAGATCATTGCTTACACCTAGAGCATTGATTTAGCAAAGATCATCTCACACTTTCCTGAAATGTTGTGAGAATTTTCTTCCCAAGTATGATCTAGATATGAAATAAACATTGAGGATAATGTAAGTAAGTTTATGTTAGTTGTCAATTTAATGGGTGTCCAACACAAAGATGTTGTGTGTAGACTCTTTCCACTGACATTTGAAAGAAAATAATCTACATGGTAATTTTCACTTTCCCAATGTTCAATTAAGAATAGGAAAGAATAAGAAAATGCCTTTCTTAAAAAGGTTGGTAAATATAAAACACTAGTAACTTTAGTTTTATAGTTGCCTAGAATAAAAATGAATACTAAGGAAAAGATCAAGGATTTCATCATAGAACCTTGAGTTTATTAAATAAATTACCAAAAGACTCAAAAATCAACAACCAATGTAATATTAAAATTTTATATTACAGGTGTGCCATTATCAATTGCTATATTTGTAAAAAGAGTGAGAAACACTAGTTTAGTCGTCACTTTTGAAGAAACTCTAATAGTGGGAAAGGAAATCCGTAGTATTTATTCTAAGTCTATGGTAAATGAAAAAAATATGTTTTCCTAGTGCAAAAAAAACCACCACAATAACTAAGGCTATTTATGAGAAAAAAGGCATAGTAAATATGTAAAAATTACAAAGAATCATTAAAAAAAATCTTTATAATAAGATAATAGATCTTAAAAAGAGCTTAGGATAAAATAATTCTTGTAAAAAGAAGAGTTCATTTTAGAAGGGACACTCCACTACCTGTAGCCCAAAATCCTTATGCAAAAGAAATTCATGTTGAGGAATTTGCGTAAGAGAATTTTTACTGAGCCCGTAATGAAAATTATTTATAAAGAACTTTCCTATAATTTGTAAACATGTTTAAAGTTTCTGTCGATATAGATGAAGGAGAAGCAAACCAAGTTAACAATAAAGAAGTGCAAGATAGAGAAATCCCTGAATCATCAACTAACATTATCCGGGACATTTATAGTGGTGTAATTAATGAAAACAACAATGAAATTAAAGAAATTTGCATTGCTCAAATAATAAGAAAAGTCCCCCAATTCAATTCATGGTCTCCTTCAAAATTATGTCATCTGATGAAAAATTCTACTAGTAATAAATTAAGTTTCAAGTGTAGGTAAACTTAATATACTTTCTACTAAACTAAAACATAATCAAGTTGAAGACATGAAGAACACTAGGGAAAACATTTCAACATACAAATTATCCATGTTGACACAATAGAAAGAATACATTTCTCCAAGATCTAGGTAGTAATAATCCTGAAAATAATTCACCAATCACTAGAGATAAGGATAAGGGGAAAACATCTATAAATTATTCACACCAAAATACACGAAATGTAAATGCAACATTCATAGGGGAATAGTGTAATTCAAACACACTAGTCCATTTATTGGCATTTTCAATTTATAACACATAAGTACATAATTGTCTAGTATATTTAAGGGTATATTCAAATGTTATGCCATACTCAATTTGCAGAAAAATAAATATTGAGTCCAAGAAAACCACTACACAAATTGTGCAATTCGATTGTTCAAATTTCAAAGTGTTATTAGAATTGAAAAAAAATACATATAGAGGTGAACTTGCATACAAGGGAATAATTTCAACATAAAGAGAGTTGTAGGTAGAAGAATAACTACAAACACAAAGAGAGTTGTAGACAGAGAGAGTACTGCAAATTTTTTGAATTTTTTAATAAAGGTTTACATTAATGACAAATGGGGAGATTGTTTGAAATATTATTGACATTGATTTTAAATATATGGGAAGCCTACAAATGTCCAAGATAAATATGGCAAAATGAATATTGTTGGAAATATTGTTTGGATACCCAATGTTATTGATGCCTAGTTTGGATAACATATATTTTAAGGAATTTTTGTTATAAATAACTTGTTCAAATGGGTGAATAAGATATATAGTTAAAAATCTTATTCCGAGACCTTCTAATGATATATGTAACTCCTTCCAAATCCATAAGAATGTGGAGATATGAAAGATTATATCAGGTCAACTTAGATAGAAAGTATAGGTTGGCCCAACTAGTTTTACAAGTTGTTCCTATAAGTGACTGTAAAAACACTATAAATAAAGGATAGATGAATGCATTTGCAGATCGTCCGAGAAAGAAAAGATATAAGATGATGGGAATGAGATTTTGGGGGTTAATCAAAATCCCTTTCCCTAAAGAAATTGATCTCGAGGCCTGTGGGTTATGGGCCCACAAAGCCTATCATAAGCGTTCATTCATTTATTTAGGCCTTCAACCGTTAAACTGTGGACTTATACTCCATCAGAGCTATTACACTATGGGGTCTTTTCACATTATCAGGAGCTTAGCACATAGGCATTCAAGCCTTAAACCCCTCGGCCACACATATAATACAAAATACACGGGGAATCATTGAAACCTCGCTTCGAAACACAAACAGTCGGACTTCAAATATTATAGACCCACCTCCATAAATATCGGCTTGTCCACTCTTATCCCCCTTCGTTCCTTTCCGCTACTCCGATCTCCACTTTCACCTATTGCTGATTAGAGAATCTCCACCATCCATTTCCTCTGTCGATCCAACGACTCACATTTCATCGCATATCGGCGATGTCGCTTGATCGCAATATTGACCGTTGCAAGGGTCATATATCGATGCTATTCCCCGATCCGATGCGATATCGTTGATCGCTATCAGTGATTTGCAATGGCGCTTAACACTTAATAAACTCCTGCTCCAATATGCTGATGCGATAAAGGTTCTGTTGCTGACGCAATAAAGGATCTTGACCATTGGTTATTTAGATTCAACGGTTCTTGTGTATTATTTCCATTTTAATGGAATCTTTGCGATTTAAACACAGTTCTCTTCCATTTCTCAGTTTATGCACACAATATAACAGTTATATATATATATCTTTGGATTGCCATCGATCCTACAGTGGTCGATCGTTGATCACACGCATGCGTTCATAATTTGGGATTTAACCCTCGACGCACTTATACGCATAACATAACTGAAAAGAGACTTAATACGTAGAACCAAAACACAATATCTATTATATATATACAGGATGATTACAGCTAAGGCATTTCAGCCCTAGAACAGTCTCCTCTTGACTACATCACACCTATCTCTGATTTCAAAAATCTATCTAATTCTCTATCTCTCTTCTATCTACTTTGAACACACAGGTTCAACACACACACACACACACACACACACACACACACACACACACATATATGAGGAAACATTGTTGGATCGGATCACGGAAGGATCTGATCAATCCTCTAGCCAAAAGCTCAAAAGCTCTCTACACATGCATGCATATAACACATGGAATATTACATTTGATAAGTCTCCTCGAGACTTTATCCATTCCATCTTTAAATCTGTTTTAAAACGGATTTTCCTTGTTTTGCTCCCCTGGTCCACGCGCTCCTCTTCGCTCCACTTTTGGATTCCTCCCTTTGAGTAAGGGTACTGGATGCTCCTACATCAAACTCCCGAGGCACAAAAATTTACGACCTCCTGGTCATATGCTTCTCTTGGTCCTTAGAAATTCTACCCACTGCATTCTTTAGTGGAACTACCTTCATGGTCTTTTGTGAGCTACAACCAAGCCTCTGCAGTAACAGTCTCCTCTGTTACACAATACCTCACCAAGCCCTCCTCACTCGGTCTTTTGGCATCCTTTAGGTTTTCTCCTCTGGAACCATATGACCACTTCACGCTCTAGGTTTGTTGCAAATATTCTCACCTTTTGTTGTTGCTATCTGCACGATAGTAAGACCACAAACTCTCCATCTTTAAAAAACTGAACCTCCTTCTCCTCTGCTTTCTTTCTGGAATCCTCCTCTTAGGAATTTCTTTAATCTTCCTTTGTACGCAGAATCTTCATCTGCTCTGATACCAAATGATGGGAATGAGATTTTGGGGGTTAATCAAAATCCCTTTCCCTAAAGAAATTGATCTTGAGGCCTATGGATTATGGGCCCACCAAGCCTATTGGAAGTGTTCATTCATTTATTTAGGTCTTCAACCCTTAAACCGTGATGCTCCATCGGAGCTATTACACTATCGGGTCTTTTCACATTATTGGGAGCTTAGCACATAGGCATTCAAGCCTTAAACCCCTCGGCCAGACATATAATACAGAAATACATGGGGAATCCTTGAAACCCTGCTTCAGAACACAAACAGTCAGACTTCAAATATTATAGACCTGCCTCCATAAATATCAACGGGTCCGCTCTTATCCCCCTTTTTTCCTTTCCGCTACTCCAATCTTCGCTTTCATCGATTGCCGATCGGAGAATCTCCACCATCCATTTCCTTTGCCAATCCAACAGCTCACATTTCATCGCATGTCGACGATGTCGCTTGATCACAATATTAAGCCGTCGCAAGGGTCATATATCGGCGCTATTCCCTAGTCCGATGTGATATCACTGATTGCTATCGGTGATTTGCAATGGCGCTTAACACTTAATAAACTCCCACTCCGATATGCTGATGCGATAAAGGTTCTGCCGCAAACGCGATAAAGGATCTCGACTATTGATTATTCAGATTCAATGGTTCCTGTGTATTCTTTCCATTTTGATGGAATATCTGCGCTTTAAACATAGTTCTCTACCATTTCTCAGTTTATGCACACGATATAACAGTTATCTCTCTCTCTCTCTCTCTCTCTCTCTCTCTCTCTCTCTCTCTCTCTCTCTCTATCTCTCTATCTCTCTATCTAGATATATATATATATATATCTTTGGATCGCCATCGATCCTACAGTGGTCAATGGTCGATCACATGCATGCATTCACAATTTTGGATTTAACCCTCGGCGCACATATACGCATAACAAAATTGAAAAGAGACTTAATATGTAGAACCAGAACACAATATATATTATATATATACAGGACGATTACAGTTAAGGCATTTCAGCCTTAGAACAGTCTCCTCTTGACTACATCGCACCTATCTCTGATTTCACAAATCTATCTAATTCTCTGTCCCTCTTTTATCTACTTTGAACACACAGGTTCAACACATATATATAAGGAAACATTATTGGATCAGATCACGGAAGGATCCGATCAATCCTCTAGCCAAAATCCCAAAAGCTCTCTACGCATGCATGCATATAACACATTGCAGATTACATTTGATAAGTCTCCTCGAGACTTTATCCATTCCATCTTTAAATCTATTTTAAAACATATTTTTCCTTGTTTTTCTCCCCTGGTCCACGCACTCCTCTTTGCTCTGCTTTTGGATTCCTCCCTTTGACTAAGGGTGTTGGATGCTCCTGCATCAGACTCCCGAGGTGCAAAAATTTATGACCTCTTGGTCGTATGCTTCTCCTGGTCCTTAGCAATTCTACCCACTGCATTCTTCAGTGGAACTGCCTTCATGGTCTTCTGTGAGCTGCAACCAAGCCTCTGCAGTAACAGTCTCCTCTATTACACGATACCTCACCAAGCCCTCCTCACTCGGTCTTTTGGCATCCTTTAGGTTCTCTCCTCTGGAACCATATGAGCACTTCATGCTCTAGGTTTGCTGCAAATCTTCTCACCTTTTGTTGTCGCTATCTACATGCAGTAAGACCACAAACACTCCAACTTTAAACAACTATACCTCCTTCTCCTCTGCTTTCTTTCTGGAATCCTTCTCTTAAGAATTTCTTTAATCTTCCTTTGTACACAGAATATTCGTCTACTCTGATACCAATAATAAAAATCCCTTTCCCTAAATAAATTAATCTTGAGGCATGTGGGTTATGGGCCCACAAAGCCTATCGGAAGCGTTCATTCATTTATTTAGGCCTTCAGCCCTTAAACCATGGACTTATACTCCATCGGAGCAATTACACTATCGGGTCTTTTCACATTATCGGGAGCTTAGCACATAAGCGTTCAAGCCTTGAAACCTCGCTCCGGAACACAAACAGTTAGACTTCAAATATTATAGACCCACCTCCATAAACATTGGCGGGTCCACTCTTACCCCCTTCATTCCTTTCCAATGCTCCGATCTTCGCTTTCACTGATCACCGATTAGAGAATCTCCACTGTCCATTTCCTTTGCCAATCCAACGACTCACATTTCATCGCATATCGGTGATGTCACTTGATCGCAATATCGACCGTCACAAGGGTCATATATCGACACTATTCCCCAGTTCGATACGATATCGCTGATCACTATCGGCAATTTGCAATGGCACTTAACACTTAATAAAATCCCGCTCCGATATGTTGATGCGATAAAGGTTCTACTACTGACGTGATAAAGGATCTTGACTATTGATTATTCAGATTCAATGGTTCCTATGTATTCGTGCGATTTTGATGGAATATCTACGCTTTAAACACAGTTCTCTACCATTTCTGAATTTATGCACACAATATAATAGTTATATATATATCTTTGGATCACCATCAATCCTACATTGGTCGATGGTCAATCACACACATGCATTCACAATTTTGGATTTAACCCTTGGCGCACATATACACATAACAGAACTGAAAAGAGACTTAATACGCAGAACCAAAACACAAAATCTATTATATATATACAGGATGATTACAACTAAGGCATTTCAGCCTTAGAATAGTCTCCTCTTGACTACATCGCACCTATCTATGATTTCACAAATCTATATAATTCTCTGTCTCTCTTTTATCTACTTTGAACACGTAGGTTCAACACATATATATAAGGAAACATTGTTGGATCGGATCATGGAAGGATCCGATCAATCCTCTAGCCAAAAGCCTAAAATCTCTCTACGCATGCATGCATATAACACATGGCAGATTACATTTGATAAGTCTCCTCGAGACTTTATCCATTCCATCTTTAAATCTGTTTTAAAAAAAATTTTTCCTTGTTTTTCTCCCCTGGTCCACATGCTCCTCTTCACTCCTCTTTTGGATTCCTCCCTTTGACTAAGGCTGTTGGATGCTCCTGCATCAGACTCTCGAGGCACAAAATTTTATGACCTCCTAGTCATATGCTTCTCCTAGTCCTTAGCAATTCTACCCACTACATTCTTCAGTGGAACTTCCTTCATGGTTTTCTGTGAGCTGCAACCAAGCCTCTATAGTAATAGTCTCCTCTATTACACGATACCTCACCAAGCCCTCCTCACTTGGTATTTTGGCATCCTTTAGGGTCTCTCCTCTGGAACCATATGAGCACTTCATGCTCTTGGTTTGCTGCAAATATTCTCACCTTTTGCTGTCGCTATCTGCATGACAATAAGACCACAAACTCTCCAGCTTTAAACAATTGTACCTCCTTCTCCTCTGCTTTCTTTCTGGAATCCTTCTCTTAGGAATTTCTTTAATCTTCCTTTGTATGCAGAATCTTCGTCTGCTCTAATACCAAATGATGGGAATGAGATTTTGGGGGTTAATAAAAATCCCTTTCCCTAATTAAATTGATCTTGAGGCTTGTGGGTTATGGGCCCACAAAGCCTATCGGAAGCATTCATTCATTTATTTAGGCCTTTATCCCTTAAACCGTGGACTTATACTCCATCAGAGCTATTACACTATCGGGTATTTTCACATTCTCGGGAGCTTAGCACATAGGCGTTCAAGCTTTAATCCCCTCGGCCACACATATAATACAGAAATACATGGGGAATCCTTGAAATCCCACTCTAGAACACAAATAGTCGGACTTCAAATATTATAGACCCGCCTCCATAAATATTGGCGGGTCCACTCTTATCCCCCTTCGTTCCTTTCCACTACTCTGATCTCCACTTTCACCTATCATCGATCTGAGAATCTCCACCTTCCATTTCCTTTGCCGATCCAATGGCTCACATTTCATTGCATATCGGCGATGTTGCTTGATCGCAATATCGACCGTTGCAAGGGTCATATATCAGTGCTATTCCCCGGTCTGATGTGATATCGCTGATTTCTATCGGCGATTTGCAATGGTGCTTAACACTTAATAAACTCGCGCTCCGATATGCAGATGTGATAAAGGTTCTGCCGCTGACGTGATAAAGGATATCGACCGTTGATTATTCAGATTCAATGGTTCCTATGTATTCTTGCCATTTTGATGGAATCTCTGCGGTTTAAACATAGTTCTCTACCATTTCTTAGTTTATGCACATGATATAACAGTTATATATATATATATATATATATATATATATATATATAGATCACCATCGATCCTACAGTGGTCGATGGTCAATCAACATGCATTCACAATTTGGGATTTAACCCTCGACACACATATACGCATAATAGAACTGAAAAGAGACTTAATATGCAAAACCAGAACACAATATCTATTATATATATACAAGACGATTACAGCTAAGGCATTTCAGCCTTAGAACAGTCTCGTCTTGACTACATCACACCTATCTCTGATTTCACAAATCTATCTAATTCTCTATCTCTCTTCTATCTACTTTGAACACGCAGGTTCAACACACATATATAAGGAAACATTGTTGGATCGGATCACGAAAGGATCCGATCAATCCTCTAGCCAAAAGCCCAAAATCTCTCTACACATGCATGCATATAACACATGGAAGATTACATTTGATAAGTCTCCTCGAGACTTTATCCATTCCATCTTTAAATATGTTTTAAAACATATTTTTCCTTGTTTTTCTCCCCTGGTCCATGCGCTCCTCTTCGCTCCGCTTTTGGATTCCTCCCTTTCACTAAGGGTTCTGAATGCTCCTGCATCATAAGGCATGCTAGAGAAGATAGGGAATAGTCTTGGGGTTTTAAAGGTGGAGAAAAAATGTGATTTTTGGAGTGAATGAATCATCCTGGCATATTCACTATAATTTTCTTTTGGGATGTTCCAAACCATGATATTTTGAGGAGATAGAGGTGAGATCTTCGATTAAATGTAGTAAAATTTTTAGGAATTGGTTCACCATAATTTTTAAGATATGCCATATGGAATTTAAGTTTTGTGATTGATCTTGAAATCTTCTTCAAATGCGTCAACTTGATATTTTCATTATAACTTAAGTTCTAGGAAATTTTAGACTGCAAACATTTTAGGAAACACAAGAGAGATCTCTAGGTACGTGTGATCAAAATTTTAAATTTTTCTCACTATGATTTTGAAGATATGCACTATGGAATTTAGGGTTTCTGAATAGTCCTGAAATTAGTTTCAAATAGGTTATTGTGGATTTTTCACCATAAATTATTTTCTAGAATGTTTTAGACTGTGAAGTTTTCAAAGACCTATGGAGACATATATAAATACCTTAAGTATAAATTAGAGACTTTGGTTTGCTTTTGTAGAATTTCCCACTGTAGATCACCAAATAATGCAATATACTAAAGCAAAATACTTGATGTACTTCTACAAACAAACTTGCGGAATCTTAATCGATTTTGAGCAATATCAATTAGAACACATATAATAGAGAATGAGAAATCAATCACACATGAAAACATAAGAATACTCTGGGGAAAGCCTAAGCTAAAAACCTCGATCTCTATATTATCATACAAGTGGAAATATGTCCGGATTACACAAAGCTATATCTCTCAAGCTATCCATCTCTCAGTACAATCCCTCAGTGCTGCTCATAGACTAAATAGACACAACATATGTCTTCCCTCAGTCCTCCAAGCCTCCTATTTCCTTGCGTAGTTTCTCTTGGGGTCCAATGCTGCCACCTGTGTGAATTCCCACATCACACACTCATCAAAACTCAAAAATAACTATGCAATCCTGAAGGAGATAATTCCTTCTGCATGGATGAGTTTCCCATATAGGAAAAATCCTCCAATTGATAGTACACTGTCCCTTCCTCTAATCTCAACTGGGTCTCTGACTAAACTGACATGCATGAGTTATTTATGAGAGAATATTCAATTATCTAAAGTGCAGTAGTTACATGCATGCATGCATTAACTAACTGAGCTCACAATCAATTCCAAAAATTGTTGGAACTAATCTAACTGGATTTAACTCAGTTAACTGAGCTAACTAATTACAACTCATCTTGATCTCCTTAATTAAGGGATAACTTCCTCAATCAAAGGGGAAACTGTTGCATGTCTTCAGATAGACTTCATGTTTGATTTTCTACAACTAATTAACTCAAGATGAATTAATTAATTATTTTACAAACAACTGCTAAGATCAAATTCAAATTTTAATTCTCAATTTTAGTTCAGGGACTAACTAAAATTGGAATGTATCTCGAAATGTTATTTATAGCAGTGTTATTTTTAGCACTTCTATTTTTAGCATTTCTTGTTGCTATTTTCAACACTCCCTCTCAACAAGAAAGGGATTATCAGTCACCCCAATCCTATCTCTGTAGAGCTCGAACTTGCATTTTGACAATGCCTTAGTCAAAATATCTGCATCCTGTTCCTCGGTCGAAACATACAACAACAACATGATCCTCTTCACCACATAGTCTCAAAGATGATGATACCGAATATCGATGTGCTTGGACCTGTCATGAAATATTGGATTATCAGAGAGTTTGATACAACTCTAATTATTGCAGTAGATCACAGTTGGATCCATCCTCTGACCAAACAATCCAACTAGAATCTTCCGCATCCAAATGACCTCACATGTTGCCTGACTAGCAGCCATGTATTCAACCTCTACTGAGCTAAGTGCAACTGACCTCTGTTTCCTGCTGTACCAAGAAACTGCAGCTGAACCAAAGTTGAAGATTCCTCCTAAAGTGCTCTTCCGGTCTAATGGACTCCCTACTCAATCTGCATCTATGAAGCCCTGAAGCTTCACTCCCTCCGTCCGTCTGTACCAAAATCCATACTGAGATGTGCCTCTGAGGTATCTCAGCACATGCTTCGTTGCCTTCCAAAACATCTTGGTAGGCTGAACCATAGCTTGACTCAGCTGGTTCACTGCAGAGCACAAATCTGGTCGTGTGTTTACTAGATACATCAATGAACCCATAAGCTGTCGATAAATAGTAGTAGCTACTACCTCACCTGAAATAGCATCCTCCTTCCTCCAGTTACCAGATAGAGGAGTCTGCATGGGTTTGCACTTCTCCATGTGGAATCGCCTGAGTATCTCATTGGCATACTTGCCTTGAGACACAAACACTTCCCCATCCTTCTGCCACATTTCCATGCCTAGAAAGTAGTGCATAAGATCCATGTCTTTCATCTCAAAATCTCTTGCAAGGTCCCCTTACAAGACTTGATCAACTGATCATTACCTATCAAAATCAAATCATCCACATAAAAAAAATGATCAATGGCTTACCTTCTACCATGATGTGGTAAAGGTTTGCATCTACTTCACTCTTGGTGAAGTCCAACCTGGTGAAATAGCTGTCAATCCTAGTGTACCAAGCACGAGGTGCTTGCTTCAGCCCATACAAAGCCCTCTTGAGTCGGCACACATGCGACTCACAATCGAAGGTCTCAAAACCTTCTGATTGCTCAACGTACACCTCTTCCTCAATCTTCCCATTGAGGAACATTGTCTTCACATCCATCTAATGGATCTTCCAACCCATCTGAGCTGATAGTGCCAACATCAATCTGATAGATGAGTACCTTGCTACAGGAGAAAAATTCTCATTGTAGTTGATCCCCTTGACCTGTGAGAAACCATGGGAAACAAACCTTGTCTTTTGTTTCTCAACACTGCAATCAGCTACTTGCTTTACATTGTAAAGCCATCAGGAACTAACCAATGACTTGTCCTGAGGTCTTGGGACAACATCCAAAACATAGTTCTGAATGATGGAGTCGTACTCCTCCACCATAGCATCAACCCAGACTGGTTTCTGCACTACTTCCTCGAATGAAGAAGGTTCGGTCTCTACACACTCCCAAACTAGGGCCATGTAACCAGTGTACTGCTTGGGTGGCCTCCTCTATCTATGTTGAGAAGATGGTTGTCTCACATTCTCTCGCGCATCCATATTTAACTTGTCAGCTTCCCTTGAGAGTTTCCGCCCATCTCTGGAAGACTCAGCATGAGTGGATGTCTCCACTCCCATATCCTTTGCATGTGGCTACTCCGCATCTGTCTGAGGCTCCGCCTCCTTAGGAACTAAAAGTTCCTCCTCTGCATGCAACTTGAGCTCCCTCTCAAGTGATACTCTCATGGCTTTCTACTCGTCGAACTTCAGATCTCTGCATACCACTGTCCTCTGATTGGTAGGCAAGAACACTCGATAGTTGTGGGGTGTATCAGTGTACCCCACAAGTATCCCAACTCAGCTATTGGATGTAGCTTCTTCTGGGCATCTTTGGTCACATGGCAATAAACCGATGATCAAAAGATCCTGAAGTGACTCACATCTGGTCTCTTCTCGGAAAAGGCTTCCATTGGTGTCTTCATTACTAGTATACGATGCAGGCTTCTATTTTGCAAGTATACTGCTGTATTGCATGCCTTAGCCCACAAATGAAGTGGTAGGCTTTGGTCATGGAACATTACTCGAGCTACTCCCATAATTGATCAGTTCTTCCTTTTGACCACCCCATTCTGCTGTGGGTAATGGGGTGCCATCAACTCCCATTTAATTTCTTCTACTGCGCAGAAGTCCTTAAGCTGTTGGGAGACATACTCTCCACCATTGTCGCTACAAAAGGCCCTTATTTTCTTTCCATATTCTTTCTTTGCGAAGGCTTTAAACTCACAAAACCTTGAGAAGGTCTGATCCTTCTTTTGCATAAAGTAGATCCAACATCTACGAGAAAAATCATCAATAAAAATAACGTAGTACCTTTGTTTAGTGGTGGAGGTTGTAGAGAATGGTCCACACACATCTGTATGAACTCACTCCAAGATTGCTCCAGATTTACTGCCTCGATCCTAAAAGGAAGATTTCACATACTTACCCAAGGTACAACCTTTTCATGTATCCGTCTGCTCCAGTTTTCCCTTGGGAAGTCTGGTATAAATCTGTTGCATGATCTTTAAGGCCCCATGGTGCAAGTGGCCCAATCTTCTATGCCATAGCTCGCCAACATCGTGGCTCTGCACCAACTCTGCTTTGGAACTCAATGCAGCACAATTGTCTACCTCCAACTTGTAGATATTCTTAACTCGAATCCCAATCCTCTTGGTCTATCTAGTGCCAATATGCCTTAGGAATACCTTTCCTTTAATAAAGACTACATCATAACCTTTTTCTTCTAGCATAGCGACAGACACAAGATTCTTCTTTAGACCCAGTACATAGTTTACATCAGTCAGGGTGAGAGGAGCTCCATACTCCCTTTGAAACACAACCGTACCTTCACTTGAAACACGGTACTTTCCATCATCACCCATCTCGATCTGCATTTGGAGATCCTTCTCCTCCAAGGTACTAAAAAGATTCTTGTCGTCGGTCATGTGGAATGAAGCTCCACTGTCCAGGTACCAAACGCATCACACCATCAATGAAACCATGCATGCGATGAGGGAGAAATCCAATTCGAACTATGAGACCAATGCCTCACCATCTGATCCCTTCGAGGATCCCTTCTTGGATTTCTTCTGTGGACAATTCGTAGCATAATGGCCCACCTCATGACAATGAAAGAATCTCACTTTCAATTTGTCAAACTTCTTCCCACAATGGGAAGAACTGGATTTGGAATGGGATGCCTTCCCTTTCCCTTTCCTCACCTTACACGCTAAGGCTAGATTTTCTTCATCATCTTACTTTGATGAAGATCCATCTCTGGTGCTTCTCCTTATCTCCTCCTGCATCAAATCTAACCAAAGTCGTTCCCAATCTGGCAGTTTCTCTCTTCCATTTACCGAGTCTTGGTAGTATGCCAGCTCTTAGGAAGACTGAGGAGAGCAAGACTCACCATGTCATCATTAGCTGTCATGATCCCTACACTTCCAAGCTCATCCCTGCAGGTAGTGAGCTTGTTTAGATATGTAGAGATCGTGTCACCCTTTTCACACTTGATTTTCCGAAGCTTGTCTTTCAGTGCCAACTTCCTCTGATCGCTGTTGTTCTGATATAGATCCTTCAATGTTTTCCACATTGAAAATGGTGTCTTCTTCCCATGGAGACTCGAGACTATGTGGTCTCGAACTCCCTCCAGAAGGATTCTCCCCACTCTAGCCACACATTTCTTCCATTCCACCAATTCTTGGGCATTAGCCACTACTGGCTTGGGGACTTCTTGATCAATGAAGTCCTTAAGACTGTTGTCCTCTAATACCGCTTCCATGCGATCCTTCCAGATTATATAATTTGAGCTGCCATCAAGGGCATACTCGAGTCTCAAACCGTTGGACGCCATTAGTGAAATTTGAGATGTGATAAGAATTTGAATTCTATAATCAGGAACTTCAAACTTCAAACTTCTCCCTTCTTTGTATATCGTTCTTCACTTTGATCACCTTTGCTCTGATACCATGTAGAATTTCCCACTATAGATCACCAGATAATGTAATATACTAAAGCAAAATACTTGATCTACTTCTACAAACAAACTTGCGTTAGCTTAATCGATTTTGAGCAAGATCAATTAGAACACATATAACAGAGAATGAGAAATCAATCACACATGAAAACAGAAGAATACTCTGGGGAAAGCCTTAGCTAAAAACCTGATCTCTGTATTATCATACAAGTGGAAATATGTCTGAATTACACAAAGCTTTAGCTCTCAAGATATTCAGCTCTCAGTACAATCCCCCTATGTTTCTCATAGACTGAATAGACACAACATATGCCTTCCCTCAGTCCTCCAAGCCTCCTATTTCCTTGCGTAGTTTCTCCTGGGGTCAAATGCTGCCACCTGTGTGAATTCCCACATCACACACTCATCAAAACTCAGAAATAACTGCGCAATCCTGAAGGAGATAATTCCTTCTGCATGGATGAGTTTGCTATATAGGAAAAATCCTCCAATTGATAGTACACTGTCCCTTCCTATGATCTCAACTGGGTCTCTGACTGAACTGACATGCATGAGTTATTTATGAGAGAATATTTAGTTACTTGAAGTGCAGTAGTTACATGCATGCATGCATTAACTAACTAAACTCACAATCAGTTCCACAAACTATTGGAACTAATCTAACTAGACTTAACTCAGTCAACTGAGCTAACTAATTACGACTCAAAGTACAACTCATGTTGATCTCCTTAATTAAGGGATAACTTCCTCAATCAAAGGGGAAACTGTTGCATGTCTTCAGATAGGCTTCATGTTTGATTTTCTACAACTAATTAACTCAAGATGAATTAATTAATTATTTTCCAAACAACTACTAAGATCAAATTCGAATTTTAATTCTCAATTTTTGTTTAGGGACTAACTAAAATTGGAATGTATCCCAAAATGCTATTTATAACAGTGTTATTTTTAGCACTTCTATTTTTAGCATTTCTTGTTGCTATTTTCAACAGATTTAGTTTTAGAGATATGGCTTGTGGAATTTAGGATTTCCTAATGATCCTAAAATCAATTTCAAGTAGGTCAACTTGGAATTTTTGTTTTAACTTATTTTCTATGACTTTTGAAACTATGAAATTTTAAAATATTTGAGGAGACATATAGAAGTGCCTAAGGTAAAAATATCAAAATCAAATTTGCAAAATTGGATAAGTGGCAATGTACAAGTTCATTCTTGGGAAGAGGCAAAAATCAACAAATTTTGGAAGAAGAAAACCTAGTGAGTGTAGAAGCAACAAGCAAACTTAACAACAAACGAAGAAACTAACATACCTAGTGAAGGAAGAAGTAACAAGTAGAGTTAGTGAAGTTGGTTGGTTTCTGCAAATATTTGCAGTAGTGGGGATTGGTGCCTTCATTATCTTGGTTCCTACAAAATTTACAACATGGGGATTGATATCTCCAATAAGATGGTGTCTATGAATATTTGTAGTAGTGGGGATTGGTGTCTCTAATAGGTTGGTGCCTACAAAAATTATAAGAGTAAGTTTTGTGGTTTACTCCGAAAATGTTTCCACATGAATCTTATGTTCCATGTCTACAACTAATGGATCTTATATGTGATTATTTTATTTATGGTTCATGAATGTTTAAATAAGTAAAGATTGTATTATATTAATTCACCTCCCCCTCTCAATATGAGTGTGCACTCAATATTCAATAACCTCTTTGTCCATAAATTCACACTTCCTTTGTACTTCTAGAGACAAACCTTATCCACACATTCCATTATCTAGGAATCACTATCTCTTGAGTTCTAGTCCTAATTTTTGGGTTTATTTCTAATTCTAGAAGTAGGAGTTGCGGGTTGATTTCTTTCTTTATTCTCATTTATTTTTGGCTTGTCCTATCCTTATCTAACTTTATTTTAGACCATACAACTCTATTTTGGGCTAATTGGCTAGAACTAAGGGGTATCATCTTTTTTACTAGTTTTGTATGCACAAGGGGCTACACTTACTGTGCATTAGTCCTCTCTATGAGATATGATATTGTTATTCAATTGTACTCAGGTCAAGCAATGTAATACAAGTGATTTCAAATTGGTGTTTCAATTACTTAATATATTTGAGTGTTACTTTAGCCCCCTTTTATCTTATTGTCTTGTAGTTTTTAGCATAGTATTTTGTCATAACTAAATTCTTAATTCTTGACCTCAAAATCTTACATGGCATCATAGCTTTTGTGATTCAGGGATTCAAACATATAATACCTATTATGTGGGTCCGAATATTTGTTATATGTATCCAACATCTACTTAGAAAATATTGTCTTATAATCTATTGTATGCTACTTAACCCTTGAGTTAGGGTTATAAAAAAAATTATGAATTTAAAAAACCTTTTACCTTTAGATCTCTCTATGAAATTTATAGTCATTTTCAATACCTGTTATGAGAGTTTCATGGTTCACTGAGATTTTTTATATGGTATCCTTTGTGATATGTCTCATTTCCAACCAAAAAACACATAGAGGTTTCCTTATATTTGCAAACTCTAGGCTCATCACATCTCATTTCTAATCTCTTAAATATTCTAACAAAAAAGGCACAAACATTCCAATACCAACCTTGTCAAATTATGTAAGCTTTCAACAACATTCCTTATCGCCAATTTCTTAATTATTTCAATTTTGAAAATGAATTATAACTTACTAAAAACCCAATAAAACTTTATAAAAAGAACATCATATACTTTCTACCTAATGTCATGAATGTCTTTTAAATACGAAACACTCAATAGAAAAAGAGTTCTTTGCAATTGTTCTCATTACAAAAATAATATCATTTCCAAACCATGTGTACATACCTTTCTTAAATTCAATGTTCTTCCATTAAAAGCATGTTCCTCAAGTTTCTTGTCCATACAATTAAAAAGGGGCAGATCACTCTGCAAAAACATGCTCTGGAATTTGTTGATAAATTTTCAGATATTATCATTGACAAAACTCAATTACAGATATTCTTGGGATGTTTAAGCTATGTAAGCAGCTTTTACAAAGATTTCACCAAAGATAGATTATTACTCAATAGAAGATTGTGAAAATATCCAAAACCTTGGTCTCAAGCCCACACTAAAGATGTCAGAAGAATTAAAATGAAGGTAAAAAGTCTTCCTATTCTTCATATCGCTGATGAATATTCTTAAAATTGTTTAAATAGATGCCATCAATGAAGGGTGGGGAGGAATTTTGAAGCAAAAGAAAGAAGGAAAAGAAAAAATAGTTTAGTTTGTCTCACGAACTTGGAGCCCACCTGAGAAAAACTATTCTACTATAGAAAAAGAGGTCAAAGTAACATGGAATTGCATTGATAAATTTGATATCCACTTGATACACAAAAGGTTTCTCTTAAGAACAGATGCCTCTACACTAAAGAAAGTCCTTAGTAAAGCTATAAAGAAAGCATGAGAAGCTAAGTTCGCAAGGTGGCAGGCTCTATTTGCAACAAATTTCGACTTTGAAGTCGAACACATCAAAGGCGAAAATAATTGTCTACCTGACCTTCTAAGAAGAGAATATTTAAATCAGAAAGACACTGCCATGGTGATAGTAACAGAATGGGACCTTCCCAACATATAGAGACTCTGAGAAGTATTTCTGAAACATAGAACTAGGGAGAATATTGTTCCAAATGGAAACCAACATGGCAGCTAAGAAATATAAAAGTGCTCGATGCAAATTTTCAACCTCATTCAGATATTCAACACTTAGTACCTGAAAGGAAAGTCTACCCCAAAGGTAGCAAATGGATACAGGACATGGTGTATCAGAGGAGTATGATGGCCACACATTTGGCTGAAGAATCCCTAAGCCAAAATTTAGAGATATCACTGTGATTTGGACAGAAGGAAGCAACCAGAGGAGAATATTCCACAAATATCTTGCCATAAATCGGACTAGATGGTCGGGATGGTACGACATGCCAGAAATGTGGCCACAGGGTAATCCAAGCATTGTCTTCCCGAATACCATTTACAACATTTCAGACTACAAAAAGTTGTGGTGGAACATCATGAATGTAGATGGAAAAAATGAAACTCACTACACAAGAGTGAAATTTGGGGCTAGAGGGACCACACAAAGACAATGGCAAGGACCATGGTTCAATAATGGTGGAACGATTTTGGCCTCAACAAGACTGTTATGGACCCTCTTTTCTTCCAGCGTGACTTTCAATATGAATGTGACATTTGTGGATTTTTAACTAAATGTTGGCATTCTCCATGTAAAACTGCTAGAGATGTGAATAATTATCAAGACAGTCAAATTCTTGGTTAGTTTATGAAAAGACACCATGAATGGCTAGTCATGACTAAGATTAAACACCAAATCATCTTAAGAAAGCCTATGATTGTATGAAGAAATTATACAAAGGCTTGGGATTCTTGTAGATATTCTCAGTTAAGATTTCCAAGGGCCACACCCTTGGGGGACTAATGGTTCTTGTGGGCTTGTCCTTAAAGCTTCCACAGTGTAATAATGATGTCTAGTCACAAGACTGAATGTGACCAGTTTTCTCGTGGGCTTTTTTGTTTAAAAGTATCCACTATGTAAAAGTTATTTATAGTACAATGTTTTCCATGGGATTTGTTCAAATCTTCCACAGTGTAACTTAGTATGAAGATTCTTCAGTCACGAGACTCGAAGCACTTCTCCGACTTTTGGTGAGCTTTGAGCCACATCTCTTCGACTGATGAAAGATAGTACTGAATATGTCTGCCTGACTATCTAATGTTTGTCCCCACATTTTCCTATATAAGGAAGGAGTAAGGCTCATTCTGGGCATTCAAAGTGTGAGTGTGATTTTGGTTATGTTTTTGAGTATTTGAGTCTGAGGAGGAAGTTCTTTCTTCCATCTCTTTAGAGCCGGATCTGAGAAGCCTACGCATCAGAGTGAGAGCTCTGGTGAGAACCTAAAGTGACCATATTCTTAGGTTTTTGAAGTCTGTATGTTCTCGGAAGAATTCAAGTTCTAAGATAGAGTCTGTGTAAGGCTAGGAAGCCTTCAGATAACTTCTTTCTTGACAAGTCGCAACATCTGATAAATTCCTAAACAGTCTATCTCTGGAAAGGAGCTTCAGATATTCTCTCTAAATTTGTAAAGAAACTTCTGCATAAATATATGGGTATCCATTTTCTAAGCATGATACATTCCGCTTGAGTACATTTTTCTTTTTCATATGATAAAACTGTCTGTTGAGGTAGTATCTGTGAGAAAAGAGGTTTGCTTGAGGTTCGCCAAGGTCTGAGGAACACCAGTCCATTAAAGACAGGAGGTCATGTGAAGGATGCTAGAGTGTGAAAGTCCAAAGGTTCGTGTATTGATCACAGAGAAGAGACTCAACAAGAGCAAGCTTCGCGTCAGAAGCCCCTGCAGCAGATTGGTATCAGAGCCAATAACGTCTGGTTCATTACGGTTAGTACTCAAAATCTATAAGTCTCTAAAATGGATAATTCTAGAAGATCAGTCTCTTTCAGAGAGCTTGAAGCTGAAGAACAAGCTAAAGAAAACCCATTAAGAGATATGTTTTCTTCATCATCTAAAAGGGTTATAAATTCTGCAGAACTTGAATATTTTGAAAGTCAGCTTGCACCTAAGTGGTGTCTGCCCAGTATATCCTCGTTAGAAGTATATGCTGACTTATCTATGTTTCATCTTAAAGCTGTAACTAGAATATCTATCAAAGAAAGTATTAGTCAAATATAAGAGAGCACAGATTTTATACAAACACTTTCTCTTCTTGACACTAAGAAACTTCAGGCTAAAGCCAAAATACCACGAACCAAATATTTTCATCTAGGGTGCATAAGGGTAGGGATCAATCCATTATTCCATAGAGGACTGAATACTTTTGTTCTTGTCACAGTCAGAGATCTGACACATAACAAGTACTCAGATTCATTGATAAGAGGAATGGTTGCTCCATTATCAAATGGACCAATATACTTTGATTTTTATCCCAAATTTTCTATATATACATTTGATGAGCACATCAACGACATTTTACAACTACAGATTCAAACAACAGGGTTTGATATGAAGAAAAAGAGAAATAATATTGCCATTCAAACTCGTGGTTGTTTTAGACACAAATACACTCTATCCTGCAGCTCTCCATGCTCCCAGCAAAGAATCCAAATATAGTGTGGTTGTTCTAACAGATACCCAAAATCAAAAGATAGAACATCACATTATTAAATGAGAGGACCTAAGTTTCCCAGAACATTGGGTTGTTGATAACCAAAAACTTCCAACATTGCAAAAGATTACTTCTGCTGATATACAAGAAGGACCATCATTTGCTGTAGTATCCTTTCCTAGAAGATCTAAAATAGATCGTAGAAGAATGGATTTAGCTTGCAAAGCATCATCCATGTATATTGATTGACAAGTAATAGATACTACTAGTTCTTTTACACCATCTGTAAATTGACATCATATAGATCTATTTGAATATGCCCAGATTGTAAATTTTTCATCCCTGCAAGTCATTTTCCCAAGTTGTAATCAAAAGATAAATCTCAGTAGCCTTGCTAATTCTGTCATACATCAGAACCACCATCCAAGGACAGTAGTATCTCCTCGTACAACTTTTGTCACTCTTAAGTGTTCTGAAATACCTTTCCCTCATCATACTGATCATGTATTAATGGTTCATGAGCTTCCATCTTTGAAAAATGAAGACCCACGCCTCAAAGACATGTTTAGAAAAATGCATCTTACTGGTATGCCTGGCTATGGTCTAGGATCTCTGGAACAACTTGATGAAATAATCCCTCAATCCAGTTGTGCCTTCTAATTGTAAAAAGCCATCAAAACTAGAAATGCACAAGTTCTTTTCGGTTATGGAAGGATATAGGAAGCATACAATTGATCATCAATGGATGAAAAATATGATTAATTGGGATTTATACACTCATCCTAAGGATGAAAGTTTTTACCTTACCACTCCATACCTAGAAAAAATCAGATTATCCCATGAATGGAAAACATACATGTAGAAGAACAATGTCTGGTTAACTTTTTATGAATGGAAGAGGAAGCAAGAAAGTAAAGATGTACAAATGTCAGATGCTGAATCATCCTCAGTTGGACTGCCATAGATGGTAGTAAAATTGAAACTCCTACCACCATAATGCGCAAAAATCAGGGGAGCAGTAGCAATACTGTCTCTAAAACTGAACCAAAGGCATTATTCATCAATTCCTCATTTGAAATAAATACAAGATCTTTCCAAAGAAGCCAACAGAACTCTAAGACTAGAGCCCACACATTAGGAGAAGTCAGCTAAGAGATTCATCATCTCAAAAAAGACATTGTCTCTTTAAAAGCACAGGTCTTTGAGTTAGAAAAAGGGAAGAAAACTGAGGATGCCTATGATGAATACTACACTAACCTAAATATTGAAATATTTGAAGGAAAAAAGGATGATACTATAGGATTCACTGACATGAGAGTAATGTCTATCCAGTATCAGCAACATCATGTTATGCTAGATATCTATATAAATGGTGAAATGTTTTCCTTAAGAACACTTATTGACTCTGGGGTAGATGGCAATTTACAGATGGTGTGAAAGAACTGGCAGTATCTACTACTTGTGGATCAATATACATGGATGATGCTTTGCAAGCTAAATCGATTCTTTTACGATCTATTGTAGATCTTCTAGGAAAGGATACTACAACAGATGATGGTCCTTCTTGTATATCAGCAGAAGCAATATTTTGCAATGTTGGAAGTTTTAGGTTATCAACAACCCAATGTTCTGGGAAACTTAGGTCCTCCCATTTAATAATCTAATATTCTATCCTTTTATTCTGGGTATCTATTAGAACAACCACACTAGATTTGGATTCTTTGCTGGGAGCATGGAGAACTATAGGATAGAGCATATTTATTTGTCTGAAACAACCACCAGTTTGAATGGCAAGAGATGTGGCTCAAAGCTCACCAAAAGTCGAAGAAGTGCTCTAAGTCTTGTGACTGAAGAATCTTCGTACTAAGTTACACTATGGAAGATTTGAACAAATCCCATGGAAAACATTGTACTGTAAATAACTTTTACATAGTGGATGCTTTTAAACAGAAAAGCCCATGAAAAAACTGATCACATTCAGTCTTGTGACTAGACATCATTATTACACTATGGAAGCTTTAAGGACAAGCACACGAGAACCATTAGTCCCCTAGGGGTGTGGCCCTTGGAAATATTAACTGAGAATATCTACAAGAATCCCAAGCCTTTGTATAAATTCTTCGTACAATCATAGGCTTTCTTAAGACGATTTGGTGTTTACTCTTAGTCATGACTAGCCATTCATGGTGTATTTTCATAAAATAACCAAGAATTTGACTGTCTTGATAATTATTGACATATCCAACAGTTTTACATGGAGAATGCCAACATTCAGTTAAAAATCCACAAGTGTTACATTCATATTGAAAGCGTGATAAATGTCAAATGGACGAATTTCATCGAACGAAAACAAAATGGAAAATGGTATTTTGGTCACAAAACTCTATTGAATTCTATATTCATCAAGATAATAATCACTGCAAAAATTAAGTCAACCACAAAAGATAAGATGAGAGGAAAACATAAGATTAAATCCTGCTTTCGACCCCATTGCCTTTCGCAATGGTGTCAAATATAGACAGAATCTTGTACAGTGAATCACAGATTGCGAAAATAGAAAGAGAAATTTCATTTACAGAATATTTTGGAATTTGCAATTTACAATATAATTTAAATATAGCATTACCATAATATAATTAAGGTAGAAATCAATATACTCATTAGATAGTCTCCCATTTCCAACATCAATGCATCCAATACAACAATATCTACAGGGAGGCCGGATGTTAGAAGAGCTTAGGTTCTTCCACAGAATCAAAAAAATGAGAAGCATGCGGACAACGCATCTAAACAGACCATGCCATAACTGAGTGGCGACGGGAACCTTTGGTTGATGGATTTGAGTTTCTACAAACCCTACATCTTTGGGCCGTCTTCATTATTTTTCAAGGATTTTATTCCAGAGTTTGTCATAAAGCACCAAATTTGATTTTCAATGATGCAAAAATAGTTTCTTTTAATAGTTGGTTCGTTCTTTTTTTTTTCTTTTTCTGTTTTCTTTAAAAATCAACAAATTTTGGAGAAGAAAACCAAGTGAATGTAGAAGCAATAAGAAAACCTATCAATGAATGAAAAAACTAGAAAACTTGGTGAAGGAAGAAGTAGCAAGTAGATTTAATGAAATTGGTTGGTTTTTGCAAATATTTCCAGTAGTAGGGATTGGTGCCTCCATTATATTGCCACCTACAAATATTTACAACAATAGGGATTGGTATCTGTAGTAGATTGGTGCCTATGAATATTTGTAGTAGTGGGGATTGGTATCTCTAGTAGGTTGGTGCCTACAAAAATTCTAACAATAAGTTTTGTGCTTTACTCTGAAAATGTTTCCACGTGAATCTTATGTTTCATGCCTGACAACTAATGGATCTCATATGTGATTGTTTTATTTATGGTTCATGAATGTTTAAATAAGTAAAGATTGTCTTATACTAATTCACCTCCCCTTCTCAATATGAGTGTGCGCTCAACATTCCCTAGCCTCCTTGTCCACAAATGCACACTTCCTTCCTACTTCTAGAGACAAAACCTTATCCAAAACCTTATCTGCATATTCCTTTATCTACTAAACATTATCTTTTGAGTTTTAGTCATATTTTTTGGGTTTATTCGTACTTCTATAAGTAGGAGCTTTTTGTTGAGTTCTTTCTTTATTCTCACTTATTTTTGGCTCATCCTATCCTTAGTTAACTCTATTTTAGACCATACAACTCTGTTTTGGGCTAATTAGCTAGAAGTAGGGGATAACATCTTTTTTACTAGTTTTGCATGCACAAGGAACCACACTTATCATGCATTAGTCCTCTCTATGAGAATGTTATTTAATTGTGCTCGGGTCAAGCAATGTAATATAAGTGAATTCAAGTTGGTGTTTCAACTACTTAATCTATTTGAGTGTTACTTCACTCCCCCTTCTATCTTATTGTCTTGTAGTTGTTAGTGTAGTATTTTGTCACAACTAAATTCTTGTGCTTGAGCTCAAAATCTTATATGGTATACGAGTTTTTGTGATTCAGTGATTAAAACATCCAATACCTATTATGTAGGTCCCAATATTTGTTATATGTAATCCAACATCTACTTAGAAAATATTATTTTATAATCTATTGTATGCTACTTAACCCTTGAGTTAAGGTTATCAAAAAAAAATTATGAACTGATTTTTTTTTTTTTTTTAATCTTTAGATCTCTCTATGAAATATATGGTCATTTTCAATACTTGTTATGAGAGTTTCATGGTTCATTGAGAATTTGTATATGGTACCCTTTGTGATATGGCTCATTTCCATCCATAAAAGTACACATAGATATTTCTTTATATTTGCTAACTCAAGACTTACCACATCTCATTTCTAATCTCTTGAAGATTCTAACAAAAAAAGCACTAACATTTCAATACCAACTTTGTCAAATTATGTAGGCTTTTAACAACATTCCTTATTTCCAATTTCTTGATAATTTTAATTAGAAAAAAAATTATAACTTACTAAAAACCCAATAGACCTTCATAAAAATAACATCAAATACCTTTTATCCAACTTCATGAATGCCTTCCAAATACAAAACAATCAATAGAAAAAGAATTATTTGCAAATATTCTCATTACAAAAATAATATCATTTCCAAACTATATGTACATACCTTTGTTAAATTCAATATTCCTCCTATAAAAACTCTTCTAATAAAAAACCTAGAATATTAATCAACCTTCTTAGAAAGCCAGGAATATAAAATTACAGTGTTTAATGATTTTTCTTTCCTTCAATGTTAAGGTTGCTTGATTCAACTAGATTTCCTCATTGAAAAAAATCATACTTTTATAAATTCTTAAAAAATTATAAATTTACATTTTTCTCATATTTAACTACATGCCACATTTACACATAATTTGAACCTAAAATATAAATTATATTTTTATATGGATGATGATCTCATCACAGAGTTTGAAATAACCTAGACACTGAAAACCTTTTAAAGATTGAAGTCAAATACTCATACATTCTGATGGAAGTGTAACAATTAAAAAAAACCCCGCAGTTGAAATAGATATACGTCACATGTTGTCATGTTGACGAATTTCTTGGATCAAAAAGGAAAGGGAAAATAGTGTTTTCGTCGCAAAACTCCAATTGAATTCTATACTCATCAACATAATAGCACCGAAACAATTAAGTCAACCGCAAAAAGTTAAGATGCGACAAAAACATAAGATTAAATCCTGTTTTCGACCCCATCGCTTTTCGCCATGGTGTCAAATCTGGTCGGAATTTTGTACAGTGAATCGCAGATTGCGAAAATAGAAAGAGAAATTCCATTTACAGAATATTTTGGAATTTGCAATTTACTATCTAATTTAAATATAACATTACCATAATATAATTAAGGTAGAAATGAATAAACTCCTCAGAGAATTTCCCATTTCCAACATCGATGTAACCAATACAACAATATTTACAAGGAAACTAGGTGTAAGAAGAGGTTATGTTTTTCCACGGTCATCTTTAAGTCGATTGCAGATTCCCTGAATACTCGGGAATCCAACGGCCATAGGCGCGGTCAATTTTTTGACCGCGCCTATGTCTGTCGGATTCCCAAATATGCGGGGAATTTGCAATCGACTTAAGCTCACCGTTTTTCCACAGGCTCAAACAGACGAGAAGCATGTGGACAATGCATCTACACAAACCAGGGCATACCTGAGTGGCGACAGCAACCTTCAGTTGGTGGATTTGAGTTTCTGCAAACCTGCCTCTTTGGGTCGTTTTCATTATTTTTCAAGGATTTTATCGCAGAGTTTGTCATAAAGCACCAAAGTTGATTTTCAATGATGGACAAATAGTTTTGTGGGGGCAAAAAGCAACAAATTTTGAAAGAAGAAAATAGGGTGAGTGTAGAAGTAACAAGCAAACTTAGCAACGAAGAATCTAGCAGACATGGTGAAGGAAGAAATAACAAGTAGAATTAGTGAAGTTGGTTCGTTTTTGCAAATATTTGCAGCAGCGGGAATTGGTGCCTATAAATATTTTACAACAGTGGGGATTGGTGTCTCTTGCAGGTTGGTGTCTACAAAAATTATAAGAATAAGTTTTGTGGTTTACTCCTAAAATCTTTCCATGTAAATCTTATGTTCCATGTCCTACAGCGAATGGATCTCATATGTGATGGTTTTATTTATGGTTCATGAATGTTTAAATAAGTAAATATTGTCTTATACTAATTCAGCGTGCCCTCTCAATATGAGTGTGCTCTCAATATTTCCTAGCCTCCTTGTCCACAAATGCACACTTCCTTCCTAATTGTAGAGACAAACCTTATCGAAAACCTTATCCACATATTCCTTTATCTAGGAAACACTGTCTATTGAGTTTTAATCCTATTTTTGGGGGTTATTTGTACTTCTAAAAGTAGGAGTTATGTGTTGAGTTATTTCTTTATTCTCACTTATTTTTGGCTCATCTTATCCTTAGTTAACTTTATTTTAATGCATACAACTCTATTTTGGGCTAATTAGCTAGAACTAAGGGATAGCATCTTTTTTACTAGTTTTGCATGCACAAAAAACCACACTTAGTGTGCATTAGTCTTCTCTATGAGAATGTTATTTAATTGTACTCAAGTCAAACAATGTAATACAAGTGAATTTAAATTGGTGTTTCAACTACGTAATCTATTTGAGTGTTACTTAACTCCCCCTTCTATCTTATTATCTTGTAATTTTTAGTGTAGTATTTTGTCATTTGAGTGTTACTTTACTCCCCCTTCTATCTTATTATCTTATAATTTTTAGTGTAGTATTTTTTCACAACTAAATTCTTGTGCTTGAGCTCAAAACCTTACATGGTATAAGAACTTTTGGGATTCAGAAATTTAAACATCTAGTACTTATTAAGTGGATCCTAGTATTTATTATATATCTAACATGTACTTAAAAAATATTATGTTATAATAAAATAATATATTATATGTTACTTAACTCTTGAATGGGGGTTATCAAACAAATTATGAATTGAATTTTTTAATTAAAAATTATATTTTCTCCTCCAAACTAAAAAATCATATTAATTAAATTACACTTTAAAACTTTCTGTATAAAAAATAAATTTTACACGTTTTCAAATTTTAACTAATAACTCAAACAAAAATTCATTATAATATAATCCGTACATAATTCAGTGAATAAATATATTATTAAGGTGCTTCTGTTATATAATTTTGTTCATATAATTTAGTTTAAGAGATTTTAAATTGATGATGAATAGATATATTATTAAGGTATTCCTCGAAAGGGAAAAAATTGGAGAAGAAAAAAGACAAACAAACTATGTGAAACACCAAAAAAACACTTGGGTAAAGTTCGAAAATTCACGACACTCAGGATAAATGTTTGAAAAATCTACATTAGGAAAGCAAAAGTGAGATCCGGTCAGAATTGACTGGCTAAACATCGTACGTACAAAAACTGTTTACAGAAAAAAGCATTTGCCCCAAGATCGTCGAGCAACAAGTACCCCACTGTGCGGGATATACAGCGGTATATGGTGCATAAACCAATTCGATTTTCCATTAGAGGGACACTGGAAGAGCGGTGCTCATCAGATCGCAGCATTTATGACACCCCTCCGTTAATTTTCACCAGGTTTTAGTACTGGTGCAGCATTTATGACACCCCTCCGTTAATTTTCACCAGGTTTTAGTACTGGTGCAGCATTTATTACAGCCCTCCATTAACTATTACCAGCCTTTGATACAGATATTTTATACCCAATTACGTATTGCGCTGAAGAAAACTCTCTGGTTTTCTCCATTGATATCTCTGCTACGACGATGATACTAAATCTTCACCGAAGAGATAGGCGATTCGATCGACGACCCACGATTCGTTGTTCACTTCTTTATCGAGTACTCTCTCCGGCACAAGAGAAGATCTGCAGAGAGGGCACGTCGTTTGATGACAATCAACCCACTTGTCCAAACAATTTCGGTGAAATACATGGAAGCAATTACACAATTCTCTAATCTCCTCCTCCTCCTCCAACCTGCTCATACAAACAGCACATATGTGATCATCATCCTCCATCTCAGGCAATCTCTCTGCAAATTCCCCGAATGTAACTATCGGCAAGCTCTCTGCAAGCGTATCAGCAGAAACTGAAGAAACCCCAAGGGGGTCCTCAGGGAAATCTTGCCAGGGAGAGCTTTCAGGCTCCCCAGACTCGCCTAGTCCAACCGATTGAAGAGCCCAACAAATTGCAGTCTTTAGATGCAGTAATGTAAATGCTAACTGCGACAGCAATTTTGGGATAAGGAGACCGTAGTAGCCTGCAGGAAATCCCATGACCCAAGAAAATCCGCCCCTCCAAATGCTCAAAGAAAAGATTTTACAAACAGCGCAGGGATTCAAAATCTGTTCCCTTTGCCCGCAGTTACTTTCTTGCTATGATTTATATAGAAAGCAAAGATAATACTGTATGAGGCTTGAGTGCAAACAAAGTTGTCACGAGTGTCTACAGTTGACCTAACTAGCTCATGCCCGTGAACTTATGGCTGGCTTTAAGCCGGACGAAGAGGCGAGGCTTCTGTCTGCGGCAGAAAGCAAGGAATAATCCTCGAGGGCTTGTTTCTTTGATAAATTTGTTCTCCTCCCTCTTGTCATAAAATGAGTGCAAGTCATCGGATTTACATCAAATCTAATAATATTAGATGTGTATTGCTATCAAGCAATCAGATATTCCTTGCAACTTTCGGAAGATTTGGAATATGTGGCCGAAAGGAGGAGAAGTTGACGAGCAAAGAGAATTTTCTTTCCTTTTATTAATGGCGGGGTCCTTTCATAATATTTTGGACACAATCTCCTAGGATTACACTATGTATAAAGCTAGTCGAAGGTGTGAAAAGTTCAGGATGTGAATTGAAAGTGGTCATCATATAATGGAGCAGAAAACGCCGGCGGAAGAAACAAAACCTGAAGAGATGTGAAGAATCCAAAGGGTCTCAGACTTGAATATCCACCAATGGTTGTGAAGATAAGGAATCTGATCAATTCCAGCGGAAAGATGCCCAACAATAATAGAGTACTACGTGACGGGTTCAGTTCTGTTTCTTTGAAATTGTATGCCGTGCGAGCAATTAAAAAATTGGATGGAGATTTCCATTTTTTATAAGTTTTATTGGTTTTAGGTTAGAGTTTATATTGATTAATTAAAACAATATAAAATATATATTTAAGGTTTGTTTCGGTTGGTTATTAGAGAAATCAGATTAGTGGTAAAATTATAAGTTGTTTAGCATCAATGTATAGGTTAAAAATATAGATAAAAAAAAATAATTGTTTAGACTTAATATTTTTATACTCTAACGTAATATTTAAAATATTTAATAAACAAAAGGAAAAAAATTAACTCTCCGCAAAATAAACTTCTTAGCATCTATACATGATGTTTAAAAGAGACATACAAAAGAGCTAAGAGACTTAAGACCTTTGTTGTCTAAAAAAGTATCTATAATATTTTGATAAGTTAAGAAAAAAAAGAAACAAAATCCTAAGAAATAGTAATAGTTTATGCTTATTGAGTGATCTATTTTTAGTGGCACTTGGGAGTTAGTGGCACTTTGCCACTGCTAGGAGAACAACATGAGTCAAGTGGGAGGTTGAGATGGTCTTTTATCCTCTTCACGTGTCAATCCAAAATCTTCATATACAATTGTAGTTCGTCAAGCATGAGATGCATTCTCTCTATTACTTTATTTCTGTCCAATAAAACTCTTTCCAATGATGTCTTCATGTGCCAATATAAATCTACACTGTGAAAATATTGCTTTTTCCTACACTTGTTGTGACTTGTATCGCATACCTACGTCATTTTTTCCTCTATGCTATTAGTGTAAGGTAGACAAGGACAATATACAAGAATGTCACTCTCAGGCTCTATGAACTTCACTTGAATTTCTAGTGACATTTTAGAGTGGTAGTCACTAGCAAAGGATTCCACTCTCTAATGAGCACAATATCCTCCTTTTACCTCATAGCAACTAGCCATTCTTCAACACCTTACATGCTGCCACAACATTGTTATCAAAATCAATGAGAAAGTCCCTAGATAGGGTGGCTAGTGGCAAGGGTGGCAAAGGCATATAGAGGCTTACAAGTAGGAATGAAGGAGATACAAAGAAAACTAGAACTGAACAAGGGAGACTCAGAAGGAATAGGAGTAAGTTCTTAGGACTGCTTGACAGAATGAAAGGGGAACAAGAAGGAAGAAGAAAAAGGAATGGGAAACCTAGAAAAGGCAGTAGACACATACCCTCACTTGATATAACTAAAAATGGGAACAACATAATGTAATAGTATCAATGACAAATGATCTAGAAGGTTGCAGTATAGAAGTAAACCATTTTGAATATCATAGCATTATGCAACCAAAACCCTAGAAAACAAACAAACTAGAGTTAAATTTTGGAAGCATGCAACTACTGATTTCCCATAATTCTCTTTGCACAATGCTCATAGTCAAAAGGTGGTAGAGTCTTACTAAAATGGTGTTTTGACCTAGAGGAGCCTTCACCACCTTATGATATTATTTTACCATGGAAAACTTGGAAGGTACATCCACTCACATTATTGCTAGTTTGGTCCACATGGCCATCATGTCGCCCCCACCTCTCACTTTACTTTCCACCCCAAACAGGAAATTATTTTTTATAAATTAGAATCTATTACTAAATTCATTAAATTTAGTTTGAACCATTTCACCATAAGACTCCTATGGGTAATTAAGACAATTTCGATTAACCATAAATTTATAAATAAAATGTATACAATTCTAATTAAAACATAAAATATTTTTCATATTTTTTTAATTAATTTTTTGAAACGTTGAAAAAAAATATTTAATAATGAATTTGAATTTTCACCCCAAATGAGGTGTTGGATAAAGAGTTAGCGGTACAAGGGGGAAACTCGCCACCCCATTGCCTCTCCTTGCATTAAAGGGGGGGGTGGCATGGCCATCACTCCCCATGCACTTGCATATGCCAACAACCTCATATGTATAAAACACTACAACAACCTCATATGTATAAAACACTAGAATAACAAGCTTAACCTTTGCTGGAGCCTCATACATTCCCTATCGCAGCCCTGATTTTTTGAACTGTGTAAGCGAAGAATCCCTACTGCATGTGGGACATTTCCACTACAGTGCTAGCCTTTTTAGTTCACTAGGCACTAAAGGCCCTAGTACCTCGTGAATGGAGTTTGTGAGCAGTTGTAACTTAATAGGATTTCACATCGGGTGCAAGGAAGAGGCTGCAAAGGATGTTCGACCTAGAATTCATGTCATCCAGTGGTGAGAAGGGACTCCAATGTTGTTTCTTCAAGCCCGGTGGACTATCAAGAAATGGGTAACATTTCCTACATCCATTCTTTATCATATCCTGAGTTTGTTTCTCTCTGCATGGTGGCATTCAATGCTTTGTGTGTAGGGAAACCTGATGGCGTCATAAACTCTTAGACTATTCTAGTTTATTTGGTCTTTATTCAATGTCGAATGCTTATCCTTGATTCTTCTTCCTTTGCATTTGTCATCTCACTCCATTATTCAACTTGTTTGGGCCCAATCCTTAAACTTCCTGTCAACTCTCCCCTGATTCAGTCTTGTTTAGTCTATTGGTTTTCACCTCCTATAGTTTTTTTTTGCTCTTATAGATGGCCTACTCCTAATTGCTATGCTGCATAAGAGAATGGGATCTTGGTGAGGGTTTGGAGGTCATGGCCATTCAATCAGGCCTTGAGCTTAGACACATGCCCAATTTGTTTTTGCTATCTTCCACTCTACCACCCCACTAAAATCCAAGCATAAATTCATCAATTAGAAGCTGTAACTACCAATGATTCCTAGGACTATTTTAACTCATAAATCTAAATTGAAGTCACTAGTTGGGTGCATGATCATGGTCACACCAAGGGATGACACAGTCAATACTTTAATTCCATTACTCTTCATTGGAAAATGGAGATGCTCCTGGGTTGACTACTCAAAGAAAAATACAAGGACCACAATGAAATCATTGCATGCCTCAATGAAATTCAGAGTGTCCAATGCCACCAACACTCTTACTTGGTCAACCTCGATGACAACTTAGCACATATTGAAGTATGTATCAAGTGTATTGTTGAACCTCCAACAGGCTCTAGTGCACAAGACCCAGATATAGGAACATCCTCTTACAAATGATGATTGTCCATAGCTCTTGACTAAAATTTTGGTTTCAAAATTTTATTTTCTTAGTTAAATGTATAGTGAGGATAACAGGCAGCAAATATGATGTAATTTTGTCAAATTTCTATGATAATTGTTTAACAATGAGCTAACTAAAACAACATTTACTTTTATAAAATTTTGATATTAGATCACTAAAGCAACAACTTTCGACACCTTAAATTTGGTTTCACTTATAAAAAAACTACGATAATAAACCAAAAAAATTCCTTTGCAAAATTTTGTAATACAAAGATTATGATTCAACAAAAAAAATTAAGCAACAAAAATAATCAAATTTTTAATTCTCTACGCATTAAGTTTTCCGAGTTTTTAAAATACTCGAAATTCTTAAATTCTTTTATACTTTTACACACATAAAAATCTCAGTGTAATTATGTGTTCATTCCCCTAAAACAGAACAATTCACTTTACCATTCAGAGTACCAAAAATGAAATCTCCCTGAACCCCACGTTAAAACGACGGATGTTTGTGACAGTTGATCGCAGATAAGTGATTCGGGATGCAAATTTTTATAGGTGGGAGAACTTTTACCTCTCGATGTGTAGAGTGTGCACCCCAATGATGAGGGACACAATTCAGGTGGAGGTCAATTTGAAATGTCAAAAAGGAAATACGAATTCTTAAAAATATATATAAACTTTACACATAAAGGTTCGTTGGCTCGTTTCTATAGGTTCGCCCATGATTTTATTCACCTTTCATCATTGAGTATCGACAGATTTACATGTGAATTTGTTCAACTTGCATCACTGAGTAGCGATAGGATTTAGATGAATTTGTTCGCTTTTTATCATTAAGTAGCGAAAAGACACTTCGTTGATTTTTTAACCATTTGTAAATTTTATGGGAAAGTCTTAAAACTTTTCTTCCATTTCGGATTCGTTCTCTAAACAAGTTACAATGATTTCGTTTTTTGGCATCTGAGCAAGTTACTGTTAATGGTGCAAGAATTTATGCTTATTGAGTGATCCACCTTTAGTGGCGCTTTGTCACTGCCAGGAGAATGATCTGAACCACGTGGGAGGCCGAGATGGTCTTTTGTCTTTTTCACGTGTCAATTTAAAATCTTCATATACAATTGCAGTTCCTCAAGAATGAGATAAATTCCCTTTATTACTTTATTTACTCTATCCAATGATTTCTTCATGTGCCAATGTAAATCTATAGTCTGTAAATATTGGTTTTTCCTACATTTGTTTTGACCTGTATCTCATATATAGGTTGTTTTTTCCTCTATGATATTAATGTCACATAGAACAATCTACAACAATGTCACTCTAAGCCTCTACGACCTTCACCTGAATTTCTAGAGAAATTTGAGAGTGGTAGTGATTAACAAAGGATTCCACTCTCTTATGAGCACAATATCCTCCTCTTGCCTCATAATAACCAGTCGTTTTTCAACACCTTGCATGCTGACAGAAGATTGTCATCAAAACCAATGACAAAGTCCCTAGAGAGAGTGGCTAGTGGCAAGGCTGGCAAGGGCATATAGAGACTTACAAGTAGGAATGAAGGACATATGAAGGCAACTAGAACTAAACAAGGGAGACTCAGAGGGAATAGGACACTTATCTTTGTGGCTTGTTTCGGTTGGTTATTAGAGAAATCAGATTAATGGTAAAATTATAAGTTGTTTAGCATCAATATATATGTTTAAAATATAGATTAAAAAAAGTTGATTGTTTAGACTTAATATTTGTAAATTTAATTAGTGGAAAAATAAACTTCTTAGCATCCATACATGAGGTTTAAAAGAGAGATAAAAAAGAGCTAAGAGACTTAAGACCTTTGTTGCAAAGTATCTATAATATTTTGATAAGTTAAAAAAAAAAAAACCAAAATCCTAAGAAACAATAACAATTTATGCTGGTTGAGTTATCCACCTTTCTTGGTTCTTTGCCACTGCTAGGAGAACAACTTGCATTAGGTGGGAGACCAAGATGGTCTTTTATCCTCGTCAATCCAAAATATTCATATACAATTGCACTTTGTCAAGCATGAGATGAATTCCCTCTATTACTTTATTTCTATGCAATAAAACTCTATCCAATGATGTGTTCATGTGCCAATATAAATCTACAATGTACAAATATTGGTTTTTCCTACACCTGTTGTGACTTCTATCATACATAGGTCATTTTTTCCTCCATGATATTAGTGTCAGGTAGACAGGGACAATCTACAACAATGTCACAATCAACCTCTACGAGCTTCACTTGAATATCTAGTGACATTTGAGAGTGGTAGTGATTACCAAAGGAATCCACTCTCTAATGAGCACAATATCCTCCTCTTGCCTCATAGTAACAACCCATTCTTCAACACCTTGCATGATGACACAAGATTTCCATCTAAACCAATGATAAAGTCCCTAGAGAGAGTGGCTAGTGGCAAGGGTGGCAAGGGCATATAGAGAATTACAAGTAGGAACGAAGGAAATAAGAAGGAAACTAGAATTGAGCAAGGGAGACTTAGAAGGTCTAGGAGCAAGTTCTTAGGACTGCTTGACAAAATGAAAGGGAAACAAGAAGGAAGAAGAAAAAGGAACACGAAACCTAGAAAAGGAAGTAGATGCATAAGTTGGCTTGATAGAACTAAAAATGGAAACAACAAAATATAATAGGACCAATAAAAAGTGATCTAGAAGGTCACAATATAGAAGTAAACCATTTTGAATGTCACAACGTTATGTAGCCAAAATCCTAGAAAACAAACTCGCTAGAGTTAAGCATGGAAGCATGCAACTACTGATTTCCCATAATTCTCTTTGCACAATGCTCAGTCAAGATGTGGTGGCGTCGTACTAAAATGATGTTTTGAACTAGGGGAGGCTTTACCACCATATGGTATTAATTTACCATGGGGGATTTGGAAGGTACATCCCCTCCCATTATTTCTATGTGGGGCCGCATGGCCATCACGCCAAACCAACTTCTCACTTCACTTCCCACCCGATATAGGAAATCATTTTGTATAAATTAGACTCCATTACTAATTAAATTTAGTTTGAAGAATTTCATATAAGACCTTTATGGTCAATTAAGACAATTTTGATTAACCATAAATTTATAAATAAAAATTATAAAATTTTCATTAATTCAAAAAATATTTATTTGATATCTTTTTAATTAATTTTGTGAAAAGTTAAAAAAATGATTCAATAATGAATTTAAACCCCAACCAAGTTTTTGGATAAAGAGCTAACAGTGAAGGGGGGAGGCCCGCCACCCCTTTTCCTCTCCTTGCATTAAAGAGTGCACGTAGCATGAGCATCCCTTCCCATGTAATTGCACATGCCAATAACCTCATATGTATAAAACACTATGATGCTAGACTTAACCTTGGTTGGTGGCTCATACTTTCCATATTGGGGCCCCAAGTTTTTGTACCGTGTAAGTGGAGACTCACTACCACATCTGGGACATTTCCACTACATTGCTAGCGTTTTTGGTTAACTAAGCATTGAAGGTCCTAGTACCTCGATAATGGACTTTGTTAGTAGCTGTAAGTTAATAAGATTTCGCATCAGGGGCAAGGAGGAGGTTGCAAAGGAAGTTCGACTTAGAATTCACGTTGTTGAGTGGAGAGAAGGGACTCAAACATTGCTTCTCTATGCCAACTAGACTGTGAGGATATGTGTAACATTTCCTATGTCCATTCTTTATCATATTCAGAGTTTGTTTCTCTTTGCATGGTGGCATTTAGTGCTTTGTGTGCAAGGATACCTAGCGGCATTAGAAACTTTGGGACTATTCTAGTTTATTTGGTCTCCATTCAATGCCTGATGCATATCCTTGATTCCACTTCCTTTGCATATGTCATCTCACTCCATCAGTCAACTTGTTTGGGCACAATCCTTAAAATTCCTCTCAACTCTCCCCTAATTCAAGAGTCTTGTTTGTTCTATTGGTTTTTTCCTTCTCTATTTTTTTTACTCTTACAGATGGCCTACGCCTAATTGCTATGTTGCGTAAGAGAACGTGATCTTGGTGAGGGTCTTGAGGTCATGGCCCTTCATTCAAGCCTCAAGCTCAAACACAGGCCCAATCTATTGCTACCATCTTCCCATATACCACCCTACTAAAATCCTTGCAAAACTTCATCATTTGGAAGCCTTAACCACTAATGATCACCCGGACTATTCCGACTTAGAATTATAAATTGAAGTCACTACCTGGGTACATGAACATGGTCACACCAGGGGATCCCCCAGTCAATACTTTAATTCCATTACTCTTCATTAGAAAATGAGGATGCTCCTAAGGCGGCTGCTCAAAGAAAATACAAGGATCACACTGAAATCATTGCATGCCTCAATTAAATTTAGAGAGTCCAATGCCATTATCACTCCTTCTTGGTCAACCTCGATGTAAACTCAGTGCATATTGAAGGCCATATCTAGTGTGTTGTTAAACCTCCAATAGGCTCCAGTGCGCAAGACCTAACTCTAGGAGTGTCCTCTGAAAAACTATAATGATTTTCCAGAGCTCTTAGCTGAATTTTTGGTTTCAAAATTTTATTTTCTTAGTTATATGTATGGCTAGGATAATTGGGAGCAGATATGTTGTAATTTTGTCAATTTTCTATGATAGTTTTTTAATAGTAAGCTAGCTAGAAGAACATTTACTTTTAGAAAGTTTTGATATTGGATCACTAAGAAAACAAGCCTTATTGCCTTCAATTTGGTTTATCTTGTGATAGATTATGATAGCGAATAGGAAATACTTTAAATTTTGTAATGCAATGTTTATGATTCAACAAAAAAATTTAATCAACATTAAATTTTAATTCTCTGCACCTTAAATTTTCCAAGTTTGAAAAAACTCTTAATTATTTTTATACTTTAGAAATACATTAAAAAACTCAGTGTAAGTATGTGTTCACATACCCCAAACAAAATAATTCACTTTACCATTCTGAGTACCAAAACTGAAAAATCCTTGAACCCTGCGTTAAGGCGATGGATGTTTGTGACAGTTGATCACAAATAAGTGATGAGGGATACATTTTTTTGCTAATAGTAGAACTTGTACCTCTCAATGTGTAAAGTGTGCACACTATTTAGTTTTTTTTTTTCTTTTCCCAATGATGAGGGACACAATTCGAGTGCTACGACTTCACTTTGAGATCCTAGATGGGCCTCTTTGTGTCTATACAAATTCTTTGCTGGTATTTTATTTACTGGGCACATTCGGGGTATTTTGGGAAGGATACATTTTCTTAATTTATATGCTCCCTATAAAGGCATGGAAAACTTTTGGGAGTGAATGGAGGAGTGTGATGTTCTTAAGATTGGATCCTTGATTATGGTTGGAGATTACAACACTACATTGTCCAGGGAAGAATGTTGGGGATCCAGTGTAGAAGATATTATATCGTCGATCACTTACAATTCCTTATTTATTCCAATCATCTAATGGATATTCAGACTTTTCATCTTTCCCCTACATGGAAAAATGGTAAATACGGGGATGACCACAATGGAAATAGACTGGATTGGTTCATGTTTCATGAGTACCTCATGGAGATTTTTGGAAATATGCGATCTTGGGATGTGAGGACCTATGTTTCAGATCGTTTGCCTATTGTCTTACAATTGCAGATGGAGCATATTCGATTGGGCATCCCTTTTAAATTCAACAAATCATGGCTGGGGGATGAGGATTTCAATGGGATGGTTAACAAGTTTTGGAAATCTTTTAAGCGGGAGGTGGATCTTTCCCCGATGTGTTATTTCTTGGAAAATCTACAAACCCTCAAGAGTTAGGTCAGAAATTGGGAAATGAACAAGAAAAAGGATCTCTCCCTAGAACTAAAGGCTATCATACAAGAAATTGCAGATTTGTGCCACTATATGGATCAGAGGAACCCTTCGGACCTCATGTGGGAAAGGCTTAAAGTTTTGGAAAACAGGAAGAGACAGATTCTCCAAATACAAGAGACTACTTGGCGCTTGAAGGGCAGAGCACTTTGGCTTCAAGAAGGTAAAAGGAACACTAAATACTATCATAAATTTTGTAATCATAGGAAGAATATTAACATTATCTGGAAGATTCAGGGGAGGAATTTGGAAATGGTATATTCTACCGAGGATATTCAAAAGGAAGCAGTACAATATTTCGAGACTTTATACAGAGCTCGTTAGGGTGTCAATATTGATGATCAAATGTGGGGTACAATGGAATACCCCCTCATGTTAAATGAGGAAAAAAATGAAGCACTTGACAGGTTGATTACTATTGATTAAGTACTTCAGGTGCTAAAGTCCTTTGCTAAAGACAAATGTCTAAGCCCGGATGGATGGAATGTGGAATTTTTCCTCCTTTTTTTGACTTAATGGCTTCATAACTATTGAATGTAGTAGAGGAATTGAGGATCTCTGGTAATGTGTTTGGTTCCATAAACTCCTCCTTTATTGCCTTGATCCTGAAATTTTGAGCCACCACTACTTTTCTTGATTTCAAGTCCATTTCTCTTTGTAACATCTCATATAGGCTCATTTCCAAAATTATTTCGAAACACTTGAAGGCTACCCTCTCGGTTCACATTTTTAGGGAACAATTTGGTTTCTTGCACAACCGATTGATCCATGATGTTGGGGCCACTACACAAGAAACTATACATTCCATTCACTCCAAGGACTTGTAGGCTTTGGTTATGAAAGTGGATCTGAAGAAGGCATATGACTATGTTGATTGAGATTACTTGTGCCTAATTCTGACGAAGATTGGACTAGTTGTCCATAATATAGAATGGATTATGGCATGTGATTCTAATGTACTTTTTTCTATCCTGGTCAATGGGTACCCTAAAAAAAATTTCAAAGCCTCAAGGGGGTTGTGGCAGGGTTGTTCCCTACCACCTCTATTATTTATCTTGGTGATGGATGACCCGAGCCTCAAATTTAAAGTGGATTGATCAGAAGGCCTTTTTAGTGGTATCCAATTGGGAAATTATATCGATATCACACACAATTTTTTTGTGGATGACTTCCTCACCTTTGGGATGTTGTACAAGACTCAATGGATGGTGCTACACGTTATACTTAAGTGTTTTGGAGAGGCCTCAGGTATGATGTCGAACAAGGAAAAATCTTACATCATGCACTACTTTCGTGAATATGAAGAGATTAATAGTATCATTTAGATTTTTAATTAGCATTCTCAGCCCTTATGTGATGGTTTCACTTACCTTGGATTTAGACTGAAACCGAACAACTATAGGATAACAAATTAGCTATGGTTTTTGGATAAATTTTACCATAAACTCAATAGTTGGTCTCATCAATGGCTGACCCTTTGAGGTAGATACATTTTAGCACAGGTTGTGACACAATAGATAGCGGTGTATTAGGTGCATCTATATATTTTACCTTGGACCATTATTAATAAAATAAAAAGCATCATGTTGCACTTCATCTGGTCGGGAACGGGCATGAAAAATAAATTTCATCTCATCAAATGGGATAAGATCACCATCTTAGAGGAATTTGGGGGTTGGGGAATTATGGATGTATGAATATTTGGATGGGCTCTTATTATCAAATCTCCATGGCGTGCCTTTTTTCAGGTGGGTATCTGGTAGGACATCATTATTACTAAATATCTTCGAAACAAAGCGATTGATGAATGGATCATAATTGGGAATACTGGGAACAATTCTGGTTCTTACATTTGGAACAATTTTATGAAGGTTAAAGACATCTTTCTTCAGATAATTATATGGTCATTTGGTAAAGGGAGTCGTATCATAATTGACATTGGTAATATACAAGGTGTGGAGGGTGCACATACACTATCTGAGGACACTTTGTGGAGATTACTCTCTAGAGGTATTTTTCTACTGGATCAAGCTATTTCTTGATGGCATGGATTTTTTCTTGTCTGGAGAAAATCTTGAGATCTCAGCCTGGAAAGTCTTGGGGCTGAAGAATGGGAGGCATACACAGATTCTTAGAAGAGCTAGTCTCTGTAGATTTGAGGGGGATGATCACATCACATGGGTTTGTAAGTTGTGGTCAAACCTGGTGGAGGTTGCAGAAACCTACAGGTATCTTATTTGCTCTCAATTATCTCTTCATCATCCATGTTCATTCTACAAAATATGGAAATTAGATTTTCCCTTTAAGATTATCCTTTATACATGGCTAGTTTGGAAAAGCAAAACACTTACATGGGAAAATATTTATAAGAGGAGTTTTTGCGGGGCTAGAAGATGCCCTCTTTGCAACGATTCGAATGAGACTAATTTTCATCTTTTTTTGGAATGCCCCTCTACTATTCTTGTCTGGGACGATATTTTCCTCTCCCTCAATATGGCTTGCAGGATATTTTAGAATCTTGAACAATGTTTATGCTAGCGGATCAAACATGGAGGGAAATTTCAAGCTACACCTCTTTTTACTTTCTGGGAAATCTAGAGGGCCAGAAATGGACATATTTTTGAGGGATTGCAGATTACCATTCAAAAAATTATTCACAACATTGTATTGTGGGTGGAGGGAATAAAGGTTCCCTCACAAAAAGACAAGGACCTTTCGCACAAGTATTCCTCTCCTCACATACCATTCCTGATTGGGTTTTTCGACAGAGCTGCTAAGAGAGGCAATTATGGCTGTGGTGTGTGGCTAAGAGTTGATCATGATCGACAATACAAGATCTCATGGAATGGAGGCTACGACACAAATGTGAGGGAAAAAGTCGTGGCCCTTTGTGGGCATCTATGGTTTTCCATAAAATATCGATAGATACAATACATGTTTATGGGGATTCAAAGGTACTTATTGATGGGATGTTAGCCAATACAAACTTCTTTCCCCCTCACCTCAAGGGATGGATATCTCAGATACAACTACTCTAGCGGTCCTTCTCTCTGATCACTTTTCAACACATCTATAGGGAGGCTAATTCAGTTGCAGATACATTGTTGAAGAGAGGCCTCTCAGACACTCTTGGTCATATGCACTACATTCACCTGGAGTACAACATAACTAGAGATGAGGGCTCTATCCCCCTCCCTAACATTTTGTTCTTTTCTTGCCTCTTTGGGTTGCTTGTTATTATGTTGGCATTCTGCTTTAGGATTTGACTGTAATATGTTTGCAGTTTAGAATTGTTGTTGAGTTTTTGCTGACTATAAAGATTTTCTGTTTTATTGTCTATATTTCTCCTTAGCTTCTTTTTGGGTGATCTTAAGACAAAATGCAAACAATTTTTAAAAGAATATCTGCTGAAAAATGTACTAATACATTAATATAAACCAGCAATTTTTTTCTTAAGAAAGAGCGACACAATTCAGGTGGAGGTCAATTTGAAATGTCAAAAGGAAATACGAATTCTTAAAAATATATAGAAACTTTACACAAAGGTTCGTTGCATCATTTCTATAGGCTTGCACATGAATTTATTCACCTTTCATCATTGAGTAACGACAGATTTACATGTGAATTTGTTCACCTTTCATCATTCAATAACGATAGGATTTAGATGAATTTGATCGCTTTTCATCATCACGTAGCGAAAAGACACTTTGTTGTTTTTCTTAACCATTTGTAAATTTTATGGGCAAATTTTAAAACATATTATCTTCGGTTTCGTAGATGTAAATGTGTAGCTTGCCACTAAATGCGTTCTTTATACAAGTTACAATGAATTTTTTTTGGAACCTTGCAAATTACTATTACCATATAAGTTATAGTATATTACTATTACTATATGCGTTTTTTTGGGCATCTCAGCATGTTAGTAACTGGTGCAAATTGTGACCGCATTTAAAATAAACTTAAAAATTATATGGAATATATGGTCTTTGAGTGGAGATCATGATGGTTACATTATACCTTAAATATTGGGCCATCATCATTATTGAGTCATATATATAAATAGAAGGTTGAAGTATGGAGAAGGTCAATCACCTTATGTTGAAGGTATAATTTCAAATTTTATGTAATTAAACTAGAATTTCCTAATCTTAATCCTCTACTTGAGTAGAGCTCCTTTTATTTTTCAAGCTTGACTATTTTTTTCCTTGGGGTTTCTTGAGCCATTTTTTTCCCTGTGAATATGAGATTTGTATTATTTTCTTTATTATAAGATTTATATATTTATAAATATAGTATTTAAATTGAAATAGAAAATTATTTTTAAATTTATTTTATTTATTTGAAATATTTATTATAATTTGAAAAAAATTGTGTATAATTAAAATTAATTATATATAATATTTATTTAAGAGATTTTTTAATTTTATTTTTTTATACGAGAGCTCAAATTAAGTTAGTCGATGACTTAATAATTTGAGTCATTCCGATTAATGTAATGGAGAGTTTGATATAAATCCTAGCATGAACTTGTGATTAAGGATAATATTAAAAAATTCAAAATCCTTTACACAAATAAGTTGTTGAATTTTTTTGTAAGGGAGGGTTTGATGTAAATCCTAGCATGAACTTGTGATTTAGGACAATATTAAAAAATTCAAAATCCTTTACACATATAAGTGGTTAAATTTCTTCATAAGTTAAACTACTTTATGAAAATGAAACAATTTAAATTTACGTAAGAGAGAGTTTGATATAAATCCTAGCATGAACTTGTGAGTTAGGAAAATATTATAAAATCCAAAAACCTTTACACATATAAGGCTAAATTTCTTCGTAAGTTGAGTAATTCCATGAAAATGAAAATTTGAATTAATGTAGAGGAGAGTTCACTGAAAATTGAGTACGAGTATGAGTATGAGAGTCCTAAAATGTGAATTGAGGTTGAGGAGAGTTGGCTTACAAAACGTGAATTGATTTTGAAGAGAGTTGACTTAAAACTTAAGTAGTAAACTAACAAGTTAACCAATTTAACTTTTTTTGTGTTGAGTAACATTTTATTTTACGCAGTTAAAAAATTTATTTTAAATAGAAAGATAAATGAAATTAATTCTAAAAAATAAATAACAAAAACAAAATAAGAAATATAGTTAGCAAAATTTTATTGATATTAAAAATTGAGTTTATTTTCCTTTTTAAGAGGGAAATCGCTCCAATTAAAATAATATTATATGACAACCAACTATGCAACTTCTACTATGACATATAGATTCCAAATGATCAAAATCTTAACCATATGATTGATGTTGACTAAGGAGGTCTCAACCACTCACTAGTAGGCCTTCTTTAATGATATCACTTACATATATTAGTTTCACACTTTGTTGTCGTGAGAGCCATTACTTAATAAAGATGACATTCAATACAACTAAGTAACTATGTAATGCATTAACTATTGAAGTTATGGTGAGACCCTAATATGATCTCCCTTTACAAAATAACCTTGTCCTTCATGTTGAAGATGAGGAAATTGGTGAAGAATATCTCTGAGTCCCCATTGGTATCTTTAACTTATGTATATATTTTTTCGATATATCATATACGCAACACCCGTAGAATGAACTCTACGTTGTACTTATCAATATTTCTATTAGGCTAGTGAGCTAGGTAGAGTTGGGTCAGTGTGCCCATGTGTATATACTTGTTTTGGGGCATGCATGCCTATGTTTAGAGGTTTTGGGGATAGAATGCATATGTGATTAAAGCTAGTTACCCTAACGACGTAATATGTAAATCACACCCATGTTAACAAAATACACCAATGATAGAGATCGAGTCAGACATGATAAATGGGGTTAATGACTCCACAAAAGCGAAAGTTGAGTGGGTATAACCATGAAATAGTTCCTAAGTTATTAAAATAATGTTATATTCAAAAGTCACTTTGTGAAAATATCTCGAAGTTATGGAAACATGACATAATCCTAAGTCCAAAAAGTGAGGGTGAAGTGGCCTACGTGAATTATCAAGTGTTTGGGTTGAGTTCATGATGTAGCTTGTAAAAAAAATTGTGTCTAGAGATGCTTAACAATTTTTTGAGTTCAATGTTTTGGATGTTAGATACATACAAATAAAAGTAATTTGGATCTAATATAAATCTTAACAACTACCATTGTAATCATCCATATATTGAATTTTATTGAGAAGAATCTTAATGTATTGCTTATTGTAGTATCTTTTAAGCTTACTTGATGCTTGGATATAAGATCCTATTTTTTAAAGCTTAGTTTAGTGGCTAGTGTAGTACCATTCAACCTTATTGGATGCTTGGATATAAGATGTTAATTTCTAAATCTTAGTATAGTGCTCAATCTAGTACCATACTAGGTGCTTGTATATAAGATGTTATTTTTGAAATCTTAGTGTAGTACCATTTGAGCTTACTATATGCTTGGATATAAGATGTGCATGCTGACTTGGAATCCAAAGATAAGGTATTTTCATATATAGACTATATATGTGGTTTAAGTCAAAATTATACTAGTTCTTCTATCTACTATACTATATGCTATGTTGCACATAAAATACATGATGTTGTTTAAGTGTTATAAACTTATTGTTTTTATTTCACCTAGTTAATGTGGTATAGACATTCATTTTTATGTCGATAGAAAATAACAATGCATTAATCAAGATTAACACACAATTTCCTGGTAATCTATCAAGCATAGATACTTTTTCTTTGGGGATTAAATTGGGTCAAATACAATTTTCATAGGATTAATCATAGAAATGAAATGATTACTAATATTTTTATAGTTGTAGATAAGATTTTTTGGACTCTATATTTCAAATTCTTAACAAAATCTTTATTTTCTATCTTCTTTTATTTGAAGTCGTTGTAGATTTGTAGATAAAATAAATAATCTTGGGGATCCCACATTTGAGTGAAGTGACAAAATAAAGGAAGAATTGGAAAAATGAGGATTAAGGCATCTATTCATCAATCAATAAAGAATAATTTACATTCAACAAGCTAAAGAAAATACAGCCACTTGTCCTAACAAAATGTAATTTGTTATATAATGAAAAATCCCTTTATTAAGAGAAAAAAGGATTTGTATAATTATTATTGCCCAAGACAAAAATTAAAGGATTTTCTAAATGATTTTACTAAATCATTAAGATTATTATAGTTAAAAAATATCATAAATTTGAATGTAAAGACGTAGTGTTAGATTAGTAAAAACTATCTCTTTCAATGGACAGGGGGTTGAAAAACATTGTATAGGAAGTTGTTGTTGCTACAACAAACAACCTCCAAAATTTTTCCTACACTTGAATCTTGGAGCCTACTAAGGATCTTTCGATCTGTCATAACATGGTCACTTTGTGGTCATCTTCTGTGTTTTCAAAGTGTTAAGTATTCTTCAATGTGTCAAAGTCACTTGCTCACACATGCTCTATCTTCGATGAATTCACAAACACATATCTATCTATGCAAGCTTAGATAGGCATTGCGTAACTCTTGAAGTAAGGCTTGTGGAATCACTAATGATAGTAACTGCACAATCCATAATCACAATCTACTATGTAATGCATTATGACAGTCAGTGTGCACTCTCCATTGACAATCTTCCTCACTTCGATTGTTGTTATACTTCTATTTTCGTGAGTTTTCTCAACTGTCACATTGACCCACATTTGTTTTCACGAGTGTCACTTTCATATTTGTAATTGTCATTTTCGCTGGAATTTACCTTAATAAGTGTCACTTTCATGTTATCTTCACTCTGACATGTGTCACTTTCTCTTTCTTTAATTCTTTGTAAGTGTCGTTCTCACTTTTCGCTTACTTTCGCAAGTGTCGTCTTTTAGCATGGGAAGTGTCGCACGTTGCAAAAGTAGAGTTATGGTTCATTTCAAGAGGAAAATTTGGTACCAATGGGTTTTATCTACCATATAGACATACATTAGACTTATTCCAAAACTTTTATGCACTATCATACTAGTGTTGTCATTGTCGTTGCAAAGCATATCTTAAGTGTCACGCTTGGAGGAGAATGCTATTTTTTTGTCACATCAAGTGGATAATGTTCATTTGTGCTGTGTGTTCAATGTTGTGTCATTGATTGAACTAAGTGTATGATAATTTTTGAGTCCAAGCTTGGTTTCATCTCTGTGTCATTGATCCAACACTTAGTCAAATTTCAGAAGATCTCATGCCTGACCTTTTAAAGCTCACTTTGCCCCCCTTGAACTGCACATTGTGTAGTTGCAAGCCTCAAGCATGCATCCCTGCCCCCTAGAACTGTGCAATGCGTAGTTATTCCCTCCAAGGACTATGCATTGTGCAATCAAAACACCCAAGGACTTCCTACTGACATATAGAACTACACAATCCTGCCTCATATCTAGTCTCCTCCTACACATTTCACAGTTGCAAGCAACAATAGGACTCCGTCCCTTACTGAATTGTGAAACTGCACAATCCTCTACACCACTCTCTCTCCTAAATTGTGCATTATCTAGTTATAATGGGAAAGCCTTCCTCATTGTGATCCTCAACTATGCAATCTTTTCTCCTTAACCTCTAGTGTTGTGCATTGCACAGTCATAAGCATCGAGACCTCACTCCTGGCCTCTAGAACTATGCACTACACAATCCTTGATATTTCCTCTCTGCCTAGTTTCTAGTTCCATCTCAATTAGTGGTTTTCATGACATAAGCTATACTAGGAAATTTTTAGATTGATGTCGTCTTGTCATGAGTTAATTTCACTTGTAGGTACTATATCTTGACATGACATGATGATGTTGAAGGAATATGATAAGGAGACCATGCAAGGTGACACTCATGAAGAATGCAAAAAAAATGATCACCAAATAAGAAGATGAAGGGACACTAGTTTACTAAAGAATATCGTGAATATTGTAAGACTATTCTTTAGATGTTTGCATTATATGTTATGTTCATATGTACACTTGAATTTGAACTACTTTTTTGGCTTTGGCACTTATCTTGTTGATTGTGTGTTGTATTTGCTTTAATTTTCGTTGAGTTTATGTGAAATATTTCGCTATATAACTAATGAATATTTTCTTTCTCTTTTGTGCCTCTCTTTGGATATAACTATTACTTTCCTTCTAGAGACTTACTCTTAATTCCCTCTTGTGAAAGTCTCCTTTTACACATTGCGATTGGTGTTTCACAGTGTCAAATTAATTTATAATTTCAAAGGTTATGTGCATACTATCTTATGTAATCCATTTTAGCTATGGAAAACCTTAGAGTTATGGTGGGTGGGCCGATACTCTAGATGGGGCTCCTACTCCAAATAATGTGATGTCTAATTGAATGATTCAGGAGTTGAATGTTTCTCAAAAGTATTAATTGGGATAGAACCAAAATGATTAGTCTAATAACATTCACGATGAAGATTAGGAGTTGATTATTCACCAAAGAATTAAAAAAATATGAATCCTTTGAACAATGTTGATATTTTTCTTGAAAATTAAAATTATAGGCTTCATAACTCTATGTATCCATCAAATATATACACTCCAAAATTGAATTCAATGCAACATATTTGCATGACTATGAATCAAGTAAAACAAGATATTGTGTATAATCAGAAACCATGTCTTAAAGGTTATAAAAACTATATCCAAAATACTAAAAATCATTCAAGAAAGAGTTTCGATCCAATGACACAATGGTAAGGAAAGAGTTATATGAGGAAATCTAGATATGAAATGGTTTGGGGATCTCATCAAGATTGCAAGAACTTGGCATATCCATCAATGACAATTGAAGTGCATCGATTCCCTGATAAGTTTTGAAACTTCGAAAAGATGGTAACTACATTTTAAGGAGTGATTCAGATCACAAATTACTTGTGGATAGATTCTATCAGTTAAGTTAACAGAGTCACTATAGCCATTTGCATCACTAGTTTGATCAAATTTTTCAACTTCAACAAACAGATTACTCAAGTCATAAGATTCTTCTAATTGCAAATTTGGAGATCTATAAATCAGAGAAATCTCATGAGAAACCTAACTTGAAGGGTTATTCTCATGTAAGATTGGAAATGATAAGGAATGGAATCAATATTTTATGATTTTATTATTTCCTTCTTTGTCATGTATAACCTCGCTACCTTGTGAGAATTCATAATTATGCTTATCGGTTGGACGATTCGAAGAGAAAGACATATGATAAATAGGACACAAGGAACAAAGAGTTGAAGAAGAAGCTTCCATGAAGAAATATTCTTTGACCAAAATAGACTCTTGATCTAAATATTTCAAATCAAAATTTGCTTAAAGAAATTAAATATCAGTGTGTCCACTTAGTCATTCATCACCATTTACATCTATAGAATCATATTCATGAAAATGATGGTTTTGTAGGTTTTAACCCCATACAAAAATTACCTGCATACGAATTCTAAAACACAGAAAATAAATAATGCGAGAGCATAACACATAAAACACATATACACAGATATTTTCCCCTGGATCCCAAAACCGGGACTACCAGCTTGATTTTTCATTATGTTCCTTTCATTGTTATAATACATATTTATACATGCCGAAGCATCCAATACCATGGACTGAAAACCATTGCGTCCAAAAAACATGTGCAAAAATCATGCACAAAACCATAGGTGGGTCTGCCCAAACTAACATAGGGTTTGCCCATAAAGTGGGGTTACGGGTGCCCCTCAAACCCCCTGTTAACTACATGGAAAGAATATAACACAACCTAACATTCTCCCACTTGTTGTTTTCTTTCCACAAGGGGCCACAAGAGAGCTTAGTCATTTTTTCAGCCCTGAAATGCCCATTGTCTCTCTACACCAAGAGAACTTCTTAGAGCTCATAGATTTTGTTAATGAATCTGCAGTATTCTTCAAAGTGTCCACCTTTACCAGCAACACCTTTTTGTCTTCTATCATATCCCTCACAAAGTGATATTGAACATCAATGTGCTTTGTCTTTGAATGATATGCGGGGTTCTTTGCCAAGAAAATTGCACTTTGGCTGTCACAGTCTATCGTTATAGCTTCCTGTGCTAACCCCATACTTGAACACAATCTCTACAACCAAACTTCTTTCTTGCTTGCATGAGTGGCTGCCATGTATTCTGCCTCTGTAGTTGACAGTGCCACTACATATTGTTTCTTACTCATCCAACTGATTGCACCTCCAAATAGGTTAAACACATACCCACTTGTAGATCTTCTCTGATCGAAATCTCCAGCCTAGTCTGCATCAACAAAGCCACGAATATCCAACACTCTATCCAATCCTGGTCTTCCTTGGTAGCACAAACCATAATCATTAGTGCCACGCAAATACCTGAAAACCCGCTTCACTGCTGTCCAGTTCTCCTTCCCTGGTTTTGACATAAACCTGCTCAATACTCCCACTACATGTGCAATGTCTAGTCTAGTACAGACCATTGCATACATTAGGCTACCGACTGCACTTGCATATGGAACACGGGACATGTCCTCTTCCTCTTCTTGTGTCTTGGGACACTGTTCAACAGATAATCTCACACCTACAGGAATAGGAATCTTCATCAATTTACTATCCTGCATATTAAACCTCTACAATATTGTCTCGACATACTTCCTCTAGTTTAACCAGAGCTTCCTCTTTGCCTAATCTCTTTTAATTTCCATTCCAAAAATATAGTTTGCAGCACCAAGATCTTTCATGTCGAATTTGGAGGAAAATTGGGTCTTCAAATCCTGGATAACTTCTTTGTCATTTCCAACCAACAACATATCATCCACATACAATACCAGATAAATAACACGGTCACCAATTAATTTAAAATACACACAGTGATCTACTTTGCTTCTGGTGAAGCCAAGTCCCCGTATAAATGTATCAAATTTATGATACCACATCCTTGGGGACTGTTTTAACCCATATAGAGACTTCTTTAACTTACATAACATTTCTTTCTTACCCTTCACCGCAAAGCCTTCATGTTGCTTCATGTAGATCTACTCTTCTAGATCCCCGTGAAGAAATGTTGTCTTCACATCCATCTGTTCTACCTCAAAATCAAAAGCAGCAGCAACAGATAAAAGTAATCTAATAGAAGTTACCTTGGCAACAGGAGAAAAAATATCACCAAAATCAATTCCCGGCACCTGGGAATAACCTTTTGCTACCAACCGAGCTTTGTATTTCTCCACTTTTCCTTCTGCATTTGTCTTCTTTTTGAACACCCATTTGCTGCCAATGGGTTTCCTTCCAGCCAGCAACTCCACCAGATCCCAAGCCTCATTTTTGTGCAAAGATGCCATTTCATCAACCATGGATTCTTTCCAGAATTTTCCATCCTCTGAATCCACTGCTTCCTTCACAGTTCTGGGATCATCATCAGTTATAGACAAAGCAAAATTTGAACAGAAAGCTGATGGACTATACCTTTCTGGCTGCCTTCTTTCTCGAATTGATCTTCTCATAGCCGGAGTTTGTGGCTCTTCATCTTCTGATTCCTCCTCTGCTGTAGAGTCTGATTCTCCTCCTTTAACTCAAACTCTATCTTCTCAGGTTCCTTTGGTTGGACTTCATGTTTCATAACATCTCTCACCTCTCTAAACACCACATCTTGATTGTACATAACCTTCCTTGTTACCGGGTTCCAAAGCTTATAACCCTTCAAACCATCCTTATACCCAATAAAGATTCACTTTTCAGATTTACTATCCAATTTTGTTCTTTTCTCCTTTGGAACATGTACATATGCATCACATCCAAATATTGTCAGATGTGAAAGAGGGGGTTACTTACCAGGCCATACCTCTTGTGGAGTCTTATCCTCCAATGCTGATAAAGGTGACATGTTGACCAGGTAACATGCAGTATCCACTGCCTCTACCCAGAATTCCTGTCCTAACCCGGCACCATTGAGCATGCTTCTTGCCCTTTCCATCAACGTCTTGTTCATTCTTTCCGCAACTCAATTTTGCTGAGGTGTATATGGAGTAGTCTTTTGCCGTTCTATACCACACTTCTTGCAGAATTATTCAAATTCCTTATTGCAAAACTCTCCACCATTATCTATCCTCAGCACCTTTATCTTCTTCTCTGTCTGGTTTTCCACTAGAGCCTTAAATTCTTTAAACCTATCAAAGACTTCAGATTTATTCTTAAGGAAATATATCCATGTATTCCTTGAGAAGTAATCTATAAATGATAAATAGTACATAGACTTACCCAGTGATGGAACCTTCATAGGTCCAAACACATCACTGTGAACAAGCTCTAATATATGTTTCACCCTCTTACCACTAGAGGGGAAACTCACCCGATTCTGCTTCCCGTATACACAATTTTCATAGAAATCAAAATCTAGAGAGCTATTACTCATACCTTCTACCATACCTTTACCATGAAGTATTTTAAGGCCCTTCTCTCCAATATGTCCAAGCCTTTGATGCCACAACATGGTCTTTTCTCTAGAGACCACTAGATTTTCTGCTCCACTTTCAGGAACCACGAAACTATTGCACCCATCAACAATAGTGCTACCTTGCATCTTGTACAGAGTTCTAATCCAAACTCCCCGCATTAATAGCAGAGCTCCTTGAACCATCTTGGACTTATCCTTCTCAAACACTATTTTTAGACCTGCATCATCTAGCTTACTAACAGAAATAAGATTTCTGGCTAATGCAGGAATATGCAGAACACCCGGAAGTGTTCTAACCCTTCCACCTTGTAGCTTCAACTTTACTTTTCCACGACCAATGATTCTAGCCTTCCTGCCATCCCCCAAGAACACATCACCACCATCATATTTCTCATACTCACAGAACCAATCTCTATGGGGAGTGAAGTGAAAGGATGCACTTGAGTCAATCAACCATGCCTCATGATCTACATGTGTACTTGAAGGAGCCTCATCAAATCCCTTTCCTTTGTTAGGAGCTTTAGATTTATAGTCCCTTTTGAAGTGGCCTTCCTTTCTGCATTTCTAGCACACCACCTTTACAAGTTTCCTTGGAGATTTAGAGCTCCCTCTAGATTTAGATCTCCCACTTGATGACTTATTTTTGTTTTTGTTCTGGCACCATCCTCGTATAGACAAGGCATCACCATTTTGGCTCTCCATATTTTTCCGTCTCATCTCCTCTGTCAGCAAGGATGAGACTATTTCATCAAAATGCAAGGCAGTTGCATTACTACCTATTGCAATAACCAGACTATCCCACGAATCTAGTAGAGAACACAACAAATTGATGCACTTATCTTCATCTAAAATTTTAATATCAACAGATACTAACTAACTTACCACAGTATTAAATGCATTTAGATGCTCTATCACTGAGTCTCCATCTTTCATCCTCAGGTTATACAACTTTTTCCGCAAGAACAATTTATTCACCAGAGACTTAGATTGGTACAAAGTCCCTAACTTGTCCCACAAAGCCTTTGTTGTAGCTTCCCCTGATACATTCAGCAATACTGAATTTGAGACACACAATCGTATTGTGCTCTTTGCCTTCCGATCCAACTTCTTCCATTCTTCATCGGACACTCCCGTTGGTTTAGTACCCAGATCTACCATGACCCACTAATCTTTATCCACCAACAGATCCTCCATCTTGAGTTTCCACAACTCAAAACTCTGACCATTAAATTTCTCGATCTCTATCTTTCCATTGCTCGCCATCCTCTTTCACCACTAGAATCAATCTCACAGATTTCGCATTGAACAGGGTCTACCACAGGCCTGAGTGAAACCCCTCAGCAACAAAGGCGTCCCCTTGAAGCCAAATCTGCTCTGATACCAAATGTAGGTTTTAACCCCGTACAGAAATTACCTGCATACGAATTCTAAAACACAGAAAATAAATAATGCGATAGCAGAACACATAAAACACATATACATAGATATTTTCCCCTAGATCCCAAAACTGGGATTACCAGATTGATTTTCCATTATGTTCCTCTCAATGTTCTAATACATATTTATACATGCTGAAGCATCCAATACCATGGACCGAAAACCATCGCGTCCAAAAAACATGTGCCAAAATCATGCACAAAACCATAGGTGGGTCAGCCCAACCTAACATAGGGTCCAAAAGCAAAATTTTCTGGGGCGCTGCCCCGGACCCCATAAAGTGGGGTTACGAGTGCCCCTCAAACCCCCTGTTAACTACGTGGAAAGAATATAACACAACCCAATAGGTTTCCTAAGACTTTAATTGATTGATTAGGTAAATCAAATTAATTTGATTGATCACCAAGATTAATAGCTCTAAATCAAACAAGAATGAGGAAACATTATCTTGACATAGATGATTTTGAAAAAGAGTAGATAGATTGAAAGAATCTTCACCTTTATAATCCTCTATCTATGAAATGTGACTACCTTGCACTTGATCACCGCTTGCATTTGGAAGACACTTATAAAGAAAATCAGGGAAAAGGGGCTATGAGAATGAGATGATAGAGGAGGATAAACATACAAATCATATCCAAGACTGAATTTATGAGTGTTAGTACCACCTTGAGGAATGGAGGGATTAGTTTTCACTGTAGGCTTCATAAACCATTCAAAGGTTTCCTCCATTGGTTTCCTGGATTTACAAGGCCAACAATTGTTTCTAATTCCTCAAGATTTTGTGTTACTGGTCTAGTATGGAATTGGAAAAAAGGGAACCCAATGGATAATTGAGAATATCATATTCTAATTCATCAATCTAGTCATAATACTGGTCCTAACAACTATCAGTCGGTGAATCATTTTCCCATTAGTACACCTGATGGTAGTCTCTCTACATCTAGATCTTATCAATTCTACTTATAATTTGAGTGCAGTAATTGATGGTTATTTCTCTCAATAATTTCAAGGGTTTCCAAAGGATTGTTTTGAATTTCATGATCGAATCCATGATTGGTTGAAAGCATCTTACTTAGAAATCTCACTTTTTATCAATAAGCTTCGATATTTCTTGATGCTTGCTTAGAAGGACAACACCGATGAATATTCATCCATAAGAATCCTTCAAGGTTTGTATGATTGATTCTCTGATCGAAAAGGTAAGGTTGTTGGGTGGTTGAGGTTAGTTGTTATGGCACATCTTTTTTCCTTTACCAAATATATTCAATCTAGTGTGCAAGATATTCAAGTTCTTATATTTTCTATTGCACATTATTATATATCGGTTTTAATCGCTGGTATCTTTGTGTATGCAAGCTGGGAAAAGTTGCGGTGGCTACATTGGAAATTTCATTATACTTAGCCGTAAATTGAAACACGATGCCCACAACTATTCTAGCATTCTCACCCTTTAAAAAGTGGTATAATTGAATGGTGTTATTCCTGACGATCCAATCAAGTAGAGAATGGAAAGGGGGAAATCAATAGTGAGTAAACCAATATCAGAGGTAGATATACCTGTCTTTGAAGGAAAAATTCTCCTGCTCTCAATAAATCAAGATCCCTCTTCGTCCCTAGTGAAATAATAAGTGCTTAAGCACAATTCTATAAATAGAGTAAACGAAGGGTAAAATAAGAGAAATATTTCCTGTGCAAATAGGTGAAGCAAGTAACTTCACTACGGTAATGTTTAGGCTCACTAGTAGTGAAGCAATGCTTGTGATCCTATAGTGACTTCACTAGGGTATTGTCTAGGCCTACTAGAAGTAGAGTAACACTAGAGATGAAAATTCATACCTTGATCATCTTAAACTCACAACTATATATTACCCTCTCCTAGATCAAAAAAATTGTGGTTTGGGAAGTTTTGTAAATGTGTTTAGTTGAGAAAAGGAATAAAGGATACTATATCCATAATGGGTCAAATGGGGAAGTGTTGCGTGCTTGATACCGTCCCTTTTAATGAATAAAGGAAGTGTTGTTGTTGTGTTTAGTTGAGAAAAGGAATAAAGGATACCGTCCCTTTTAATGATAAGTGTGTTGCGTGCTTGATTTGGATTGTTGTACATTCACATTTAGTTGCTGTTCCATTTCTGAATTGCTATTCCATTTCAATTGCTGGTCTATTTCAAGATTGCTGATTTGTTGTTTCATTTACTTGCCATTTCTTAAGGACAGACTCAGGCTGTAGTGAGTGTCAGCTTCTACTATTTGGCTCCCAGACCTCTGATCTACTCCCATCAGTTATGAAAGGGATAGGTTATTGCCACCAAACCCTTGGCTGATGTGCTGTTATATTTCATTGTTATTTCCTTTACTTGCCATTTCATTTATATTCATTAAGGACGATCTGAGGCTGTAGTGAGCCCTAGCATCTGCTACCTAGCTCCCAGACCTCGGATTTGTTCTCATCAGTTATGAAAAGGATGGGTTATTGCTACCGAACCTTCGACTGATGCAATGCTTGGTGTGATTTAGCCTTTTGAAGTAGTTAAGTTGTAGACATGCACCCATCTACTTTGTTGTTCATTTCTATTGATTAATTGCACTAGTTTGCTTTTAAAGAGTTTTCCTAGTTTACTTTCAATGGTAGCTTTAGTTCAAGTTTGATTTCCTTTTGATTGCTTTAAAGTAGGACTGTCAACTGTAGAGAACATTGGTTATTGCTTCCTCATTCCCAGATTGATTGTCTTGTTCCGGTTTGATTTCAATTGCATCAATCTCTAGAGGAATGAGTTATTGCTACTGTATCCTCAATTGATGTTTGCTGAGTGAATAGTTGGATTTCAGAACATTTGAGTTTATGTTATTGTTAGATTTCTTCTTCAAGCATTCATTTACTTTTGTAGCTTTTAAGCACTATACTACAAAACATTACTCTTGAGTAAATAGCCGCCTCAGACTGAGTACACTCTTGAAATAAAAAGTTGTCCCTGGGTTGATAATTAATGTGAAGGTAATTAGGAGTTCAAAAGACACCTTTTTATCGCTCCACATTTTGGCGCCGTTGCCGGAGAGAGTGTAGCCATTTCTAAAGAGTAGTGTGAATCTGATGAGTGCCTACTCGGGAAGAGTTGGATCTTAAAAACGGAAGCTAAGAACCTGCGTGCGGAGCATGTAAAAGCCTTGCTCCACTGTCCACTTTCCTAACAGATTTGTTGTTGCTTTGTTGGGTAGAGATAGATGTTTGAATTTTCGTGTGAATGACTAGGAAAAAATAGAAATTTTGAAAAATAAATCACATGATTTCACTCAAGTGGTGATGTAAGCACCACCCATTTCACTAACTAATTGACAGGAACATTGGAAGGAGGAGCTTCGAAGGAACACATGAAGAACATCTTCTGTTATGGTAAGAAACTGCCCAACATTTCTACTTTTGATTTTCCTGCTCAACTAATTCCACACCCTCACCATAATAAACCAGTACAACATGCTTACAATGTTGAACTGTCAAATTTACCCACCCTTCCCACCCATTCTATCTCACATGCGCCATTAGAGAAAACTTATAATGAGATTCAGAATGTTTCAAATTCAAAAATTGTAGAAGCTATGGGAAAAAATGAAGTTTCTTTTAGTATGCATCAACAAGTCATTTTAAAAGCCCAAGAACTTCATGGTATGATGGCTATGGGAAATCAAGAAAGTAACGGATATATTGAAGATTGGTTTCACTCCATCACGTGTTTGCATCATCACTCCATACTTCAACAATTTTTGATACCATCTTTTTAAGGGAAGTTGGCTTCTCATACCCTAATTTTTATCAACATGCATTTTTCAAATTTGGGTATGTGCATACTAGAAGCCTTATTTCTAAAATGGTTCCACTGGAAATACTCTTATACCTAAACATATTCGATTCTCAAAAGAAGAGTAGGATAGTGGAGAAAATAAAATAAATAAAGAAATAAAACAAACACATTTTTTTTTTATGTTTGTAAAACTAGTTGTTTTGTTGTTGCAACATGCTATGCAAATCAACATCGGTGATAATTTTTTAAATCATTTGTGTATGTAGATGAATCATAATGGAAATAATAAATTCTACAAACACTCATTTTTATTTTTATCCCCAATTTGAAAAAAAAATGCTTAAATATCATTTTTTTGGCTTTCGGGCTTGATGAGATTTCTGGAAAAACAGTCGGGACAATCATGTTTTGAGGGACCAAAAGTGAAAATTTTTAAAACCTGTTTCTAACCTGGGTAGTCCTTTATGTATACTTTCTAATCCAATTTGAATCACTCAATTTGGATTTGAAACGAAAAAGTTAGAAACAAAACATTGACAGGGTGCCTAGTGGGCAGCTTAGGAACAGAGTTGGGACAGTCCGTTTTTGGAGGCATAAATGTTTGAATTTTTAAAACCTGTTACTATGGTAGATTCCCCTATGAATCTAGTTTACAATACAATTGGAATCACGCATTTTTGATATCGTATGGGGAAGTTATGATAAAAACACTGACTGTCTATCGTAAATCAGCACCCTTAAAACTATGTCTTTCCGGCTGTTCCTTACAGTATTTGACCTATCAATTCTTCTTTTCTTAAAAACCTATTTCTATTGGAGATAAAAAAATGAATCTACTTTCATTTCCAATTTGAATAATTTGAATCCGACATCAAACGAAAAAATTATGCTTGAAATATCAACCATTGGTCTAAGTGGGGTAATCGAAAATGACTCTGTTATGCAGGTTGTTCTAACTAAAATTGACATATCATATCATTGAATTTTTAAAACCTGTTTCTACTGGAGATAAACCTTTGAATTAGCTCTCATTTGGCTTTGGAATTGCTCAATTTTGACAAAAAACATAGAAGTTGTGATTAAAACACTGCTGGTTAGTATGGTCGACCACTGCTCTCCCGCAGGTGATAAATAAATTTTACTTTGTTATTTTATCCATGGATTTGTTCTACATAGTAACTACTTGTTAGTTTTTTTGCATAATTCTTGGATTAGGGGAGCCGTGCACCTCTCTTTCTCCATGATTTAATGTTTTATTGATGGTAGACACTCGTTTTTTGCAGGTCCTAGGAGAAAAAGAATGTCAATTTATGGACGAGTGATTCTTGAAAGAAATTTTAAATGAAACAAAGGAATTTCATCCAACTCATTACCCAACGGATTCATAATAGAAGAAATGAAGAATTGATTTCCATTTGAAGATTCATGTCATGCTGCCAAAACATTTTTCGAATAAATCATTTCTTTGACATAACATCATAGCTGTTGTAACTTAATTTATTTATTTACATACTGTTTTTTGTTGTTTCTTTTCTAATTTCTCTTATATTTTGTGTTTCAGGTGTTGCTTCACTCAAAGTATAACTCATCCTCAGCATCAATACAGTGAACAACGAATTCCTTCTTTGCATGCTTGCATTTTATGCTTGTGCATTTTGCTGTTCCTTTTCTGAAGGGACAACATTTGTGTGCACTTTTGTTGTTTCTGCTGTTCCTTTTCCAAAGGGACAGCATTTTCGTTTTGCTGTTCCTTTTCCAAAGGAATAGCACCTTTTGGGTCAGCCGTTCATTTTGCTGTTCCTTCTTCATGATTCATTTTGTTGTTCCTTTTTCACTTTCATTTTGCTGTTCCTTTTCCATGGTTCATTTTGCCGTTCCTTTTCCACGGTTCATTTTGCCGTTCCTTTTCCACGGTTCATTTTGCTGTTCCTTTTCCATGGTTCATTTTGCCGTTCCTTTTCCATGGTTCATTTTGCCGTTCCTTTTCCACGGTTCATTTTTGCTGTTCCTTTTCCAAAGGAACGGCACTTGTGTTTTTGCTGTTCCTTTTCCAAAGGAACGACACTTTTCATTTTTGCTGTTCCTTTTCCAAAGGAACGGCACTTGCGTTTTTGCTGTTCCTTTTCTAAAGGAACAACACTTTTAGTTTTTGCTGTTCCTTTTCCAAAGGAACAACACTTTTCATTTTTGCTGTTCCTTTTCCAAAGGAATGACACTTTTCATTTTTGCTATTCCTTTTCCAAAGGAACAACACTTTCATTTTTGCTGTTCCTTTTTCCAAAGGAACGACATTTGCATTTTCACACTTTTTTGTGTGTATACTTTTTTGTTTTTTTTGGTGTCCATTTTCTTTGCTGTTCCCTACATGGAACACCACTTTTTGAGAGTTTTTGCTGTTCCTTCAAAAGAGCAACACTTTGGGAGTATTTTCGAGAGCAACTCTTCCTTCCTCTTGTGGAATTATTCCTAATTCATCTCAACCACATTTTACTGATTCCCTTTTATGAAATGAAGTACACTACGTTTATGAGGACAAGAATTATGGATCATTTTGAAGCAAAGTTAATATCATTCACGTTATGATCTTTAACAGGACAACTCTTTGATGATAGATTCTTTTCAAAAGGGACATAATTATTTATATATCACTTTACTACATTGTTTTCTGTTGAACATGATATTGATTGATCATCTTAATACCATGCTGGTTCCACCCTTCCTGGTTATAATCTTCTCTGTTTGTAATAAATGAGATTATGGGTATATTTTTTCTATTGACATATTCAACTTCTTCCACCATCCCTGCTCTTAAGGAGTACTGAGCCTCCCTCTTTTTATCATAAAAATGTGTAATAACAACAAAATTTTGTTCGCAGATGGAGGATAGGGGGTCTCATTACGAGCCAGCCTACCATGTTCATAAGGTTGTAAGAAAGTGACATTCCCATTATGGCCACCACACCAAGGTTATGATCCATTGCATAGCCAAATTATCTTTGGAACAGGAGGTCTCATTACGAGCCGGCCTGATCACTTTTGCTACATCCCAGTGAATGGCAGTGTGATTATCTGGTTACCACGCCAGCACACTGATCTCTTCTGTAGAAAAACACTGTAACTCTCCATTTATAAATTGAGGATCCTGGCTCATATGGGTTAAAAAGCAACCCTGCCGAGGCTATGGACACCTGCTGGCAGCAACGGCTCTGCTTATGGAATTGAAGTTATATCTTATCGTCAATTATTATTATAATACCCTTTTCTTATTTTTTTCTTTTTATTAGAGAAGTTATTTCCTTAACTTTTTCCCTGTTTTGAACCTTTATGCATGCGAAATTGTTTTATGATCAATCACATCATTTTCAGCTAGAATACCATCAGCAAAGCATCTTTTTAGCATATTGTTGTCCTTTTTTCGTTTTGCATAAACTATCATCAATCCAAAGCATCCTATCTCTTATTCATAATTATCTTTACACACTTTGCTCTCAATATAACCATAACTTTCACCATCCTATCATTGATAAGTGTACTCTGCTTCACTTACTGATATATTGTTCATTCCACTGCCTTGCCGTTAGCACCACCCCTTTCATATGCTTTATGGTTATGGAACCCATTTTCCAATTGGAGGGGGGAATGCATGCATTATGGGATTGCATGCGATATGATTATTGCACTTTGCCATACCTTGTTGATTTGACAACATATTAGTATTGCATGTATACATAAGTTTTTCTAATTGAAATTTGGCATCCATCTTATCTGTTGCTATTCAAAGCTAACACTATGGATTCAAGAACATTGTATGCAAAATAGTGCTTTGTTTACAGGAGAACAACAAGTATGGGTAGAATTATATTCGTCGCATGACCACACTATTGCACTTAACAGAAGAGGCTCGCGAACGTGAACAATTCTTCAGACATGGTGTGCTTACCTGGATTCCACCTTTTGCATCACTTTCCGCACCAACTCAGCTTCAACAACTGCCAATCCATATATGTCATTTCACATTTTTCTTTTTGGAGGTAAAACTCGAGGTAAAATAGCATAATTTTCTAATTTATTACGAATTTAGGAGAATTTAATGAAAATCCATTTTGAGCATTATTTATCATCCTTCATTTCACATCTTTACCACTTCCCCTTTTTCAGCAGCATATCATTTCCGAGTGTGGGGGAGTGTTCCTTCATTTCTTTCTTATGACCACGTCATTCATATTCTTTATCATCCATTGCTATTCTTATTCATTCTCAACACCTCCCTTATTCCATGTTGTTTTACACCAAGCATAGAATTCAACAGATAGTAGCAACCACCTCTATTTGTTTTCTAGCATCGCATGAGGGCATGCTAATTTTTCAAAGAGGGGGAGGAATTGCTACGCATGATGGATGTTTTCTATTTTCTTTCTCATTTAAGGCATACAATTTCAGTGTAGAAATTGATTTCCATAATATTTTTAAAACTATGAACTCAATTCTTGTGATCTCTAGGAAACACAGACATACTATTAAAATACACATACCTAGATAAATTCAAGATAAATTGGTTCATAAAATTTCGGAAATCATGCACTCTCACCTACAACCATTTTGTTTATATCTCATGATCCGTGCATCAAAACAATCCGATTTTTGGATCATAAAGGCATTCATATATTACAAATTTACTTGCCAAATTTCGACAAAAGCTGGGTTGTAGTTTTTGAGAAAATGGTTAATAAAGTTTTCTGTTACTTATATCATATTTTGTTGCAACTTCATATATACATATAATTGAATGTCAATGTAAAAATTGTTATGCCTTCATCAAGATTACTAAAAGTGAATATTCATTAATTAAGGAAGAATTCATTTGTTCTATCCATTTCATGAGCTGAGATGAACATATTTTTTATCGCTTGGTTAACACATGAGTTTTTGTCTTTGGGTTGCATGAAGACATGCAATATATTCAGTTTTCGTTGCATGAGGACATGCAACATATTGAGTGTGGGGGTATGTTGGGCCATGAATACGACCACTTTGTAACACTTATTTCATCCATTTTTACTCTTCTCTATTATATCATCTATTATAATTTATCATTTAAATCCATTTTATAAATGATTTATGCTCTTATGAATGAATATTATTTATTCTCCTTTATTTCTAATAAATTGATGATTATGCGTGATTTTATCAATGATAGTTTTAATAAATTAGTTGTAACATTATTCACCATTTTTAGCCTTCAAGATAATTTCCAGATTGAAGATTTGATCATTAAAAGTGCCAACTCAGAAATTCGCTGGAATAAGAAGTGACGGTTTTGCGGTTGAGATTCTGAGCAAATGAAGCAGAATCTGGAAAATCTGGAACATGGGTTTTGTCCAGAAGGGACCCAATTAACTTTAACAAAGAACGGTTTGCCCAAATTCAGCTTGTATTGAGAGAAACATAGGGTTCTTTGAGCACAATTTTCTCAGATTTGTTGTTGCGGCCGTCCTCCAAATCTTAGCTGCAAAGCCAAATTCGTCTTGCTCTTGTTAAAAGCTGGATGGAAATATATCTTCTTGTTTATCAATTGGTTGGAAACAATCTAATTTTGTAATAGAAATCATGTTGTACTTATCTTGATTGTAACTGCTCTCTGATCTCTCTTTATTTAAATCACAACAGAGATCAGAGAGGGGGTTGATTTCAGAGGGATTCGAATGATGGAATTGAGGATGAATTAGAGCTTCAGAATTGAGGATGGCAGAGAGAATGGATAATGGCTGAGAGATTGAGAGATTTCTTGTTGCAATCCACTGTAACTCTGCTCTGATATTTTAATATAAATCTAGTTGCCATTTCATCCTTGATCCTGAAGTAACCCAGCAGCATCCACTGGCGGCTAAGGGCCCAACCTCTGGTGGAGTACGCTGCTGCTGTATTATATCTTTATGCTTCATGTGTGGTTTGATTTCTTTCTTTTACTCTGTTCAGTAATCTGATGCACTTTACTGTTTTACATATCAGCGCTATTAGATATACTTGATTGGATACTATCGTTATCTACAACAGGAATGTTATGTTATCATTTTAACTTTGTATCGCATTACTGTTCCTTTTGATAATTGATATAACATTGCTGTTCCTTACAGATTGTCATTTGATTACAGATTAACCGCGCTGTATGTTCCTAAATCGGTACAACTGTATGATGTATTCTTAAATTGTGACCGTTGTTTATTCGGGATTGCTGTTCCGTTACAATTGCTGTTACTTTATAACTATGATTCATGCATATTGTATCAAAGCTCGGATTACCGTCCCTTTTAATGATAAGTGTGTTGCGTGCTTGATTTGGATTGTTGTACATTCACATTTAGTTGCTGTTCCATTTCTGAATTGCTATTCCATTTCAATTGCTGGTCTATTTCAAGATTGTTGATTTGTTGTTTCATTTACTTGCCATTTCTTAAGGACAGACTCAGGCTGTAGTGAGTGTCAGCTTCTGCTATTTGGCTCCTAGACCTCTGATCTGCTCCCATCAGTTATGAAAGGGATAGGTTATTGCCACCAAACCCTTGGCTGATGTGCTGTTCTATTTCATTGTTATTTCCTTTACTTGCCATTTCATTTATATTCATCAAGGACGATCTCAGGCTGTAGTGAGCCCCAACATCTGCTACCTAGCTCCTAGACCTCAGATTTGTTCTCATCAGTTATGAAAAGGATGGGTTATTGCTACCGAACCTTCGACTGATGCAATGCTTGGTGTGATTTAGCCTTTTGAAGTAGTTAAGTTGTAGACATGCACCCATCTACTTTGTTGTTCATTTCTATTGATTAATTGCACTAGTTTGCTTTTAAAGAGTTTTCCTAGTTTACTTTCAATGGTAGCTTTAGTTCAAGTTCGATTTCCTTTTGATTTCTTTAAAGCAGGACTGTCAACTGTAGAGAACATTGGTTATTGCTTCCTCGTTCCCAGATTGATTGTCTTGTTCCGGTTTGATTTCAATTGCATCAATCTCTAGAGGAATGAGTTATTGCTACTATATCCTCAATTGATGTTTGCTGAGTGAATAGTTGGATTTCAGAACATTTGAGTTTATGTTATTGTTAGATTTCTTCTTCAAGCATTCATTTACTTTTGTAGCTTTTAAGCACTATACTACAAAACATTACTCTTGAGTAAATAGCCACCTCAGACTGAGTACACTCTTGAAATAAAAAGTCGTCCCTGGGTTGATAATTAATGTGAAGGTAATTAGGAGTTCGAAAGACACCTTTTTATCACTCCACATAGAGAATTTGAATTTCTTCCAGTGTGTCGCCAAGTATTGTCACTGCGACAAACACCCTCCAAAATTTTTCTTACACTTGAATTTTGGAACCTACTAAGGATCTTGCAATCTATTGTTCCATGTTCACTTCATGTTTGTCTTATTGCTTGAAAAGTGTTTAAGTCTTCTTCTAAGTTTCAAAGTTACTTGCTCACACATGCTCTATCTTTGATGAATTCAAAAACACACATATTTCTATGCAAGCATAGATAGGAATTGCGTAACTCTTGAAGGTAAAGCTTGTGCAATCACTAGTGATAGCGACTGCTTAATCCATAAGCATAGTGTACTCTGAAATTTTTGAGGATAATTAGTGCACAGTCTCCATTGATGGTCTTCCTCACTTCGATTGCAATTATACTTCTATTTCAGTGAGTTTTCTCAACTTTTTCTCTAGTGCACCTTTATTTTTGGAAGTGTCACTTTCACGTTCACAAATGTCATTTTCGCTTGCATTCACTTTAATAAGTGTAATTTTCATGTTATCTTCACTCTGGAATGTGTCAATTTCACTTTATTTAAGCCTTTTCAACTGTCGTTCACACTTTTTACTTACTTTGCAAGTTTCGTATTTTGGCATGGGAAGTGTTGCACGTTGCAAAAGTGGAGTTATGGTTCATTTCAAGTGGAAAATTTGGTAACAATGGGTCCTATCTATCATGTATACATGTATTATAATCTTTCCAATTTTTTTATGCACTGTCATGCTAGTGTTGTCACTATCGTCGCAAAGTATATCTTAAGTGTCGCACTTGTAGGAGAATGTTTTTTGGCCATTACATCAAGGGGATCATGTTGACTCTGAGTGTTGAGTGATTAATTTTGTGTCATCGATTGTGTTGAGTGTGTGATAATGTTCAAGTCCAACCTTGGTTTCATCTCTACCTAACAGATCTCACACATAGTCAAATTCTAGAAGATCTCATGTCTGACCATCCTGAGCTCACTCTCCCCCCTTGAACAACGCATTTCATAGTTGCAAGCCTCAAGGGTGCATCCCTGCCTACTGGTACTGTGTAATGCATAGTTACTTCCTCCAAGGACTACACATTGTGTAGTGACATTGCCCAAGAACCGCCCCCTGACCTCTAGACCTACAAAATCTTTCCTCCTATCCAATATCCTTCTATTCATTTCCATGTTGCAAGCAACATTATGTGTCCATTCATTTCTAAATTTTGCAATTGTGTAATCCTCTGCCCATTTCTCTCTCCTAAATTGCACATTGTGCAATTACAATGGGAAAGCCTGACTCACTGTGATCCTCAATTTGGCAGTCTTGTCTCCTAAGCCTCTCATGCTATGAATTGCATAGTCACAAGCATCAATACCTCACTCCTGGCCTCTAAAATGATAGATTGTGCAATCTTTTAGCTTTCCTCCCCATCCAGTACCCAATTCTCATGAAGCAAGCTAGACTAAGAGATTAACATACTGATGTCATCTTGTCATTAGTGAATTTCACTTGCACGTATTGTATCTCGACATGACAAGAAAATGTTCAAGGAAGATGACAATGAGACCATGCAAGGTGACACTCATGAAGACTGCAAAATAGAATGATCACCAAGCAAGAAGTTGAAGGGACAATAGTTTACGATAGAAGACCAAGGATCATGACCATATTAAGACTCCATATCACTCATCCCTTCAGAGGTTGAAGATGAAGAACAAAGGAGATCTTTCATGAAGATGAAGTACTGAACAAACCTCTCACAAATATTTAAGACAAAGTAACAGGAGGAACAACTTGGTATTGCCATTTCATCATGGATTCCATGTCACCATTGTCAAGTTCTGACTTGTACTAGTACCATCAAAATGGCATGTGTTTCCATGTTTCTTGCCTCATTATTTGTGGATATAATGATGTAATTATTAAAAGGAAAGGAAAAAATATAATTTTTGGAAGTCTAAGAGTCATATATGCAATATGAAAAGTCACATAGTCATATATGGACAAAAGAGTCTTTAGGAAAAGTCCAAAAGTCATATAGAATTCCAAAGGTCACATTAGAAATCAAAGAGTCATGAGGGTAATTTAGGAGTCATGGGGGATATGAAAGGTCATTCCTCTTGTTATAAAAGAAGCCTCATAACTCAAGCAAAGTGCTTTTGGAGGCTTAAACTTTGGATAGCTAGCATTGGCTTCTCTAGCATAGCATAAGAGAGAATATCATTCTTTGGAGAAGCAAGAAGCAACTTAATGTTCCACTATTGGAGCTAGTGGCTCATCATTGTAATTGTGTAATTGGATCTTTCACCTTATAATCATAGGCTTGCTAAGGAAACACAATTTCATGCATGTATCGTGAATATTGTAAGACTATTCTTTTGATGTTTGCAGTATATGTTTTGTTCATATGTACTAAGGAAATTGAACTACTTCATTAGATTTGGTACTTACCTTGTTGAATGTGTGTTGTATTCGATTTAACGTTTGTTGTGTCTATGCGAACTATTCCACTATATAACTAACAAAACTTTATTTTCTCTTGTGTGCCTCTCTTAGGATAATAATATTATTTTCCTTCTATAGACTCACTCTTCCTTCCATCTTGTGAAATTCTCCTTTTACACATTGTGATTGGTGTTTCAAAGTGTTAACTTACTTGTGATTTCAAAGGTTATGTGCATTATCCATTATGTTATCGATTGTAGCTAAGGATACCCTTAGAGTTATGGTGGTCGGGCTGATACTCAGATGGGGCTCCTACTCCAACTGGTGTGAGGTATAATCGAGACTTCACATCGCAGAGACCCCCTTGGTTGACAGATTTCCAACAATGTAACAAAAGTTTCATATTATTTTCAATGAATAATAAAATTTTAATTCAACATTTATGTTGTAGAATTTTATTTTGTGAAATTGTAATTATTCAAAATGTTATTTTGTAAATATTTTCAATTATAGTCTTTCACTTTGATCCATGAAATTATTTTCTTTTTTAAACAATTTCTTCAATACATATTTACTAGGTGTGATAGTATTTATAATACCATTTATGAATAACTATTTATATATAAACATTAAAATATATACTTAAGCTCAAATAATTTCTGTAATCTGTGAATTGTTTCCTATGAGTCAGTGATTAATATTTTACTTGTGAATGAAGCATATAGACTCCCTTCTAGCTATTTAAGGATATACATATACATTATAGTTTGGATCAATATTATATCATATCCAAAATTACCTTTTGGTAGTAACTAGGCCCACATACCAATGTGTTATGCAACCATCTCACAAAAAATAGATCAATGACTTAAAAATTATCCTATTCGAGGCGAAAACCTCCTTTGCATACATAAATGAAAAATTCTTGGATGATACAAATGAAAAAACCTCCTTTGTATATATACGAGTCTAAGGGGTCACAATATAATTAGAGCCTACATAACAATAATAATGTAAGGGCACAACATAACAATAGTGGGATTCTATGAGGCACAACAACAACAATGTGGGGGCTACATGGGTAGAAAAATAACAATAAGGGGGATACACTAGTATTATAGGTACCTAACATGCCTCTCTCCTTCAAAAGAGGTGTTTTCCTCAATGATTGAGTAGTTATGGATGCTTCTATATAAAATTCTCATCCTCCCATGTGGAATCTTCAGTGGGTAAGTTCTTCCACTTAATGAGATACTCTGAAATTGACCGATTCCATAGCTGTCAGGTTCTTGTTTTCGTGACTGATTTAGGTTCAAATATGATTTTTCCTTCTTCATCAAGTTTTGGAAATACTGTTTGAACTGACATCTTGAAACCGATAACCTTGTTTAAGCATGAAATATTGAAAATTGGGTGTACTCGGGAAGATGCTGGTAGCTCCAATTTTCATGCCATAGTACCAATATTTTGAAACACCTTGTAAGGACCATAATACTTCATTGATAATGTATTATCCTTCTTATATTGCTTGAGATACATTTGTTTGTATGGTTGTGGTTGTAAAAATACCCATTCCCCTACATCAAAATTTCTTTCACTATGATGTTGATCTCCTGTTGTTTCATTCGATTACGCGACAGAGTGAAGTTATCCTTTAAGAGTTGGAGAACTTGTTGTTTATGCTTGATGTGATATTTCACTGCTTGAACCTTAGAATTTTATCTTAAAGGTGATGTGATGGATGGTGGATGATACCAATAAAATGCCATAAATGTGGTCATTTTTACTGTAGTATGGAAGGAAGTGTTACACCACCATTCAATTAGAGGTATCCACTTGACCTATTATGTTTGTTTATCGGATACAAAGCAAAGAATATATCCTTCCAAACATTTGTTCACTATCTCAGTTTTCCCACCATATTGAGGATGATAAGATGCACTCTGAGCTAATTGATTACCAAGACAAGAAATTAATTCTGTCCAAAAGTATCCAGTGAAAATGGGATCTCTATCACTTACTATAGTCTTTGGATTTCCATGAATCTTTTGAATTGTTTCCAAAATTTAGTAGAAACTGTATTGGCTTTAAAAGGATGAGATAATGAACAAAAGTGTGCATACTTGGTAAGTCTATCAACTACCACCATGATGACACTCTTTCCTTCAGACTTGGGTAAACCTGTGATAAAATCCATTAAGACCTCCTCCCAATGATGATTTGGAATGGATAAAGGTTGTAATAGACTCGAGGTCTTAATTGTCACAACTTTATTTTGTTGGCAAACCAAAAATTCTACCACAAACTTCTGAATATCAGATTTAAGGCCATCCCAAAAAAATTCCTTCTTAACCATATGGTAAGCTTTTAAAAATCGGGAGTTCCCTACCAAGGGAGATGTGTGCAATTCCAAAAAAATATTTTGTTTGAGTTGGGAATTCTTAGAAAGATATAAGTGATCTTATTACCAAAACAAATCATTTCTCTAGCTAAATGTATCATATGTACTGGGATCTTGCTGCAACTTTTGAATGAATGACCACATCTCTTCATCATTCTTCCATTCATCCCTTGCTTCAGTTATCCACTCAATTTTGATAATAGAAATGTCACAAACAAATGCTTCCACATCCTCATCCTTTCTTAAGAGCGCACCTGCAACAACATTTTTCTTTCGTTTTTTGTAGATGATTTCAAAGTCATAATCCAACATATTTGTCACCCATTTTTGCTACTCTTCTAAAGATAATCTTTGTTCCAAAAGGTATTTAAGACTATCATGATCGATTTTTACCTTGAAGTGTCTTCCCATTAGGTAAGGTTGCCATTTCTTTAGTGCCTGTATTATTCCCAACATTTCCTTCTCATAACTAAGTTTGTGTAAATACTTTCCTTTGATTGGACGACTTTAAAAAGAAATGGGTCTTCCTTCTTGCATCACAATGCACCAATTCCATTTCCTGAAGCATCACATTCCACAATAAGATGTTTAAAGTCCTTTGTTTCTTCTGGAGTCCAAGAAAATGCATCTTTCTTCAATAATGATGTTAGTGTTACTGCTATTCTCCCATAATCCTTAAGAAAGTTGTGTTAATACCCTGTCAACTCAAGAAATCCTCGAAGATGCGTTATAATTGTGGGGATTTTCCATTCCTTAATGGATTCAATTTTGTTAGGGTCTACCTTAACACCCTCATGAGATACAATATGACCCAAATATTCCACCTCCTATACTCCAAAGAAACATTTGGATGTTTTTGAATATAATTCTTTCTCCTCCAATAGTTTGAACACCCTGTCAACATGTTGAATATGATCCTTCCAAGAGTTGTTGTAGATTAGTATATTATCAAAAAATACTAACATAAATTTTCTAAGAAAGGGTTTGAAAATGGACTTCATCAAACCTTGAAATGTGGAAGGTGCATTTAGTAAGGCCAAAAGGCATGAAAAAACATTCATAATGACCCTCCTGAGTTCTAAATGTTGTTTTTAGAATTTCTTTAGTCTTCATTATAATTTGATGATATCTTGAATGAAGATCCAACTTGGTGAAGTAAATTCCTCCATTTAATTCATCCAACAATTCATCAATGACAGGAATGGGAAACCTATCTCTAATAGTGAGCTTGTTGAGCTCCCTATAATCTGGACACATACGCCATGATCCATTCTTCTTGTGCACTAATACAACTGGAGTAGAGAAAGAACTTTGACTAGATTGAATTATACTAACCTCTAGCATTTCTGCAACCGAACGTTCAATTTCACTATTTTGGGCATAAGGATATATGTAAGGCTTGATGTTTGGAGGAAAACTTCCTGGAATCAAGTGAATCACATGATCATGATCAAAAATAGGTGGGAGGCCTTTGGGAGTATCAAGATCCTTGGAGTGATTGTCCAAGACGTTTTGGAGAAATAAATGATTTCGATGTTTGCACCCCTAGAGAGCATAATTGTGCAATTACGCCCCATTCTTCTTTCTTTAGAATATTTGTCATGCCATTAGAGTTTATTATATTTCCTGGTTTCTCTGTGATTCTCCTTAATTCAACTTCCTTTCCTTCACAAAAGAATTTGAATAAACGTTCTTGAAAATTGAAGGTTATCGTCCCCAAAGATTGTAACCATTGGACTCCTAGTACAACATCAACACCACCCATTTGAATGGAAAGAATTGGACTATTCAATACATATTCCCCATTTTTAGCTTGATATTATGGCACTCTCCAGAGAAATTTATAGTTCCTCCATTGGCATTCATCACTTGACACTATGGTGCTAGATATAGGAAGCAATCCAATTCCTTGGCTATCTTACAATGAGTAAAATTATTGGTACTACCTGAATCAATCACCACTATTACCTTTTTCTTCTTGATATATCCTTCTATCTTGAGATTTTGAGGAGTGGTAATTCTTACCAATTCATTACATGATATGGTCAGGCTAACTTATTTCTCTCAGGTTGGTTCTTGGTGTATATCCTCCTCTTTTGATGTTTCTTTTTCCTTTTCTTCCTCCTCTTCATAATCTATGTAGAATAATTTCTTCTCAACACACTTATGACCTTTAGTGTATTTTCTATCACAACTGTAACAAAGCCCTTTTTCTCTTTTTTCCTCCAATTTTTTTGGTGTCAACCTTGTGGGTTGTGGAAGACTAGGACAAAACACACTTCCATATTTATAGTTGTGAGTGGTAGACTTCCTTGTTTCCATAAAAAATATTCAACTTTTCTTGCCACCCTGAATGCCTTGTCCAATGAATCAGGTTCCCATAGAAGAACCTCATTTTGGATGTTTTCTTTTAAAGTCCCTATGAAGGCATCAATCTTATGCTCCTCGGAAATATTGGTTACCCTAATATTCAATTTTTGGAAGTCTTCAATGTGCTTTGCCATTGAACCCTTTTGTTTGAGATTTATCAATTGGCTAAACAAGGTGTTTCTATTTGTATCTTCATAATGTGCTATCATTAACTTTGTGAAAATTGACCAGGTGACAAGTGATTTACAAGAATAAATCCATCTATACCATACAAACTGATTGGGTTCTAAATATGAAGATGAAATACGTACCTTTTGTGAGGGTTGCACCTCTTGTAGATTAAAATATTTCTCCATCTAAAGTATCCATGTTACTAGATCCTTGCCATCAACCTTCCTCATATCTATATTTGGAATTTTGTGATTCTTAAACCCCACATTTGAGTCTCTAAAATCATAATTCATATTCTTTTCATCCTCATTATGATTTTCATGGATTACCTTGTCACCACTGGGAAGCCTTTCTTCTAGCAACTTTGTCAAACCTTCCTTCAACCCCTCTATCTTAAAATTCATCATTTCTTCCATGTCTTATTTTAAAACATCATTTAGAAACCCCATTTCTCTTTTTATGCCAGCTATCTTGACATTCATCATGGCTTCCAATTTGTTGCACTTGGTTTCGTAAATTTGATATATAATGTTGTATTTATTCCTCTTCTTCATGTGTCAAAGAAGAACTTTCTGGTTGCTTTCTAGGTGTGTCCATTTTTTTTGTTTCGAGGCATTTTAGAATCAAAAAAAGATATCTATGCTTACTATGCCCCTTGAATTAATTCAAACTAATTTTTCAGACAAAAGTTATGCAATTAAAAAAAATATACACACATTTTTCTTGCTCTTAGGAGCTCAATCTTTAAATGAATTTAAATCGGTAATTCCAGATCTCCAAGGTCCTAACTTCCTTCATGTATTATCCCTCTGAGTCTTCTTTCCAATTCGACAAGTTAGACCACAATTGGATTATTCAAGATAATGTTATGTCAAATCTCACACAATGACCTGATTATGAACTAGTTCAGTAGAGAAAAGTTTTATGTAATGCCATGTGTCATTGTTTTAGGATTTGTTAGGTCCGTATACTACTAGTGTAACCCTTTATTATTATTAGTGCAACCCCCTTATTATATTGTTGTGCCCATGTAGTCCCCATATTGTTACTATTGTGCCCCATAGAAGCCCACTATTATTATTGTTGTGCCCTTACATTATTATTGTTATGTTGGCTCTGATTATATTGTGACCCCTTAGACTCCTATATATAGAAAGGAGGTATTGTCATTTGTATCGTCCAAGAATTGTTGATTTGTGTAATGTAAATGAGGTTTCCCCCTTGAAGAGGATGTTTTCTAAGGCATTGATCTATCATTTCTATCTTTTTGTGAGCTAGTTTCATAACATTTGGGATCAGAGATTTGGATTCTAGGGTTTCGGTGCTCCAAATAGGCCTTCGTGGAATTTTCGCTATAACTTTGTTTCTACGATGTTTTAGAAGATAAAAAGAAAACCCATTTGATATGAAATTGTTCTGAACCTCAGGTCTAAAATTACGATCATGTCTTGCTATATTATCATAGAAATGAACTGAGGAAGTTAAGGTTTTTGCAAACTCCAGAATTCCACCTCAAATAGGTCATCGTGGACTTTTCGCTATAATTTGTTTTCTATGAATTTATATATTATAAAATTAAAACCCATTTGAGCCATAATTGTGGTGAAACTCGGGCCCGAATTTAAGATTTTTATTCGCTATATTTTTAGAGATATGGTCCGAGACATTTAGGGTTTCGGTAGGCCCCTGAATTACATCCCAAACAGGTGACCTTGGGAAAATCATCATAAGTCTCTCTCGAAGCACCTAATTCATATTTCATAAAAATTGACACAAATAAAACAGACTGCAGTTTGTTGGGTATTAAATTCAGAACCTATGGTTGAAACAGTGACACGTGTCACATCATACAAATTAGCTCTACTGAACTAGTCTATAATTAGGTCATCGCGGGAGATTTGGCATAACTCTTTCTTCGGGAATCCAATTGCAATCAGACTTGTGGGGTTAGAAAGAGGACTCAGAGGGATACCATAGCTAGTATTTCAAAACTTAAAGATCAGAAATTACAGAGTTACAGTCGTGTCAAGATCGAGATCCTAAAATCAGGAAAACGCGATATGAGGAAGTTTGATGGCAAAGATCTGGTAAATTGGATACTATAGATGGAGAAATATTTTGATCTACATGAGGTGAAACTGTTACAAAAGATACATATTGCATATTTATATTTAGAAACAAATCAATTTTTATGTTATAAAGGGTTTTTTTCTCATAAACCACTTGTCATGTGGTCAACTTTCACGGAGGAAATGATAAAACATTATGAGGATACAAAGAGAAACACCTTCTTTAGCCAATTGATAAATCTAAAACAAAAGGGTTCAATGGCAGAGCACATTGAGGACTTTCAAAAATAAATAAAAGGGTAAATGATATTCCAGAGAAGTACAGGATTGATGTCTTCATAGGGACTTTAAAAGATAACATCCAACATGAGGTTTGCCTTTGGGAACCTGATTCATTGGAGAAGGCATACAGGTTGGCAAGGAAAGTGGAAAGAAAAGTTATGGCAACAAGGAAGTCTACCCCTCACAACTATAAAGATGAAAGTGTTGTTTCTCCTAGCCTTCCACAACCTACAAGGTTGACACCACAACAATTGGAAGAAAAAAAATCAAAAGGGCTTTGTTACAATTGTGATAGAAAATACATTAAAGGTCATAAGTGTGTTAATAAGAAATTATTTTACACACATTGTGAAGAGGAGGAAGAAAAGGATCAAGAAACATCAAAAGAAGAGGATATACATTCGGAAACAACCCTAGAGAAAGAAAAAATGAATCGACCATATCTTGTATTGCATTGACAAGAATCACCACTCTTCAAACTCTCAAGATAGAAGGACATATCAAGAAGAAGAAGGTTCAAGCAGTGAAATATCAGGAAGAAAAGGATAAAGAAACATCAAAAGAAAAGGATACTCACTAGGAACCAACCCTAGAGAAAGAAGAAATGAATCCAACCATATCTTGTAATGCATTGGCCGAAATTACCACTCCTCAAGCTATTAAGATAGAAGGACATATCAAGAAGAAAAATGTAATAGTGTTGATTGATTCGGGTAGTACCCATAATTTTATTCATTGTAAGATAGCCAAGGAATTTAATTGCTTCCTATATCTAGCGCCAAAGAGTCAAGTGATGGTTGCAAGTGTAGGAACCATAAATTTCTTTGGAAAGTGCCATAATATCAAGCTATCCATGGGAGAATATGTATTGAATGGCCCAATGCTTTCCATTCCAATGGGTGGTGTTGATGTTGTACTAGGAGTCCAATGGATACAATCCTTGGGTACAATAGCTTTTAATTTTCAATAAACTTTAATGATTTTTATTTTTATTTTTTCAGAAGGAAAGGAAGTTGAATTAAGGGCTATCGCATGGAAACCGGGAAAGATAATAAGTTCTAACGAAATGACAAAGTTTCTAAAGAAAGAAAAATGAGGCATAATTTCACAATAATGTTTGCTAGAGGTTCCCACATCTAAATCATCTATTTCTCTAGATCTCCAAAAAGTTGTTGACAATCATTGCAAGGTATTTGAGACTCCAAAAGGCTTCCCACCTATTTGTGATCATGATTATGCTATTCATTTGATTCCACAAAGTGTTCCTCCAAAAATTAGACCTTACCTAATCAGAAGACACTTAAAGGTAAAAATGGATCATGATCGTCTTAAATACTTTTTAGAACAAATATTATCTTTAGAAGAACAACAAAAATGGGTCACAAAGATGTTGGGTTATGAATTTGAAATCATTTACAAAAAAGGGGAGAAAAATCTTGTTTCAAAAGCACTCTCAAGAAAGGATGAGGATGTGGAAGAATTCTTTTTTGCCATTTCTATTATCCAACTAAATTGGATAAATGAAGCAAAGGATGAATGAAACAATGATGAAGAAGTGCGGGCACCCATTCAAAAGTTGCAGAAGATCCCTGTTCAAACAATATTGCCAGAACTTGATGAAGAAAAAACCATATTGCAACCCGAAGAAGTCACAGAAACAAGAAGTCAACAACTATGAAATCAATCAATTTCAGAGTATCTCATGAAGTGGAAGAACTTACCCACTGAAGATTCCACATGGGAGGAAGAGAATTTTATACAAAAGCAGCCAAAACTACTCAAGTGTTGAGGACAACACTTTTTGAAGGAGAGGGGCATGTTAGGTCCCTATTCTACTAGTGTAACCCCTTATTGTTATTAGTGAAACCCCCTTATTATATTGTTGTGCCCAGGTAGTCCTGTTATTGTTACTATTGTGTCGCATAGAAGCCCACTATTGTTATTGTAGTGCCCTTACATTATTATATTTTTCCCCTTGGAGAAATTGTAATTTTCGTTAAGTAAGAAAATTACATGTTGTAAATGCATGATGCATATGCTGTAAGAGAGGCACTGCCTGTACAAAAATAAAGGTTCAGGAATATAACTGTTCAAAATTTGATGCCTTATGTCCACACAGGGAGGCATCAATGTCAGGTGATATACTACATAATAATTTACCAGATAATAGTCCAGCACTTTGAGAGTGTTGATCAAATCTAATTAAAAACATGTATATTTAAACATGAAAATATGTCCTGGCTCCCAATAAGCTGAAACTATACAATGATATCCATATATGGCCAATGGTAGTACTGATAGTGAGTGCCATCCCTCTATTCTTGTATTAACCAAGTGCTTGGAGAACTGTTCGCAACCTCTTTGGATAATTTGTTAGCAGCTATGTTCCATTATTAGTAAATATGATGGCATGTAAAAGAGTGAAAAAAGAGATAAGTCGTAGAGCCTCATCCAATATATGTCTCAATGAAAATGCAGAGCATCTTGTAGTTTTATTTATCCAGTCACATACAACTTTAGAATCCTCAAATAATTGTAGATCTATACAATGTTTGTCCAAAGCGAATTGAATGATAAATATTGCAGTGGTTAATTCAACAAAGTTGTTTGTTCTCCTCCCTAATCCCATTTGTATGTTGTATAGGTGGGAAACATAAATATATAGTATGGTGCCCCCACCACATCCTCCCTCCTAGGCAGAGCCATCAAAATAGGCCTAAGGTATCCGGTGATTAATGGTCTCTTGTACTATAATGCGAGGTCGATAGGATTCAATGTCATCCAAATTGAGGGAAAAGTCGGTCAAAACATGGGCAGTAATGGAGGGCCAATGCGCGATGATGTTCTGGAATGTGAGCTTGTTCCTCGCGATCCAGAGTGCCCAACTAACGAGGAGTGGTAGATTCCTAAGCTTGGTTGGAATAGTGATAGTCCACCAATCAAACCATGCCTCTATGATAGATGCTCTCGTCCACCTGTAATGTGGTGCCACCGATGTTAGCATAGATTGCCATAGTTCTTGTGCAGTTGTACACTCTATAAAAAGGTGAGAGACTGATTCATTGTAGCATTTATAAAGACAACACCAATATGGACCATATTGAGAACTCTTGAGAAGGTTGTCTCCTGTGGGGATTTTATTTTTTAATATTTTCCATGTAAGGAGTCTACATCTAGGAGGTGCTTTGAGCTTCCAAAGGTTCTTCCACCATGACTTGATGGCTTGAGGTCGATGAGCTTCGACCAACACAAGGTAACCTTCCTTAGGTGAGTATCTCCCAGTCTTCAAAAGTTCCCAGATTACCTCATCTTCGCTCTCACTTATTCGGATGTGTGCTTATGTAAGGGCCTCGATATAATAATTCCATATCTAAGACCACCGATGAGGGATGTTCAAACTGTGGGCCGATTTCCATGCTTGCTGAAATAAAGTGGTATGCTCAGAGTCTGCAATGCAACAAATGTGAGTGATGTTCACTGAATTGAGATGGTTTGTGAGCTCAATTGACAACTTGTGAGCATTCCCACAACCAATCCATAGATCCATCCCAATCCTCACAGCCAATCCAAATTGTATTTTCCAGGTAATGCTTGCTTTGATGGAGTCCAAAGACTTGATTACAGCCTTCCATATGATCGATATCCCCGTGGAGAGCCTTTGGGGCAGTCTTAGCCAATCCATCACTTGCAGCGGGGTGATATATTTAGAGACAACCACCTTTTTCCAAAGACTACTTGTTGTAATGAGCTGCCAACCAAGTTTTGCTGCTAATGCTGAGGAGAAATCCTCCAACTTCTTAATGCCCCAACCACTGCATTTCTTTGGCAAGTTTACAGCTTCCCACTTGACCCATGCAAATTTTTTTCCCATCTGTCTACCCTTCCAAAGGAATCTGCAACATAAGGCTTGTATCCTAGAGAGGATTCCCCTGGGAATCCATGCCAGGGACATCCAATAGACCAGAGTAGTCTCCAGTATACTTTTAATGAGAATAAGTCTACCAGCCCTAGATAGATATTTATAATACCAGATGTTGAGTCGCTTTTCCATCTTTGCAATAAGCCAAGTCCAGTTTGCTATTTTGTATCCCAAGGGCTTTACCTTGTATCCCAGATATTTAAGACCCTCCTATAGTCTCAGGAGGGATAACCAAAATCTTTGAAGAGCGTAATGAATCTCATGCTGGGAGCATCTGATCGCTGTCAAAGTAGACTTGGTGCAGTTTATGGCCATTCCGGTAGTCGATGTGAATAAAGAGAAAGTATTTTTCATGTTTGTCAAGTCCCCAATGCCACCATTGAGGAATATCAAGATATCGTCCACAAATAACAAATGTGTCAAGATGCATTCATATGTGATTTTTATGCCTTGCAGTCTTCCCCTTCTCAATTCTTCTTTGACTAGTCTACTAAGCCCTTCCATAATGAGGAGAAAAAGTAATGGTGATAGTGGGCAGCCCTGGCGGAGACCTCTTTCAGAATGAAAGAAAGGAGAAATTCTTTCGTTAACCAGAACACTGAATGTTATGTTAGTGATTCAACTCATAATCCATTTAGTGAAAACAAAAGGAAACCCTAGGTGGGTTAACAACATTCTTAAGTACAACCAAAAAACTCTGTCAAAAGCCTTAGTGAGATCAACCTTAAGAATCATACCTTTGATTTTCTTGACATGTAGAGAGTGCAATACTTCTTGAGTTGATCCCACGACCTCATGTATCTTGCGATCTTGTAGGAAGGAAAATTTCTCTAGAGATATGTGTTTGGATAAGATGGGCCTTAGTTGATTGGCCATTATTTTAGCCATGATCTTATAAATGCAGTTGCACAAAGAAATCGGCTTATAGTTGTCAAAGGTGGTTGGATTATCGGTCTTGGGGATGAGTGCAATGAAGGCTGAGATGAAAGGACCATGCATTTTTCCGTGATTTCTAGAATCCTCAATGACTTTCAGGAGCTTTGCGCCAAGAATCTCAAAGAAAGCTATATAGAACTCTATCGACCAACCATCTGACCCAGGGCTCTTATCTTTCTTGAACCGCTCGAGAGTGGCTTCCAGTTCCCCTAGAGTGACTTCCATAGTCAGTTCCCTAGCATCCTCCTATTCCACAAAGCATGGAAAGAGCTGAGCCACTTGTATTATTTTAGCAAGGTTGACATCTAGGGGAGCTCTGTAAATATTTTTGAAATGAGAGGATGCCAATGATGCCAATTGAGGGAAAGTGTTTACAGTGAGGCCTTGATCATCTGAGAGTTGCCAGATGGTATTTATTGCTTTTCTCCCATTTGCATATTTGTGATAAAATTTTGTGTTATCATCACCCTCTTGCAGATAGATCGCCCTATTCCTCAGCCTCCAAGCTTCTTCATGGTCCTTTAATACTTTCCCTCTAGTTGCATAGCAAGATGAGATTCTTTCCTTGCATTTTATGGAGCTGTATACCCCACCCAGATCATTTTCAAATTATGTTATTTCACTTTCTTCCTTTCTTTGGGTTTGATCATCCTTGACCCTTTTGTTATGTTCCCATATTTTGGAAAGCCTCTTCAGCTCGGTAAGATTGTGAGCAAAACCTTTAGCTATGTTCCCTCTAGCAACTGGGGGATTTGTCTTCCAAAAATTTGTGACCATGCTTATATAAGAAGCTTCCTTCAACCATGCAGAGGAAAACTTAAAAGGACCCTTGGGTTTCCCTGCCCTCCACAGATTTCCATATATATTAGGAAATTATCAGAGATGCCTCCTGATCCCACCCATTGTCTATGATTAAGACCATGGTCAAGTAGTCTTTCCTTGATTAGGAATTGATCAAGTCTTTGAGCTAGACTATCATCCCCAATCCTATTATTCCTCCAGGTGGGTTGCAGCTTTGTAGTGTTGGGTTGTGTTATACTCTTTCCACGACTAGCCCATGTAGTTAACTGGGGGGTTAGAGGGCAGGGGGAGCCCCCCCTGCGTTGCACTGATTGCATAGCGGGGAGGTCACAGGGGGTTTGAGGGGTGCATGTAACCCCACTTTATGGGGTCCACGACAGCACCCCATAAAATTTCGGTTTTGGAACCTATGTTAGGTTGGGCAGACCCACCTATGGTTTTGTGCATTATTTTCGGACATGTTTTTTGGACGCGATGGTTTTCGGTCCATGGTATTGGATGCTTCGGCATGTATAAATATGTATTATAACATTGAAAGGAACATAATGAAAAATCAAGTTGATTGTCCTAGTTTCGGGATCTAGGGGAAAATCTTTGTGTATATGTGTTTTATGTGTTATGCTCTCGCATTGTTTATTTTTCTCTATTTTAGAATTCATATGCAAGTAATTTCTATACGGGGTTAAAACCTACATGTAGAGGGGATAACAATCAAATTGTGTGATTCAAGGAATTCTCAAAATATTCAGATAGGGGGTCCCTCTGTGCTTGGTGATCCCATGATTAGGAATGGCCTATGGAGAAATTTAAATCACCTCCCATGATAAGGTATTCCTTTTGAAGTAGCTCAGAGCTCAAGAAGTGATCCCAGTATTCAGGCAGATGATAGCATGACCCATAGACATTATAAAACTAAATCTCCATTCCCAAATCAGCTATGAACAAATCCGCCCCAATATGCCCAGATCCACCCCAACTGTTGCGAAGGTTTATGGTGCACGAATTGTAGTCCAAGGAAATTCCCCCAAATCTTCGATTAGCATCAAGGCCAAGAAATATCCAACTGGGGAGAATCGATTCAAGTTGGTGAGATATGGATTCAACTATTCCTAATGTTTCCTATAAAAAATGACATCTACCAGTTTTGCGATAATCATTCTTCGAAGTGTTAATTTTTTCCCGAGCCTATCTAGCCCTCTACAATGGAAGGAGACTATCTTCACGGCGGGGGGGCTCCTTCAGGGGGATGATGCTCTAAGTGCCCCATGAATGGTTGCTTATTTTCCAACAGCAATCTCGTCTCCAGCCAGGCTCTGTGCTTTGGAGAGAGACGAGGGTTGGCCCCGAGGGAGTTTAGGGGGCAAAGGGGAGGTAATCAAGTCTAATCCAATGTGGCCCAAAGCTTTTCTTTTGCCTTGGACCGGGTCTGATATCTTGGTGATGGAGGCCTAGACTCAGGTGTAGGAGTGATCGGGGGGTCTGGGAATGAAGGGGGAATGGTAGAGAGAGTAGATGGGGGGGGTTAAGGGGGCAGGTCAAAGAGATGGGAGGAAGAGAGAGTCCAACCGAGCCATGAACAATGCCAGAAGTAAAAAAAAATTACAATTGGAAGTAGAGAGAAAATGAGAAAGATTAACGGAGGGAGAGTTCTTACCTAAAGCATCTGTAGCCTCGGCTGCCACCCTAGCCCTTGTGAGAGGAGAAGAGTGTGGCCGAATAGGTGGTCTTCCACGTTTCTTTGGGGTCACTTGTATGGGGGTATTCTTTACTGAAACAAGACTTGCTTGTACCTCTGAGTTAGCTCTAGGGGGTTGTTCCCCCTACCTTTGTGGTGACTTTGGTGGGATTGCCCTTCCTGAATCCCCTGTGCTAGCCTTTCCATTAAGAGGGAAATCGTGATATAGGTGCCCAACCTTATGGAATCTTCTTCATCTGAAGGGAACTCCTTCATAATCCAATGTCTGTCGCTGAGAGGAATTCCTCCATTATATAGTGATAAACTCCTGTAATCCATCAGTGGTATCCAAATGTACCAGGACCCTAGCGTAGGCCATCTTCCCTGTACTGAGGTAGGATCTGCTGTGTTCTAAATATGTGCCAAGTGCATTCCCAATGCATCTAAAGACAACCTCAGAAAAGAACTATAATGGTAACCCAGGAAGACAGACCCAGAGGGGGCCGGCTTCAAGCCACTCTCGTCAGGGTAAAAAAGGGGAGTCCATCTGCAGAGGAGCACCGGTGCCTGTTCTATATGCTAGATGGTCAAGAGCACCCAATTTGTATGTTCGACCTTGGAAAATAGTAGGGCAAACAATCCCTCAACAAAATTTACACAAATGGAGGATCAGCCAGGTGATGACCCCATACCTTAGTTGCCCATTGCATCAGCCTTGATGTGCTATAGTTGTGTCCCTTGACGCGGCCCATTAAGACCCAATTTTTTGTGTCCATGGAGTCACACAATTGTGTGTTCTCGGTTAACCTAAGGAAAACCTCACAAGCCTTAGGTTTCAAACACTTCTTTTTTTTAGATGCCCTGGTCCTATCATCAGATGAGGGTTATTGTGGGTCAGTCGTAGGGGGAAGTGTCCCAGTGATACGAGAATCCGAGATAGGCACCATGGTGAAGACGCTAGTTAAGGGAGAAAACCCAATGAGGTTGCCAGACTGGGGAGTAGCAAGTGGCAATAAGGATTGATGGTTGGCAGCATGAGCCACTCATTCATAGGATTGAGTAGCCGAGGGGACATGAGAGCCAGCTGAGGGAGGAAAAGGGGCGAGGCCCGTCGATAGGGTTTCACTGTTTGGGTTTAGAGGATGTTCCACAAAATAGAGAGTAGAAGGCGACAGAGGCTGTGATGTGAGGTTTGGTAGGGTAGGGCTGACCTCCATGAGGGTAATAACCAAGCTCTTGGATCCCAAGATTGATGGCAACGCTTTGAGGACATCAGAAAGTTCACAACCAGAGGAGAAGACACCTGCAGGGTTTGAATGAGGATGTGTCGAAATAGAGACCCCCTCAAAAGGGTACATTGAATAATCAACTAAGTCCTCCATAACTGTCACTAAAAAACTGTGCCAGCTGCCTTCAAAGTTTTGGGGAGCCCGTCGTTGTATAAACCGGAATGGTAGCAATCAGGGAGGGGAAGGGAAGGCTAAGATGATGAAGAGGAGATATTAACCATGATAGTTTGTCAACAGTGAAAAAGGTAACAACAGAAGCGTATGGGCTAGCAGATACTACGAGGTACTGTTACGATAACTAAAAATAATTTTATGCTTCAAGAACCTGAATAAACCCAAAATTGTTACAGATCCCGATCTGAAACCCCCGACTCCATCTCCATCTTACATAGACTATTCAGTTCGTTGGAAAGACAACTTATTTGATGATAGCATGGGACCCTGTAGAAAAATATACTTTGGATTTATTATATGTCCATTAAATCAAGTCTCCCAAGGTGCAAAACTATTTTTAAATAAATAAAGAAAATATCATCTAGAATGGCTTGATTTCTCTCTACACCCCCTTACATTATTATTGTTATGTCGGCTCTAATTATATTATAACCCCTTAGACTTCTCTATATAGAAAGGAGGTATTGTCATTTGTATCATCTAAGAATGTTTTCATTTGTGTAATGTTAAGGAGGTTGCCCCCTCGAAGAGGTTGGTTTCTAAGGCATTGATCTATATTTTCTATCTTTTTGTGAGTTGGTTTCATAATAGGATTTGACCCTAAAATTGATACAAAAGAAACTATAGTCCATTTTTTTTTTATATCACCTTTTACAAAAATCCAATCTGATGGTTGAAGCGAAAGTTATGAATATTTTCCCTCGATCACTTGTTTGAGACTAAATTTTGGATCTTGAAAAACCCTAACTTCGTTGGACCATATCTCAGAAAATTTAGCGAAACAAGATCTGAAATTATGGCATGAAGCTTCCCAATATTTCAGCTCCACATGATTTCAATTTTATATTTGAAGCTTCGTAGAAAACAAGTTATCTCGAAAATTCCATGATGACCTATTTGAAGCAGCGAACCCTAGAATTTGAAACTTTGAAACCAATGTTATACAACCATCTCACAAAAGATAGATCAATGACTTAAAAATTATCCTCTTAGAGGGGGAACCTCCTTTACATTACATAAATGAATAATTCTTGGGTGATACAAATGACAATACCTCTGTATATATAGCAATTTAACGAGTCATAATACAATGAGAGTGTACATAACAATAATAATGTAAGGGCACAACATAACAATAATGGGCTTCTATGGGGCACAACAATAACAGTAGGGAAGATACATGGGCACAACAATAACAATAAGTGGTATACAATAGTATTATATGGACCCAACACAATGCATATCACCATAACAAACAAGAGTGAGTCTGATTAAGAATTTCCATTGGGTGATGCTCCCTCATTATTGTTCATATAATGTTTTCAACCCTCAACACTAAACGACACTAGGGAGGGAAATTTATTTTTAGTTGAAGGAAATGCTTCATCTATACTTATGGGATCAAAATCATCCCATACAATACTTCAAAGAATGTCATTCAAAAAATATTTTGAAGAAATTCCATAATATTCTAGATTAGTCATATAGGAAAATTTTGTACATTTTCCTAATCCACAAGAACTTGAAACCCAAATTAATCCTTCTATAATCACTCAACCCAAAATTGTTCATAGAAGTATAGATTCAAAATGATGGTTTTTCAACCCTACATAGCCAGATCATAACTCTCAAGAGTTCCTACAAGAGAACAAATTATAGAACCTATCCATCTCTTATAGAAATCATTATTTTATGAAATGGTAGGCTTATGAGAAAAGTGAGATTAGGTAAGTCTCATGTCTTTTATAAGTTTAACAAGGTCATTATTTATATACAATTTTAAGAGGTAAAGCGGACCTAAGTGAACTAATTATGGAATTGTTTGGTAACTAAGAAAAGATACCATCTCCACATAAGAGTCCACCTAATTCTCCATGAAGTTTTACTAAGAAACCATCAAAAGAATGTCCCCATGAAACCCTTAGAGATTCACTAACACCTAGTCCAATAAACATGGTTAATCAAATAAGGATACCATCACTTACACCTAGAGCATTGGATATAGCAAGATCATCACACGATTTTCCAAAACATTCTGAGAAGATTCTTCCCATGTATAATCTAGATATGAAATAAACTTGAGAGGATATTGTAAGTTTATGTTAGTCATCAATTTAATGGGTGTCCAACACAAATATGTCCTGTAAGACATTTTCCAATTGAATTTGAAGGAAAATACTCTAAATGGAACTTTGCACCTCCCCAAGGTTTCAATTAAGATCTGGAATCAATTAAAAAATACCTTCTTTGTTTAAGTTTTGTAAATAAAAGACTCTAGACAATCTAGTTTTAGAATTGTCTATAACCAATATGAATCCTAAGGGAAACATCAAGGACTTCAATAATATATTTTTAATTTTATTAAATAAAATACCAAAATAATCAATACCATCAACTGATGTAATATTAGAATTTTATACTACTATTTTTCCATCATCAATTTCTATATTTGTAAAAAGAGAATGAAACAATAGTTTAATTGACACTTTTGAAGAAACTCTAATACTAGAAACAAAAATGTGTATTATTGATTCCAATTCTATGGTAATTGAAAAAAAAATGAATTCCTAGTGCAAAGAAAACCACAACTACAACTACGACTGTTAATGATAAAAAGGACACAATACACATCGATAGTTTGCAAAGAATCATTTAAAAAATTGTATAATAAGAAAATAATTTTGAAAAGTAACTTAGGATAAGGTACTTATTATAGGAAGGAGAACTTCTTTTCAAAGAAACACTCCATCTCCTCCATCCTAAAACCATTATGGAGAATACATTCATGTTGAGGAATTTCCTTAAGTGAATTTCTATTGAGCCCATAGTGAAAATTATTTAGAAAGAAATTTCCTAGAATTTGAAAATGTTGAAAAGGCAACAAGAAAATGTTAGTTTGACCTTTCCTTGGTTAAACTAAAGAAAATTCAAATTTCCACGTTAGAATAAATCTTTCTAGGTAGTTAACTGAGGTGAATTGGCACTTGTCACTCAGTTACCTCAGTTAATTCGAGCTGGGAAGCTTGATTTCAATTCATCATGATTGATTGCTAATTTTTAGCGATCTAATTTAGTTAAATTAAGTCGTGTTCAGTTAAACTAGTTCTAGCGGTTGGCGGAAATGGTGGAAGGTTAGTTGAGTAGTGTGACTTTAGTCAAACTCAGTGATCATCTAGTTAACTGATCAATCAAACCAAATTAGCTAATGCATGCAAAGAATTCAAGTTACCTAGTTGAGATGGAGATTCCAAGGCAATGTACTATCAGTTGTAGACTATTCCAATGTGTGCAGGTGGTGCATTCAATCAAAAATCCAACCTTATGGATTGTGTAATCAATTGAGGTAAAAATCCCTAAATAATAGGGGCTAGTTCCTCAAGGAAAAGTGCAAGGAAATAGGGCCTTGGAGGGCTTGAAGTTTAGCTAAGTGTTGGATAGAATCAGTGAGTGATGAAGACAGGTAGACTATACACTTGTAGGTTGTGCTCAAGCTTGAGAAAAAATATGTATTACATATGTATTATTTGATTAATGAAATACATATAGAAGGTGTTTTGAGTAGTTTCTTTTCCTTGGATAAATATTTGTGTATGTGTGTTATTTCTTATTGAATATTTATGATTTTTGTTCTCAGTTGGGAATTAAATTCTACAGAGTAGTTGAGTAGGTTTGAGTCTTGTGATTTAGTAAATTTCATGAGTAGTTCCAAATCTAGACCATCATTTTCTACATGGTATATGATCCAAAATGGATCTAGAATAGACTTCTACGTCTAAAGATATTCTTCACAGAGGAAAATTAAAGTCAAAGTATTCTCCTAGAAATAGTGTCATTGCATAGATCTCTTCATTCTGAATCTAACGCAATTTGAATGGGCAAAAATAGACTTCGGATGAAGGAGTTATTGTAAAATGAAAATTGTCCAATGTTCTTAGAAAAGGAGACAATTTCATTAATCTTCAAACTATATTGAAAATGTTGATTTTTGGTATAGGCTCACGTGCTAATCCACCGCTGGCACATGGAAGGTTGGGATTGGGCCACATGGTCTTGTTTGTTTGGTCAAAAAGGAAATCGGGCAATATTACATCGCATCGCAAAAATCGAAAGGGAAGACTTAACCAAAGGCGTGAAGACTTGCGATGGGTCGATTGCGATAAGCATTATCAGCTGTCAGATAAAAAGTGAATGAATGGTTGAGATTAAATCGGTGATAAAAAATCAGAGAGGCAAGATTGCGGGCCATGGAACCAGTGATATGCTGATCGCCAATATGCCGAAACGCCGATGAGCAATATTGCGATACTCCGATAGCGCCGATTTGATAGCGCTAATCGGAGCAATCAGAGATCAGATGACATGTAATGGGGCCGATATGCTGATAAAGCGACTCACTATATGCCAATAAAGTGATCAATGATATTGATCGCATTGGGGAAAAAGCATGGGAGGTAGACCTTTGGCCCTTGCGCAGCGCGATTGCGACTTGCGATAGAGCGCAGACCTGATGGGATTATAAATGCGATTGCATATAATTTGAAATCTGGGTTATGCAGATTTCTCTATGTCTCTCGTGTATTGAGGTTTTGACATCTCGCTTGTGCAATTGCGATATTGCGACCAAAGGTGGACCCGATGGGATTATGGACATGATTAGATAAAATTTGAGTTTTGATGAAAAGCATTTTGTCAGGATTTTCTATGTATTCCTTTGTATTTTTGTTACAAATGAAATATGCGTTATTTCACAGATTTTGTTCTGGAGAAAGGCCATCGATTCCTTTGTAAATTGTCCCTATTATTGAATCATTTGTGCCACGCTGTAAGCAGGTGTTTTTGTAACAATGATGCATTGTAACAAGAATGCATTATACACAGAGAGCCATAGAGCCACAAAGCCAGATGGCCAGCCGCAGAGCCACAGAGCTAGAGAGATAGAGGGCCAGTTGAAGAGATAAAGAATGATTACACACAGATAAATGGACTGGAAGCCACAGAGCTGGAGGGATGCCTCACAAAATCCAGAGAGCACAATTGAAAGAGGATGTTTTGGAGTCATTTGAAGGTCGAGTGAAACTAGAAGCTCAGAGAGCCAAAGCCAAGAGCTAGATCCGAGAACCAGAGCCAAGAGCCAGAGCGAGAGTGAGAGCTGGAGTCGAGAGCTAGAGCTAGAGCGAGAGACAAGAGGCAGAGCCAAAGAGAGAGCCAGAGCCGAGAGCCAGAGTGAGAGTGAGAGCTAGCAGCCAAAGTGAGAATGAGAGCGAGAGTGAGAGCCAGGAGCCAGAGCCAAGAGCTGAGACCCAGAGAGCTGAACGGCCAGGGATAAAAATGGTATTCTAAGCCCAATGGTTCAGTCGTAACCTATTGGAGCTGAATGTGGAACTTGTAAAAGAATTTAACCATAATCCCAAAGAGTCTAATTGAGTTTATTAGAGCTCAAGGAGACATATCCCAATAGGTTTGGGTGAAATCCATATTATATTGTTGTTATGTTTGATTTCTTATTGCTGCATTTTACTGTTATGTGTGTTTAGATATCAGTTTAAGCAAATAAACTTAAGGCAATTAAGCAATTAGAGGCAAACACAAGCATACACCTATTTCAAGTGCTTATTTCCGCAAATCATCAATCATAAGCATAGATCTTGATAATATATAAGCTTTGGAGTGGGAGAGGTTCTTGTAAGCATGACAAGAAGCCTTTAGGCCCTATTTCAGATCAGGTGGTATCAGAGCACCAGGTTGATTAACCCCACCTTCAAAGAAGGTGATATCAGAACTGGTTATATCACAGTAAGTTATACCAGAGCAGGTTGTATCATGAAGCAGGTTGTATCATGATGCAAGTGGTATTAGACTAGAATGCTTGATTGTTAGAGTAATTCATATTCTTGGTTGACTTGAAAGGTGTTTGATTGTTTGCAAACTGACTATTGTTTGAGTTTGCAAAGGTTCAGGGAAGGCTATTGATAGCTAAGTCTAGAAGAGGACAAGAAGGAAGAAGGGCTGAAGGCATTCTTCTTATCCCAAAGGACCTCAAAGCAATCCTTGAAGCAAAAGAGGTTTGTTGCAAAAGGTTGCTTGAATAAGCTCTTTGATAATTTGTTTGAAGTCCTTTTGTTCATTCTGATAATGACAACTTCTACAAGTGAGTCCTCAAATTCTTCTTTCTTCACAAGAGTCTTTGATGAAGACAAGAAGCAAGACTTGTTCACCATGATGGATATGGTGAGAGAAATGTATGAGGATGGAAGGAAGAGCATCATACTTAGAGATCAGTTGAATTCCATGAAGGAAGAGAAGTAGTTGCTTTCTGACAAATTGCAGGAAATGGAGAGGAAACTTCATATTGCAAATATGAAATTGGACAGGATGCATGAGTTGGAGACATGACTCCTTTTTGCTAAAGAAGCCTTGGGCAAGTATCAACTTGAAGAAGAGGTAAACAATTCCTATTTTTCTTTAGCTTCTTCTAAGAATGTTTATATTGGTTCTTTTGAAAAACATACTAGAGGCATAGGTTCCAAGTTAATGTCCAAAATGGGCTATGAAGGAAAAGGCTTGGGAAAACATGCACAAGGTATTGTTAGGCCAATAATGGTTGAGAAAAGGCCTAAGCATTGGGGTCTTGGCTATGGACAGTCTTATGGAGAAAGTTCCAAAGTGGCCATGAAGACAATTGAAACATTTCCAAGAAGGAGTTTCATTGCAGGTCTTCTACCTCAAAAGTGTAAGGATTATATTCATGGGGAATGCAATTGCTTGAAACATCATTTTTAGGAACAAGATGTTCATAATCATGCACTTGAACCAGAGAGTTGTGGAAACTCTGAAAGCAATGAAGAGATTGATGGTGTTCCAAAAGGAGCTACTTCTTCATTCAATTCACCTCCTCATGAAGGCAATAAAGGTGAAAGAGAAAGGTATAACTTCGGGTCTAATCATATTCCTTTTGATTATGTTCAGCATGGTAAATTTCCACATAAGTATGGGAAAAGAGTTGCATGTTCCTTTTGTGGTTTGAATAACCATAATGTTTCTAGATGTTGGAAGAGAATGGCTACATATAGGAAACTTTTGAAGGAAAAGAGGCAAAGAGCCAAAGGTCCATTGGATAAGGAAAATCATGCTATCAGGAATATGCACATGTGTTGCACTTACTTCCATAAACAAGGACATATTGCTGAAAGGTGTTGGAATTTGAATCCAACAATGCTTCCATGAAACTTGAAGAAGGTGGAAAGAGAAAATGGCAGGAATGGAAAGAAAGATTCCATGATTGATGTGTTTCAAGATGATTCACATGTTGCTGTTGATGTGCAAACAAAGGAAGGACCTTTGAAATGCATTTGTTTTTACCAAGAAGGTGAATGGAAAACGTTGAGTAGGAGACTCATTTTGTTGCTGCAACATTATGTTCATTTCAGCTTTGAAAGTACAGTGTACTTAAGCGAAAGTTCAAGGATGAAATGCATGCATGAGAATGATGTGCATGAACACAAGGATGCTGATGATTTCCTTGTATTTGAACATGTATGTGTAATTAACTTGAAGGGTTGATTACTTTGTTTTTAAACACGCATGCAATATTGACTTGAGAAAAGTTGATTTAGTCTCCAAGATGGAGATGATGATGAAGTGTTTCATGTTTGAAAAGGAACTGTAGAATTCTTTTTCGACATGCTTGACTTGAAGGGTCAATTGTTTTAAAGGCATGTTCTTTTGGCTTGTTATCTAGTCAATCATTTATATGAAAATGTAAAGACATGGAGGTGTTCACAAGATGTGAAATCTATTTCATTGATGAAGCAAGAGTTTAGGCCATCCAGTTTTGTCTATAATTCTATTGTTCTTGACAAGATGTCAGTAGAACATTTTTGAAAGCGGTACAAATGAAATTTTTTTGAAGTAGATGTAACTTCACATTTGTTTGAGCCACCTTGGATCAATGATCAAGGAAGAGAAGTTTAAACTACCTTTTGTAACCTTCTTAGTAGGAGTTCTGCATGAAGTCAAGGAGGAAAACAGTTCTTCCTAGGAGGAAAAGCACATCCAGGAAGGAAGTGTTAGAGGCACTATGCAAGGCAAGCGTATGGAGGCTAAAATAAGAGGGTGAGGTACTCTCATTTACTTTCAGATCAGTATATGAGTCTTTTGGAGTCCAAAAGCTTTTTAGTGGGAAGGCGTGATCGAAATGGATCTAGAATAGACTTCTAAGTCTAAAAATATTCCTCATAGAGGAAAATGAAAGTCAAAGGATGCTCCTGGAAATAGTCTCATTGCATAGATCTCTTCATTCTGAATCTAACACAATCTGAATGGGCGAAAATGGAATCTGGATGAAGGAGTTATTGTAAAATCAAAATTGTCCAATGTCCTTAGAAAATGAGACAATTTCATTAATCTTCAAACTATATTGAAAATGTTGATTTTTGGTATAGGCTCATAGGCCAATCCACAGCTGACACATGGCAAGCCAGGATTGGGCCACATGGCCATATTTGATTGGTCGAAAAGGAAATCGGGCAATATTATATTGCATCGCAAAAAGCCAAAAGGAAGACTTAACCAAAGGCGTGAAGACTTGTGATGGGCCGATTGCGTTGGGTGTTGTTAGCCATTGGATCAAAAGGGAATCAATGGTCGAGATGCGATCGGTGATCGCAAATTGGAGAGGCAAGACTATGGGCCATGGAACCAGTGATATGCCGAAACTCCGATAAGCGATATTGTGATACTCCGATAGTGCTGATCAGAGCGATCCGAGATCGGATCACATGTGATGGGACCGATATGTAGATAAAGCGACTCGCGATGTGCTGATGAAGCGATCAATGATATTGATCGCATCAGGGAAAAAGGCATGGGAGGTAGACCTTTTGCCCTTACGCAGTGCGATTGTGACTTGCAATAGAGCGCAAACCTGATGGGATTATAAATGCGACTGCATATAATTTGAAATCCAGGTTATGTGGATTTCTATGTGTCTCTCGTGTATTGAGGTTTTGACCTCCTACCTGTGCGATTGCGATATGAAACCAAAGGCAGACCTGATGGGATTATGGATGCGATTGGATAAAATTTGAGTTCCGATGAAAAGTGTTTTATCGGGTTTTTCTGTGTATTCCTTTGTATTTTCATTATGTATGAAATATGCATTATTTCATAGGTTTTTTTTGGAAAAAGGCTGTCGATTCCTTTGTAAAATGTACCTGTTCCTAAATCATTTGTGCCATGCTGTAAGTGGGAATTTTTGTAACAATGATGCATTATAATAGGAATGCATTATACACGGAGAGACATAGAGCCACAGAGCTAGATGGCCAGTCGCAGAGCGAGAGAGCCAGAGAGCTAGAGCACCAGTTGAAGAGACAAAGTAATTCTTACACAAAGATAAATGAACAGGAAGCCGCAGAGCCAGAGGGATGCCTCACAAAAGCCAGAGTGCACAATTGAAAGAGGAAGTTTTGGAGTCGCTTAGAGGTTGAGTGAAACCAGAAGCTTAGAGAGCCAAAGCCAAGAGCCAGAGCCGAGAGCCAAAGCTAGAGCCAGAGCCACAGCCACATCCAGAGCCAGAGCTGAGAGCCAGAGCTAGAGCAAGAGCCCAGAGCCAGAGCCAGAGTGAGAGCCAGAGCCAAGAGCCAGAGCCAGAGCGAGAGACAAAAGATAGAGCCAGAGCTAGAGTGAGAGTGAGAGTGAGAGCTAGAGCCGAGAGCAAGAGCGAGAGTGAGAGCCAGAGCTGAGGGCTAGAGCAAGATCTAGAGCCAAAGCCAAGAGCCAGAACCAAGAACCGAGAGCCAGAACCAAGAGCCGAGAGCCAGAGAGCCAAATGGCCAGGGATAAAAATGGTATTCTAAGCCCATTGCTTTAGTCGTAACCTATTGGAGTTGAGTGTGGAACTTGTAAAAGAATTCAACCATAATCCCAAAGAGTCTAATCGAGTTGATTAGAGCTCAAGGAGACGTAGCTCAAGAGGCTTGGGTGAACTCCCTATCATATTGCTGTTATGTGTGATTGCTTATTGTTGCATTTTACTGTTATACATGTTTAGATATCAGCTCAGGAAAATAAACTTAAGGCAGTTAAGCAGTTAGAGGCAAACACAAGCATACACCTATTTCAAGTTCCTATTTCCACAAATTATCAATCATAAGCATAGATCTTGGGAATATATAAGCTTTGGATTGCGAGAGGTTCTTGAAAGCATGATAAGAAGCCTTTAGGCCCCATTTCAGATCAGTATAAAAGCAGGATTCACATTAGAGCAGAAATTTTGAAGTTGTTTATCAGGAGGATCAAGTTTGCAGGATCAATGTAGAAAAATTTCTTCAGAGCTAAAAGGATGGCTTTCTATGGACTGAGACTCGAGTATTCACTTGAGGGAAGCTGTAAATTTGATGCTTAGAAGGATTGCATGGAGGTAGTGTTGGAAGACAATGGATTTAAGCAGTATTTTTATAATGACATCTGAAAACCACGATTAGTCAATGCTTAGAATCTAGCAGAATGGAAGAAGGGCGTAGCTAAGGTGAGGAGAATAATATTGGAGGGAGTACAAGACCACATTGTCTCTAATATCCATGTGAAAGAAACTCCTTTTGGAATGTGACAGGCACTGACAAATCTATTCAAGTGTAGTAGTGACCATAGGAAACTGATGCTCAAGGGTAAACTTCGAAATATCAAGATGCAAAAGAATGACCGTCCTAACCAATATCTAAGAAGGTTAACACAATGTCATGATGAACTTGAAAGAGTTGGTGTTTCGGCTTCAAATTATGATTTAGTAAGTCTAGCCATTCTAGGCCTTCCAAAGAGCTGCTATAACTACCAAGATTTGGTAAATGGGATGGAGAAACTACCAAATTGGGAATTCTTATGGTCCAATTTGGTACAGAGGAAATAAGGTGGAATACTAGAGATGGGATTTCATTCACAGGTCAGGATTAAAAAAATTGTGCATTGGTTGGTAAGGGAAAGAAGGGAAAATTGAAAAAATCTCAATCCAAACTAGAATCCAGCCAAGGGGGCAAGAAGAAAGACTTGTCCAAAATCAAATTCTTTAATTATCATGAATTCAGGCATTATGCCACAAAGTGTCCACACAAAAATTCAAGCAATAAGACTTTAGAAAGAGTGACAGGTTCAAGCTTTAATTCAATCTTATTGCATGGATGATGAGCACAATGATGGGTAACACGTATTACTTGGACAATGGTGCCTCGTTCCACATGGCAGGGAATATATATTTTTCAGTGACCTAGAGGAGAAAGATATATAGATACAAATCAAGATGGGAGATGATGGAAGGTACAATGTGACCAGGAATGGTATAGTCACCTATCAGAGGGAGTTGAGATCCCCTCTCAGACTGAAACATGTCATATTTTTTCTGGGCCTAAAAGAAATGTAATCTTTGTTGCAGTTTTGGAAGGCCATGGTTATGATGTGATATTTAGAAAAGGGAAAGAATTCCTGAGACACATAGCCATAGGATAGGTGAAGTAGATCGAGGTTCATTTAAAGAACCCGTATAAGCTAGATGTGGAAGACTATATTTCGCTAATAACAAAGGAAGAGAAGGTGCATAGTCACAATATCAATGAACTTTGGCATATAATAATTAGCCATTTGCATCATGACACCATGAAGATTATGCACTAGATAACCACAAGCCTCCCCAAATGAGCACCTGAGCAACCAGATACATGCAAAGGATACCTTGGGTAAGTACACAAAAGCCACATTACATGATCAGGACAACAAAGCACATGCATTCCTTGAAAGGATCCACTCTCATGTTTGTGGACCTTTCTCGACAACCTCCACTGCCAAACATAAATATTATGTGATCTTTGTATATGATTTCTCACAGAAGTGCCGGATCCTCTTCATATGGAAGAAGGCTCTCCAAGTTTGTTGATTTCAGGGCACTGATTGACAAATAAAACGACAAGAAGGTGAAGGCTCTCAAGGGCGATAATGGAGGTAAGTGTTGAATGAGTTTAAAAATTTATGTGCAAAATAAGGAATTCGATGGGAGTTGACAACACCCAATAACCCAGAGAATAATGGGGTGGCTGAGAGGAATAACTGTATCATTATGGGAACAATAAGGGTAATTTTGCATGACCAAGTCTTACCTATGCATTTGTCAGCTAAAGCGTGCAACATAGTAGTTTATTTGTTGAACAAGAGTCCTCATCAGATTCTTGGCATGAGTACACTGGAGGAGGCTTTCTCGGGGAGGAAGTTGGATGTGTTACACTTCAGGATTTTTGGAGGCTCTGTTTACTTCCATGTCTTCAAAGAATCAAGGAAGAAGCTTGAGCTAATAGCAGGGTTAGGGGTATTTGTGTGTTACACAAAAACTCTTCACAACTGCCGTATGTACTTTCCATCCCTCAGAATGACAGTTGTGCGAAGGGATGTAAAGTTTGATGAAGAGAAAGAAATTAAATGATCTCTTGTGAGGGAGCTTCAATTGCAACCAGAGCAGGATCTTTTAGCTCCAAAGGAAGAACCTCAGGAAGTTGTGGAGAAACCACAAATTGAGGAACAAAGAGTGGAGAAAACTACTTAGGCAAAACCATCTAGAGGTAGTAGAAAATGAACCAGGGAAGTCGAGATATTATTGCATGATGCTAGAAAGAATTTGGGAGCACCCAATTCACATCTCGTGTAGAGAATGTCCCCTGATCGGTATACTGGCTACATGGCTCTAATGACTCAGATTTTACGATTTGATCCATCTTCTTTCTAGGAAGTAGTAGAACAACATACATGGGTTGATGTAACGGTGGTGGAATACAAGCATTGTAAAGAAAAAAGTTTTGGAAGTGGTCCCAAGACCAATATATAAATAAATTGTGGGTTTGAGATGGATCTTCAAGGTAAAGCATGCAACAGATATAAACATAAAGAAGTATAAGCCTAGATTTATGGCCAATGGATTCTCTCACATTGAGGGAATTGACTATGAGGATACCTTTGCTCCAGTAGCAAGGTACTCTTCCATTAGATCAATTCTTGCATTGGTTACATAGATGAGGTGGAAGATCCAGTAGATGGATGTAAAAAAAACATTCCTCAATGTATTTATTTAGGAGGAGGTGTACATCAAGCAACCAAATTTTTTTGAGACCTTTGATTGAGAGTCGCATGTGTGCAGAATCAAGTGAGAAATGTATGGTATCAAACAAGAATCCCATGCTTGGTACACCATGATCAACAACTATCTCACTAGGTTGGGCTTCACCAAAAATTGAAGTAGATGCAAATTTTTGTCATATTGTGGTAGAAGGTAAATTGTTGGTTATTGTCTTCTATGTTGATGATTTGATTTTAACAGGTGATGAGAGGTTGATCATATCTTGTAAGGAGGACCTTGCAAGAGAATTTTAAATGAAGGACATGTGACTCATGAACTAGTTCCTCAGTTTGGAAGTATGGAAAGCAGATGGGGAAATACTTGTCTCTCAAGGAAATCATGCAAATGAGATACTGAAGAAGTTCCTCATAGAGAGTAGCAAACCCATGGAGACTTGTATAGAAACCAGTTTGAGGAAAGAGGATGCCACTTTAGGTGAGGAAGTGGAGACTACTATTTATCAGTATCTTGTGGGTTCACTAATTTATCTTGTGAACACACGACCAGATATGTGCTATGCAGTCAACCAACTAATTGAAGCTATGGTTAGGCCAACCAAATTATTTTCGAAGGAAGCTAAGCATGTTTTACGGTACCTCAGAGGCATTACCAAATTTTGACTATGGTACAAACGGACATAGGGAGTGAATCTATGTGGCTTCTCAAATGTAGATTGGGTGGGGATTCCATCAAACTGAAAAAGTACATTAGGTGGAATTTTCAGTGTTGGTTCTATAGCCGTTTCCTGGTATAAGAGGAAGCAAAGATATGTGGCACTCAATTCACCATAAGCATAATACATGACTGCAAGTCAAGCATAATGTGAGGCGATTTGAATGAGAAAGATACTTGTGGTATTGTTTGGTTAGATGATGGATCCAACTGTGATCTAATGTGATAATCATAGTTGCATTAATCTCTCTAAAACTCGTGTATTGCATGATCAATCCAAGCATATAGATATTTGGTATCACCATTTATGGGATTGTGTGTAGAGGTAGATAATGTTTCTAGATTACATTCTGACAAAGGAATAAGATGCTAACATTTTGACAAAGGCATTGTCAAGATGGAAGTTCAAGTACCTTAAGGGAAGGATAGGGGTAGTGGAGAATCCCTTTCTTGCTGAGAGGGAGTGTTGAAAATGCAACAAAAAGATATTAGTTTGACCTCACCTTGGTCAAACTAGAGAAAATTTGAATTTCCACCTCAACAAAAATCTTGGAGGTAGTTAACTGAGGCAACATGGAATTTTTCACTCAGTTAACTCAATTAATTCGAGTTGGGGAAGCTTGATTTTAATTCATCATGACTAATTGATAATTTTTAGCAATCTAATTCAGTTAAATTAAGTTGTGTTCAATTAAGCTAGTTGTAACTATTGTAGGAACTAGTGGAAGGTTAGTTGAGTAGTGTGACTTTAGTCAAACTTAGTGATCATATAGTTAATTGATCAATCAACCCAAATTATCTAATGCATGCAAAGAATTCAAGTTACCCAGTTGAGATGGAGATTCCAAGGCAATCTACTATCAATTGTAGACTATTCCAATGCGTGTAGGTGGTGCATGCAATCAGAGGTCCAACCTTATGGATTTTGAAATCAATTGAGGCAAACATCCTTAAATAATAGGGGCTAATTCCTCAAGGAACAACGCAAGAAAACAGGGGCTTGGAGGGATTGAAATTTGGCTAAAAGTTGTCAAGTTTTAGACAATCAGGCAGAGAGATAGACTATACACTTGTAGGTTGTGCTTAGGCTTGAGCAAGAATATGTATTACATCTCTATTCTTTAATTAATACAATATAAATAGCAGGGGTTTTGAGTAGTTTCTTTCCCCTAGATAAATATATATGTATGTGTGTTATTTATTATTGCATGTTTATGATTTGTGTTCTCGATTGTGAATTAAATTCTGCAAAGTAGTAGAGTAGGTTTAAGTCTTGTGATTTAGTAAATTTCATGAGAAGTTTTAGATCTACACCATAATTTTCTACAGTAAGCATGTTTAAAGTTTTCATTACTATAGATGAAGGAGAAGCAAACAAAGTTAAAAATATAGAAGTAGAATTGAGAGAAAGAAGACAAGGATGAGATTAAATATATTTTCATGGCTTAAACAAGAATCAAGGGCCCCTCATCCAATTCATGATCCAATTCATGGTCTCCTTCAACTTCCTGTCCTCTGAAGAAAAAATCTACAAGTAATAAATCAATTTTCAAGTGTAGGTAAATCTAGTATAGTTTTTAATAAATTAAAGTATATTCTATTTGAAAACATGAGTAACACTAGGGAAATAATTTCAACATACAAATTTTCCATATTAATAATATAGAAAAATAAATTTCTCCAAGCTCTATGTATTAACATTCTTGAAAATAATTCACCAACCACTAGAGATAAGGATAATGGAAAATCATCTCTAAATTATTCACACTAAAAAAATGAAATCTAAATGCCATACTCATAGGAGAAAAATGTAACTCAAGCACACTAGTCATTTTATTAACATTTGCAATTTATAACAGAAAAGAAAATAATTTTCTTGTGGATTCAGGGGCATATTCAAATGTTATGCCACATTAAATTTCTAGAGAATTAAAGGTTGAGTCTGTTGGTGTCCAGATTGTTCCCACATATAAACAATTGAGCACACATTCATTGAGGACTATATATTCCTCTCATTCTAGGTGTAACTGTTGGTCCTCAACACACCACTGGGGGTAAGCCTGTAATATATTCGTCATATTTTCAATATGAAAATAATATAAAACCAGATATGAGTATTTAAATCATAGTAGGTGATAGTGGCATTCATAGGAGGAAAGAAATTATTTGATGATATATTATTTTGAATCCATATTCCCAATGAGCAAGATAACAATAATAAAATATGGCGATAATGAAAAAGATAAGATTAAGGAAGTGAAAATATAAATCAAGAGAAAAATAAAAACATCAGTTTTAAAACAAGGTTGCACTGTGTTATATGAAAACATGTCTAGGAAGCACATGCATTCTCCTTCTATTCAATGGTAAATGACAGTTAATATTATATATCGAGATTGATACTCATGCAAGAATAGAACGAAGATATTTTATAGAATAACGTACACTATAAGAAAGGTGGGAAAATATTAGCATAACAACAAACATGCAAAGTTTCAATCACTGTAAAGCATGAATTATACTAATGAAATACTAATGTTCAATTGAAAATAACCCAAGACAACTCATTTAGTAATTGTGTTGATAATATCGATATGAGAACAGAAAACGAAAGAATTAAAGCACAAACAAGATCAAGCCTCATATTTGTTTGACTGTAATTGCAATTCAGAATAACATATGAAACATAAACTAACAAAATGAAAATCACAAGGAACAATCTTCAAAATTAATAATGAAAACTTTGTATCATGTACAGGAAGTTTTCAATATTTGTAAAAGTCTCTTCCACACTGTCAACAACGACCTCATAATGGGAAATAGGGTTCTTAAATAGTGAATGTTATGATAATTGTTTAATAACTTCTTTCGACAATAGACATGGAAATAAAATAAGTAAAGTAAAATAAGACATGATAACGAAATGATTTAAATGTGATGCCGCCTTCGCAACTTTGATGACTTGGACTTTTTGGTCAGCTCCAAGGAAGCTAGTGCATGTGATTCATGCACTTTTCTAGTTTTTACTTGAGTGCTAATGAGAGGTATCACGTTCCAATCTTCTGGTTGATATGTAACTAATTGCATGTGTGGGACTGATTCAACTACTTGAGACAAAGAGGCAAGCTGCTATACTGTCATGTTGTGCCTGAAATGACTCTTCACCTTAATTAATTTTTCCCAATTAACAGTATAAATCTAGGGCACACTCTTGTATTTAGTAATCACCACCACTAGTCGAGATCTAATTTGGTATTTAGTGGTAGGGAGGCTTTGTTTGATTTTTTTTCACTCTGACTAAGATAGTAAAATTTCTACAGAGTGTAGTGAAAACAGTGGTAGAGGATACTGACACCTCTCCTAACGTGGCCAAACAACCTTGATCTTACTCTGTTGTCTTCAATTGATCATATAATCTTTCCTAGCAGATTGCCCAGTTCTTTTGATTCCAGAATGAAGGCACTCCAAATATTCCCAAATAATTCCACTCTTTTATGAAATTGTTTATTTTCTTGATCACTTTATTAAAATTTTCTCACATGGCCTTCATGGAAAATTGCTTCTCTTTTAACATATATAAAGATAAAATAGAATCATCTCTGGGTGGTAGTTCAAGTTCTGTGAAGGTTGCTTCCTCTAAAGTGTTGACCAGATCAATAATACCATCGAGATCCTCCATCCTCTTCTCTATCACCTCAGCTGTAGACCTTGCTTCTAATGTAGCATTCTGTATAAGTACCTTTTCACATTGAGCAATAATTTTCACATATACATCAACTGCAGTGATCTCTTGCCATACTTTTTTCCAGATTTCTCCATTCTCTTCTATCAGTGCTTTCTTCCTAGTCACTATGATGTGAGAGAATTCCTTGATTTTTTTTACCTGATTTTTTTTTTCTCTAAGTGTAGCTTGGCTCTCCTCAATCTCTTGGTTCTTCTTCCCTACAGATACCTCTATCTTGTTCTCAAATTTGGCGAATTATTATTTGGCCATCTACAACTCATGTTCTAATCAAGTGAATTTAATATGTAATAATTTAGGATCTTCCAATTTAGACCTCTAGGTAGAGTCAAGAGCTTTATTCACTCACCTTGCCGGTTCATGGAATCCTTCACCCGATTTTCATCGAATCGCAATGAGCACTCACCTTACTGGTTCATCGAATCTGGCGAATGATATAATCTAGGCTTAATACTACTAGTTTTAAAAGATTAGTTAGCTCAATTTTTAGTCATCAAAGCCTGCTTAATTGTAGAATTTTGTGTAATTTTACTTATGTGAATTGTAGAGCTTAATGGCCTCTTCTGAACTGAATAGATTGGACATGTGGTTATGCTTTTTGTTTCAAATATTAAACTTATGGAATATAATGTTTTACTTTAAGTTTTACATAATTAAACTTTACGCTTATTTTTATTGACAAATTCGTGATGAGTAACTGAGGAGTAAGAGTCTATGAATTATGTTTCCACTTTTTAGTTTTATATATATCATGAAAAGAATATATGGTGTATTTAGTCTTTCTCTTAAATATATTTCTTATTTCCATTAAATGAATAAATGCATGCTGATTGAATGAGAAATATATCGAGGGTTATTCGATGGCTATTAAAAAATCTGACATTAAGCATTATACAGTGAAATACAAAACTCATAAAAGAATAGGGAAAATTAGGGAGAATCACCATATCAACAACATTTTATAGTGTTTCAACACAAGGAAAATTGCCTGTGGATAACTGTCATATTGCAATTTAATAAATATGAGGATGAAAAATATTGAGGATAGAGGCTTTAGGGTACCCTTAAACATGACTTATCTTTGAATGTCGCTCTACTGCCAGCGAGCATCCATAGCCCTTACGAAGTCATTCACTGTCTTACTGACTAAATTTTCCTAAGCCTCTTATTGTTCCATACAATTACGACTTCGCCGTATTCTCAAGCAGTGGCTTTCTTTAATTTTCCTTCATGACATGGTAGGAAGAACCACAATGGAAATTTCTAGTGCCATGATGTCAGTCCACTGCCAGCGAGTGTTCATAGCCCTAACGGAATCATCAGCCTACTCCGCTAAATTGAAATGTAAGTGGATGGGTAGATTATGCATCAGAATTATCGGATCCCACTGATCTTGTTTCGCTGCCATTGAGCATTCTAACTCTGACGGAGGTTGTTATCATACCCCATCATAAGGAGGTAGGTTAAAATATGAGCAAGATAGATGGTGAAGACACATTTTCGTAAACAGGGGGAATATTTCAACTCCATTTAATTGCATGCATTAAAAATAATTGTAATCATGAGTAGACCCTGCAAGACTTATAAAAATGCATAGGTTAATGATTATCTTGAGAGACGGAAGTGGGAGAGTATGAGGAATATTGAAATAGATTTTCATATGAATTGTATGACATCCAAGCTTCCTTGATTTGGGAATAGCTCAAGATATTAAGGCAATCATAGCGTTTTAGCTCAACACTTGAAAATAATTTATTTATAATGAGAAAAGAGTTGTTTTTGCATTCCATAATAATTTTTAATAAGAATTGAATTTCTAGGATTTCATAATATAAATTTGTGTTTTAATTTGGGGTACCAAATTACCAAATTACCAATCATCCATTAATCTTTGATAATTCTGTTAGTTGATTCAGCAAGCCCATTTCCCTGTCGGTAATAAGCTGTCGAATGTCCTAGCTTTGTTAGAAAACTATATATTATAGAGCAATGGAACACCTAAGATATATTGCAGAAATATAAACAAAGAAAACACATAAAACAAGAAAGACACAGATAGACATTGCTCACCCAATTTGGGTTACGTGCACGAAGAAACAACCAGTCCTTCCTTTTATATTTTCCAGCAAATGAAGAGATACAACCTACAACAGATCCGCTGTAAGTCCCTCTTCACTCTCAATCTCCTCTGTCTGTCTTGCTTAGAATACAGATCTACATAGACACAATAAAATTCCCTGATATAGTGAGGGGTTTCCTTCTAGGTCAAAAACCCTGAATTAAACATAACTTCTACCATCAGATCTCTACCTAATGAACGACCCAGATTGACTACAAAATTACAACATTTTACAAGGAAATTTTACATCTATTTTTAGCTTCAAGGGTGCTACCCCCAATCCCTCACTAGGGGGCGCTCCTAAAGATTGTTGTCGCGCCCCCCCCCCCCCCCCCCCCCCCCCCGAACCCCCCTTGTAACGCAAATATTATGGGCAACATTGTTGCTAGAATACAAAATGGGGTCCAATGCGGTGATACCTCTGAATAAAGAAGATAATCAGGCTCCACACCCAACAAGAATTACTTTGAAATTGTCACAAAAAATCTATAAAGAGGAGGAACATAAAGGCTTAGCATTACCTGCTACAATATTTCTGGGGTAGTCAAAATGGCAGAAAATATTTTCGGTCAAAAATCCCATTACAGCCTGATCCTTGACTTTTCTTAAAGGTGCAGCCTGCACCCACTTGGTAAAATAGTTAGTGAAAGTAATAATCCATCGGTGTTCACCAATGGATGGGGAGTGAATTTCTCCAATAAAATCTAGCCCCCACCATGGAAAATGTGTCTCAACTATTATAGGTTTAACAGGTAGAGCAACAAAGTTTTTCTTCCTAGTAAAAATCTAGCACTAGTGGGAGGCCCTTACCTTTTTGTTAACATCACTAAAAAATGTTGGCCAATAAAGGCCACTTCTCAAAATATTATGGGCCTTAACCCACCAGGCATAGTGGCCACCACATATGCCATTGTGGTGAAGGGTAATTAGAAAATCTACTTGTGAGGGGAGGACACAATTTAAAAGAACACCTACTAGATTTTTCCAGTACAAAAATTCGTTTATAATATGATAATTAATTGCATTTAACTTAATATAACGTTTAGCAGATTTTCTCAAGGAGCTCGGCAGCTTCATCGTTTGGAGGTAAATAATGATGTCCCTATACCATTTTGTCGATAGAAAGTCGGGGTTAATGGTAGCTGGTTCTAAGGAAGGTAGCAGAAACCTTGACTTCTTATCCTGTTGACCTCCATCTTCTACTATTGAGCTTTCAAGGGCAAGCAAATTGATGCCAAGTGTGTCAAAATTAGCTTCGATTAATAGTTTAGCTAACCCTTGACCTTTAATGGTTTTTATTGGTTTCAAATCTAAATCATACTCCTGCGTCTTGGCAATCCACTTCCCCTTCGCCCCTTTGTATCGTGGTAGAGGAGTATATCTCTGACAACGGGGTGAGGTATATATAATATTGACTTAGCTAATATAATATACTCCATAAAGGCTTTAAGCACTTTAACCAGGGCATACGCTTGCTTATCTATTTTCTACAATAATATTGAAGCAATGGTATGTTAAGAAGCAAAATGGAAAAATGATAATTTTTTTAGTATAATCAAGACTAATTAGGATGGGGGATTGCATTATGTCTTCCTTAATTTGTTCGAAGGAATATCTAGACTCTTTGTCCCATGTAATCTCGTTTCCATTTTTAAGCATGCGATTAATATTCTTAACTATTTCAGAAAAATTATGGATAAATCTTCCTAAGAAATTTATTTTTCCTAAGAATGCCTGTACTTCCTTCTTAGTACGTCGAAGAGAGATAGTTTGGATTTCCTATACCCTTTCGGGATCAATCTTAACACCATGCTGGGATACTATGTGCCCCAACAACTTCCCTCCAATCATCGCAAAGAAGGATTTATTTAGATTCAGGGAAAGGCCAAACCGCCGACGTTTCTAGAAAATAACTTCCAAATGCTTGAGATGTTGTTCATCACTCACATAAAAAATGGTCATGTCATCTAAATAGATGAGTATAAATCTATCTTTTTGATTCACAAAGGCAATATCTATGACCCTTTGAAAAGTGGCCCCAACATTCATTAGGTCGAAAGGCATTTTTTGGTAGATGAATGTACGCCTTGGATTAGTAAAGGCGATTTTTTACATATCATCCTTATGAATGCCTATCTGGTTGTAACCGGAGAACCCATCCATCATGGAGATGCGAGCTGCACCAAATACTCATTGCAGGATGGTATCTATCTTTGGAAGGGGGTAATTGTCCTTCAAGGATGCCCTATTTAGATTTCTAAAGTCCACGCATAGTTGAATTTCTCCATTTTTCTTCCTGATGGACACTAAATTAGCCACCCCAGTAGAATAGCATAGGGGAACAATTATTTTCACATCTAGGAGCTTTTTAATCTCTTTCTCAATAGAGGGAAGCATGATAGGATTTATTTGTCTGAGTTTTTGCCTAAAGAACTTGACTCCCTCCTTTAAAGGGATGCGATGATCTATGATATTCTGGTTATAAGCTTTGAGGTCATTATAGCACCAAGAAAAAATGTTAGTATACTTGGAGAAGAGTTGGACATAATGATCCTTTGTATATTGTGAAAGGGAGTTGGAAAAATTGTGGAGTACTAAAAAGGTATGTTTTTGATGATCATTTCAGTGGCTTTTCAGTAGAACTTGTAAACCTTTTTGCATCATGAACTTGGAAAACGATAAAGAATTATAACAAAACATGTGAGATTAATATGCAAGACTTAACCGCTAACAATTGTCATTCCCTCGTGCAGGAAGGGGTGAAAACGAGGAGTTGTTGTGCCAAGGGAAAAGACAAGGACAAGGTAACCGCTGTCCCTTTGACGGGAGACCGAATGCAAACAAGGCTAAGCAGATCAAAGCAAATCGGCCCTGAAAAGGAGGAGAAGACACCAGCTCGGCGCAGGAGGGAAAAGAGATGATTAAGGATTAACGGTTCGGCGAATCCCTCAGGATCCTTGATCCTGAGGGATCGCTGCTTTATCTATCTTGTTACTTAGACATCTCCGCCGTCACCCTTATAAAAAGGGACAACATTGTTAGCTTTAGGGAGTTCGACATGATTATGCTTTTATGTAATTTCTGTTAAGATCAAAACTTTGATCATTGAGTCTCAATAAGAATTGGTTCGTTGTAATTTTGTTTCATGCATTATTACAAACTTGGTGATTATTTCAGCTCTGTGTCTGGATTAACCTCAAGCGGTGTATCCTCGGAGGCTAAGGGCGCGGCCCCAGAGGACACTTGCTTCTGTATTATTACGATTTGATTTTTGCATGATTTGCTTATCGTCGTTATTTGGTAATTTGATATGCTTTATAAGTTTACATCACATGCTCTGTTAAGATTAATTCATTAAGGTTTCTACAGACATAACTGTTGTATTGACTCTGCATTATATTACTGTTCCTTTCAGAGTTGATTGAATATTATTAGTCTTAACCGAATATTGTTACTATTTTATTACAAAGCTTTTGTGTTGTACATTCATGTTACAGGATTCATCTTGAAAGTTGTGTTCTTTATGATTGTTGGATTCAGAAGCAATGCTGTTCCATTTTGAAATGCAGTCGTATTCCTTTTAATTGAGATTGATGCTTAGATCAGATTACTATTCAAGCATGTTGTGTGCGTATATGGTTTCCAAGCGTTGTTCCTTAACTTATCAGTGATCAGTGTTGTTCCATTAGTGTGTGCTGTTTGATCTGCCTTAAGAGTGAAAGATTGTTGTTTGAATACGATTAATGCATTTGAGTTAGTAGATTAAGTTTGATCACTGCTTGCGAGACTTAGTTGTTTAGCTGCTGTTCCTTTTAAGAATTACTGTTCCATTTCAGAATTGCTGTTCCATTCCAGATTTGTTGTTCGATTTCTTATTTGTCGTTCCATTTTCTTATCTGCTGTTCCATTTACTAGCATTTGTTGTTTTGGTGTGGGAGACGATCTAAGGCTGTAGTGAGCCTTGGCATTTACTGTCTGGTTCGCAGACCCTTGGTCTGTTCTCTAATTTCTTTTCCATCAGTTTCCAAAGGGATGGGTTATCGCTGCCAAACCCTTGACTGATAAGTTGCCTAGTTTTCTGAGTGTGTGATTTACTCTTTTGAAGTAACTTAGTTGTAGACAAGCATCCGTTTACTCTTGTATTTCTGAACGTTGTACTACTAGCATTACTCTGAAAAATGATAGCCTCAGACTGAGACACTCTTTGAAATAACAAAATGCTCCCGGATTGACATATTAATGTGAGGTAAATAGAGGTGAAAGAGACCCTTTTGTTAGCTCTACATTTTGGCGTCGTTGCCGGGGAAAGAGTGTAGCCATTTGTCCTTTTTTTCATAGTGTATGAACCTGCTAGGGAAGAGTTGGATTTTAAAAATGGAAGGTAAGAACCTATGTACGGAGCATGTAAAAGCCCTGCTCCCCTGTCCGCTTTCCTAACATATTTGTTGTTGCTTTGCTTGAATAGAATTTAGTAGTTCATTTGAGTGCATGACTAAGCAGAAAAAACCGGAAAAAAATATCAAACCTCCACCCAAACCTGAAAAAGCTAAGGGGCCAGTGACCCTTGGCCGAACGACCTTTATAGACTAAATCTGTAAGAAAAAAGAATCTCAGTCATCAGTAGGACCCAGGAAAATCATTTCTAAACAGCCTACTAGTTCCCTTCAGGCCACAAGATCACCATCTGTAGCCTTTGCTGAGGTGCATAGTCAGACTGAAGAACAGGACTTTCAAGAAATTGAAAATTCTACTCCAGAACTATTGCAGGAAGGGAATTTCAGCAATCTTTGTGAAGGAGAAGGAGAAACAGGGGAAACCGAGGAACCAAGATCTCTTATTGGAATAAATCAGCCATTAAATAGCCCAGATAAGGGCAGTGCTGCAAAAATCATTGTTGAAGGAACCCAATCCCCTCAGACATCAGGCATTCTCATTATCCCAGATAGAGGAAGTGCTATTAAAACTATTCCTGTCAAAACCATTCCCTCTCAGCCTAGGAATACCCTCCCAGATATCCCAGAAGGTTATTGGCATATATTCGACCCTATGGCTCAAAATCAGCCAAACACTCAAACCTCTACATTACAATACCCTATAGTGGATTCTGCAGCAAATGCGCCTATGAAAGCAATCCCTCTTCAACATATCCCTACATTTCACAGTCTCACATCAGAAGATTTGGATGCATTTTTATTTGAATTTGATGTGTTGTGCAGGGGATATGATTACACCACCGATCCCCAGAAACTGAAATTATTTCCCTCTACATTAAAAGGGGATGCTTTAAGATGGTTTATGGAATTAGGTGGTGGGGTCATAAACAACTGGGATCAAATGAAAGAATCTTTCTTAAAAAAATATCAGGATTATTGCAGGTCTAGAGAATTGAAGGACGAAATATTCCAAATGACAGCTAGACTGAATGAAACATTAGAGGAATATGTGGAACATTTTCAATACAATCTACAAAGATCTCCTTATACATCACTACCTTTACCTGATAATGTGTTAAAAAGTGCATTGATAAGGGGCATGAAGGAACAATGGATTGAAACATTAAACATCATGGGAAAAGGGGATATTTATCAAGAGAATTTTGCTGACATTATTGATTTATGTATCAGGAGTTCGAGAGGCAGCAAAAGAGTAAAATCGACAGAACATGATTGGTTTGTAAGAGATAACAAAATTTCAATAGAAGGAGTAACACGTGTAGAGATTGGAAATTTATTGGAAAATTTTAAAACTGATATTCTAGGGACACTAACTACACAACTTGATATTATGCAGGCTAAATAGAAGAAAATGGAGGCAGAACAGAATTTGGCGATCTTCTGTCCCTGATGCAGGAAAAAGCATAGTCACAAGGAATGTCCACTAGATACAGTCCAAACATGCGCCATCTGTACAAAAGATCACCTTACGGAGAGCTGCCCCTCACTTCCTGGATTGAAAGCGGTATATAAGGAAGCGGAAGAAGAACCAAAATCAATGTACTTGATCAAACAGCGCCGTCAGTGGCAGCCGAGACAATCTGGTATGTTTCCAGACCCAACTTCTTTTTTTCAGCCTCCACAGTATAATGCTCACAAATATAGTATGTGGCAAAGTTAGTCCCAACCCCCGTTTTCAAACTGGTCATCAAAGTCCTTTCCTTCTTCAAACCCACGGCTGAATCAGGCAAGCCAATCTGGTTGGCTGAATTTCCCTTACACTCCACCATATTGGGAAGGTAACCCATATCCTCCACAATGGACTCCCCCTACTTCATAAAGTTCAGCCTGGTAGACAAATTGGCAGAGACCGATGCATCAGCCAGTAGGAACTATTCCGCTCCCTCAACCTACACTGCCAGCCTTACAACAAAATCCCCAGTCTAATCTGAGACCGCAACTCCTAGCCCAACCCAACCCTAATCCAAATAACACACCGTTCCAATCTCTCCAAATTATAGAATCACCAGAAATAGGACCCGGCCTGAGGGAGTGTAATGATCTTCAGTTAAGATCTGGACGTATTATTGAAACTGAGGGAGATAAAACAGTTCAGAATGAAAATCAGTTACCAAGAGAACATCAGTTGCAACAAGAGGATGTGAATAAACAACAAACTCATAATCAAGCAACCACATCTTCTCCTCCGTTCCCAAAACGATTAGTCATACCTCGACCTTTACAATATCCTGATTTTGACATTCTGGGAGAATTACAAAATTTGTACATAAAAATTCCATTCCTCCAAGCCATTCAAGACATTCCCATATACGCAAAAACTATCAAAGAATTGTGCATAAAGAAACCAAGGAGGAATATAACAAATAATCCAAGAGTCCACGTAGTTGGCACTTTATCTGACTTACTATCAGGAAAATAAACACCCATTAAATATGCATACCCATGAAATCCAATTGTAACTGTTCAAATTTATGGTCAGACCCTATCTAATGCCTTAGTTGATCTAGGAGCTGCAATTAATATTTTAACAACCACTACTTGCCAAAAGCTCGGCATTACATCTGTAGAACCCACCTCTACTTTGCTAGAATTGGCTGACCGATCTGTGGTTAGGCCGGAGGGTACTCTACATGATGTCATGGTCTCTGTTGATTCCTGGGAATACCCAACCGATTTCCTGATAATCAATCCAAAAACCCGACTTGATGGACACCCGCTGATCTTAGGAAGACCTTGGCTTGCCACTGCCGATGCTTACATTGGCTGCCGGCAAGGAAATATGACCATAACCAAAGGACCAAATATCAAGAATTTAGTTCTATATCCTCCAGCGCAGCCAAGTGTCACAATAATTAAAACTAACAAGCACCCTGTATCATACCTTACTGATAACATTAGATCTCCATTAACTATACAAGAGACACTTGATTTTAAAGACCAAACAGAAGATGATGCCATTAATAACTTCATTAGTCAAACTGAATCCGGATCCTGCACACAGTGTCACATGATAGAAGAAGCATTTGATAATGAATTAGAAGAAGATCTCTGAAAGATACACATGATCAAACAATACCGGTTACTTCTGTTGCAAATAGTAAAATTGTGGAAATTGAATCGGGAAAAACCTTAAATATTAATGCCAACCTCACACCTGAATAAGAAACGAAGCTCATCCATTTGTTAAGAAAATATCAAGAAGCATTTGCATGGGATTACCCTGATATGAAAGGAATTGACCCCCAATTATGTACACACCACATTTATATAGAAAAGGATGCCAGACCTATTCGTCAACCTCAAAGAAGACTTAATCCTCATCTAAAAGATGTGGTAAAAGCTGAACTTCAGAAACTTTTAGATGTCAATTTTATCTATCCTATCTCTAATAGTAAATGGGTCTCTCTGCTTGTGGTAGTACCAAAAAAGAATGGGAAATGGAGAATCTGTGTGGATTACAGGGAGCTAAATAAAGCAACACAAAAAGACCACTTTCCTCTCCCATTCATAGACCAAGTATTAGATACTTTAGCAGGAAAGAAATTATTTTCTTTCCTGGATGGCTTGAGTGGATACAATCAGATTTAGATTGCCCCTGAAGACCAGGACAAAATTACTTTTACTTGTCCTTGGGGAACATTTGCCTACCGAGTTTCACCTTTTGGCTTATGCAATGCTCCTGCCACATTCCAAAGGGCTATCCTTAGTACTTTTGCAGATTTAATAAATGATGGACTTGAAGTATACATGGATGACTTTACGCCATACAGAGATGATTTTGATCCAGCATTAGACACCCTAGAAAAAGTCCTACAACGCTGCATCGCTACCAGGCTTTGCTTAAGCCACGAAAAATGTTATATGATGATGACTGAAGGACTTATCCTAGGACACTATGTTTCAGCAGCTGGCATTCAGGAAGACCCGGCCAAAATCCAAATACTTTTGCTTATTCCCACTCCTACTACTCAAACAGAGGTACGCAGCTTTCTTGGATTTTCTGGTTATTATAGGCGATTTATAGAACATTATTCGCACATTGTTGCTCCTTTATATGCACTAACTAGTAACGTTGATTTTCTTTGGACAGAAAAATGTGAGCATGCTTTCAAGGATTTAAAGAAGCTCGTATCCACAGCCCCAGTCCTTTGAGGACCAAACTGGGATTTTCCATTCCAGATATCATTTGATGCCTCAAATATAGCCATTGGCGTAGTCCTTGGGCAGGAAGAGGATAAAAAACCATATGCTATCTATTACATCAGCAAAAATTTATCCCCTGCTGAATTAAATTACACTGTTACTAAAAAAGAATTCCTAGCTGTAATACATGCTGTCAATAAGTTTAGACATTATATTACGGGATATATTGTTATCTTGTATACAGATCATTCTGCCATAAAATATTTAGCAAATAAGCCTGTCACAAATGCCAGAATAACTAGATGGTTGATTTTATTGCAGGAAATTGATATCACAATCAAGGATTGACCTGGCAAAGAAAACCCTATAGCCGATTTTCTCTCGAGAATGACAAAGCCAATCGATGCAGCAACAGTTGAAGATCAATTTCCAGATGAACATCTATTCGTTGTTGGTGTTCAAACACCCTGGTATGCTGATGTTTCCAATTACCTCGCAGTATGTAAACTACCAAAACACCTAACCCCTAATGAGCGCAAACAGATTGTTCAGAAGAGTGCTTGATTCTCGTGGATTTGGGGCTATTTGTTTCACACAGGGGCAGACATGCATATTAGGAGATGTGTTCGAGAAGATGAAATCTTTGACATCCTAAAAGCCTGTCATGAGGGACCATGTGGTGGACATTTCGCTGAGCGCAGAACTGGACATAAATTGCTGCAAATAGGGTATTACTGGCCCACGATTTTCAGAGATGCAAAGAAATTTGTCCAAGCCTGTGATAGCTGCCAACGAGCAGGACGTCCTGGTCAATCTGACCAGATGCCTCTGAAACCACAATTAGTCATTGAACCATTCGAGCGATGGGCTCTTGATTTCGTTGGACCTATCAACCCATCATCAAATCAAAAAACATATATTTTGGTGGCAACAGAATATGTCACCAAATGGGTTGAAGCAGAAGCATTGCCTAGAGCTACAGAGGACTCTGTCATACAGTTCCTATTCCATCTATTTGTACGATATGGTCTTCCAAGAGAAATAATTACAGACGGTGGACCACAATTTGTTGGGAATAGATTAGCTGCAACACTTAACAATTATCACGTCCTGCATAAAATCACTACTCCATACCACCCATAGGTGAATGGGCAGGTAGAAAGCAGCAATAAGGTAATAGAATCAATCCTAACGAAAACCATTGCGTCACATAGGCGTGATTGGGCTGCCAGGCTACCTGAAGCACTGTGGGCTTATAGAACAACATGGAGAAGCACCACTGGTTACTCACCTTATCAATTAGTGTTTGGAAAACAACCCATTTTTCCCATAGAATTCGAAATCCAAACATTACGGACAACATAGGAAGTTGGCTTAGATCTAAGCGAGGCACAGATTAATCGAATACAGCAGATCAATGAGTTGGATGAAATTAGGCTCTCTGCACTTCAAAATACTACCCTGATTCAACAGCAGTGAGCTAAACGGCATGATGCTCTTATTAAAAACAAAGTATTCCACGAGGGAGACTGGGCTCTGTTGTACGACTCCAAGTTTCAAAACTTCCCTGGGAAACTCCAGTCTTGTTGGTTGGGACCATATGAAATCCCGAAAGTACATGACAATGGAACCCTTACTCTAATCACTATTGACGGTTCTGGATATGCCTTCAAAGTAAATGGCCACTGAGTTCGTCTCTATCGCAAACCACTCACTCGAGAGTCCTTTTGCTAGCAGCTACGCCGAGACACAGATATGGAGATTTTTGGAGAGGAAGAGAAGTCTTCCTCACCTGTAATTCATTAGGGAATTCATTTCTTTTTACAATTTGTACATAAGTTCTTTTTCTTTGAATCATTTTTTGTACATATTTTTGAATTAATGTTTTGCTGTCATTTTTGTTGTTCCTTTTTCAAAAGAACAGCATTTCTTCCGGCTGTTCCTTGTTCAAAAAAGCAAATCCTTTAGGATCAGCCGTCATTAGGATCTTTTCCTTTATTTTTTGTGTGTTTTGCTGTTCCTTTCCCAAAGGAACAACATTTTTTATTTTTGCCATTCCTTTTCAAAAGGAATGGCATTTGTGTGTTGCTGCTGTTCCTTTTCCAAAGGAACAACATCCTTGATTTTTGCTGTTCCTTTTCCAAAGGAACGACATTCGCTTGTTCTGTTGTTCCTTTTCTAAAGGAACAACATTTCGATTTTTTTTTTTTTTGCTGCTCCTTTTTCAAAGGAACGGCATATCTGCGTCTTTTGTTGTTCCTTTTCCAAAGGAACAACATTTTCGACTTCAGCTGTTCCTTTTCCAGAGGAACAACATTTTGGCATGTTTTTTTGTTCCTTTTCCAAAGGAACAACATACTTTTTCTTTTTTGATTTCTGTTGTTCCTTTTCCAAAGGAACGACATTTTTGTGTCTTTTGTTGTTCCTTTTTCAAAGGAACAACATTTTTGGTTGCTGCTATTCCTTTTTCAAAGGAACGGCATTTGCATTTTTGCTATCTATGGTCTTTTGCTGTTCCTTTTTCCAAAAGGAACACCACTAGCATGCTTTTGCTCTCCTTGTGAAACAACTTATTCCTTTTGCTGATCTAAATTGAGGATGCTTCTTGCTCTTGTTCTTTCAAGTCTTTAAGATACAGCTATGCACTTATGCAATGAATACAAAATCACAACATACAGAAATCCGCAAATCATAAATCGCTATCCTTATAAGGCTTTGCATTGATAAGAGGACAAAAGGAAGGATGCACTTACTTATCATCTTTTGCTCTAATTGTTCTACTAATTTTGCTCTGATTGGTTATCTTTATCATGACGATATCTTTAATCCTCTTTGATGATTATTTAGGAATAAGAGCAAAGGGTTTATATCTTCCTATTGAGATGATAAGACTTCTTCCACCATTCCTACTCTTAAGGAGTGTTGAACCACCCTTTGTGTATAAATAAGGAAAAAGTACTCTATGAAAAAGAAAAAAGCAAGTAAACATGACTTATAAGTTGTCAAATGTAGGATAGGGGGTCTCATCAAGAGCTATCCTACCATGATCATGAAGATGGAAGCGAAGTGGCATTCCCATTATGGCCACCACACCAGGGATATGGTCCAAAAGGTATATCAAATAAACAAACCTTAGAACAGGAGGTCTCATCACGAGCCGGCCTGCCCACTTTTCGCTCCTTCCTCGTGAATGGCATTATGGTTAACTGGTCACCAAGCCAGCATAATGGCCTACACTTTGACATCACAACATTCCTAAGAATACACAGAGGATCATGGTTCCAGGGGTGAAATAAACAACTCTGCCAAGGTTATGGACACCTGTCGGCAGCAGAGCACTGTTAATGGTATTGAAGTCACATTGGTTACACCAATAGGTAAGATACTAATACTCTTTTGTTTCTTATATCCTAGTAACTAATCATATATCATTTCCCGAATTATATATCGCATGAAAATTTATTACCACCAATCATGGCAGAGTAAGTGACAATGACCACATGAGATTTGGCAAGTATGATAGATGTCCTATCCCCCCAGCCTCGCATCATATCACAGCAGCCTCTTACATAATACGTGATCCAACTTTACGCCTCGATTTCGGTAATTTGTTGTTTTTCTAAACATGGCATATTTTCATATGTTGTTCCTTTATGACTCTGTTGCAGATCGGGTGCTGCTCCTTTATTTGACGGCTGGGACAACCTATCACATTGCGGGGGGGGAGGTTAACCTCATTATTCCCTGGATTACGTGTCAGCTCACTATTCGGGAAAGTTGTGTACTAGGGTATGGCACGGCTTAACGGATGGCATGCCATTTTTATTTTTGTTACACGAATTACTGTTCATAAGCCATTTCTATTGTATACTCTGTTTTTTTCCAAACAAGTCTTGCGTCTATTACCCTCTCTGTGTTTCAAATAGCACAAAGAGTTGCTATTCCATTGAGAATCCATAGTGAAACCATGGGGGGAAGAGCGATCCAGAGGGAACCGCAGGTGTTGAAAGTCTCCGCTGCTGCCCGGGAAATCCTGGCAAGAGCAGGGTGGCCGACTTATCTCAACCGCTTGCAGGCGTCTAACGAGATAGTGGCAATTAAATTCCTGCAGAATCTGCAAGAGGATTACTCCACAGTAAGGGGGAGATAGATAGCAGTCACCGATGACATAATCGCAGAAGTCTCGAGACTACCAGCCACCGGACCTGTATGGATGTTAAAAAAGGAGAGATTAGAGAAGATTATAGAAATCTTTCAGGATGAAGGCCAGAGCTTGACAATTAAAGGGAAGGGAGTTCTGCCAGCAACGCTAGGAGAGCCCTGGGCAGAATTGGCGAGAACCGTGCAAAGCTACATCACCTGTGAGGGTAGAAAAGATGTGGTAAGACCACGACCTCTTAAACTCTTAGCTGTTCTAAAGCAGAAATGCTCTGTAAACCTTCCTGCACTTTTGAATTCGTTACTTCATGATGTTGCACGAAGCTTAAAAAAGGCACAGCATGTAGAGTCAGTGGTTAGTCATCATGGGTCAATTCGATTAATTGTTAGTCATAGCCTCACCCAGCAGCTGGGAAGAGCTAATTGCAATGATTGAGGGGGGATTGACAGCACCATCCCCAAAACGTAAGCATGCTACCAGCACACCAGAACGTCCAGAAAAACGCAGGGAATTAGCAAAACAAAAACATGTCACTAGTACATCTGAACGTCCAGAAACACGCAAGGAATCGGAAAAGCATAAGAATGCCACTGGTACACCCAAACAGCCAGAAAAATGCAGGAAATCGGTCTGGTTAGCTCGGATACGAGGAAGGCTGGAAAAGCTCCAAGAAAACACCAGCCAGCCAGTAGAAATTGAAGATGAGCAATCCTCACGGCCAGAAGAAGAAGCAGAGCAATCTGAAGGAGAAGAGAAAGAAGAGGCCGAGCAATCTGAAGAGGAGGCCGAGCAATCCGAAGAAGAAAATGAGGAAGGAGCCGAGCAGTCTGAAACAGAAGCTGAGCATTCTGAAATAGAAGCTGAGCATTCTGAAGCAGAAGCTGAACAATCCAAGCAGGAGGGGGAAATGGAATAGCAGGAAGGTAGCCCATTGCAGGACCCAGTGGGAGAAGACGAATTGGCCGCAGTCTTGGCCAATATGGGTGAATATGGCCAACCTTCCAGTCCATCAGACCTCCATGACAAACCCCAAGAGGAAAATGCACCTGAAAAACCACATGCAAAAGAGGCAGAAGAAGAAAATCTGCCTGTTCATGATGAAGAAAAAATAAGAGATACTGAACAGGAACAATCCATTCCTAAGGCACCGGAAGAAATTCCGGAGGAAGTAGGGGCAGAAAAAGATGTTGCCCAAGAATTGACAGAACTAGTTAGGGTTCCTACCCTAGAATAGCCGGAGCAGAACAATGAAGAGACACCCCAGGAGGAAGATCCAGGGACTAGTCATGACCCAAGCCGCAGCAGACAGCCTGCTCTTCCTTCTAATGAAATTTTGGAAATTAAAGAATTGCGAAAGGAAAAGCAGAGATTATTAAGCATAATAGCCCAGCTCCACCAGCAGATTAGGATCCTGAAAGCAAGGCATAGGGTAAGAAAGACTGCAGGGAAGAAAAAGGTGACCACTCCAGCAAAACCCCGCAAGGCAAAAAGGCGGAGGATCAGAATTCGTCCTGCTGTTCAAAACCCTGTTGAAAATCCAGCTGCTGTTCTAAACGATGCTGAAGAACAGACTGCTGTTCCATTTGAAAAGGAACAGCAACTGACTTATATCCACGTTAAAATAGAAATGGATGATATGATGACCCGTGACAAGAAAATTCAGATGGAGGCACCACCCTGAGGGGTGATAAGAGTTCTGAGCTCAAAGCAACGCAATAAGAAAGTTCAGGTAAAACTCTCAGCCTCCACTGCTGCATGGAGAAGAGATCCAAAAATAGTAACCTTGCGCAAAGGGGTTGAAACAAGCTCAGCAAGAAGCAGAAAAGCTTAGAGAGCAAACGGTCCCTCGCGAAAAGTATGAAGAGCTACAACAACAACTTAGGAACGTCAATCAATCTGAAAGCCAGGCCTTTGAAGGTTGGCGGAAGGAACAAGAGAAAGTTGCAAAGGTAACTCGTAGGCTAGATATTGTTATCAAGCAGATGGATACCTTGTGTTCTTTGTACAATGACGTCTTAGCATGTAGGGCCCCTGCCAAAAATTATACCGTGTTTTTACTGGAACGGTATTTGCAATTAAAAATAAAAGCTGTTAAAGCAGGTGCTCCCATACAGATTAACACTATCAATGACTTTATAGACTGCTGTAAACACTATGGGGTGAAGGTCCAGAGACTGCTGTGCGAATTCTATTTGCATAACCTTGTACTAGACCAGGAGACTGAGCTAAACCTTGGCCCTTTTGTTGGAGACATCCAATTGCAGGCATTCATCTCATTCGGGGTTAATCAGATTAAATGGCTCAAAGCCTATAATACTTTCCAGAGGTAAGAAAATGGCCTAGATTTGTGGGTAAGGGCTGAGCCTAGGAACCCAGTACAGTTGTGGAAAGCACATAGAAACCTCATGAAGACTCTGGGTGTCATTGAAACATTAGGACCCATGCATGAGGCACTCATTCGACAAGGATTAGAATACTTTATTTCTATCAAAGACCTTGCCATTGATGCAGCTAAATTTCAGTATCAAATCTCTAATCTGAATATCCAGCTCAGGGAACCGTTTAAGTATGAGAATTTTAAATTAGCTGCCAATCGTTTGTACCTGTATGGCGAAAGCATTTTGAGAGCAGAGCCATCCTGGTTAGGATATAGGTTCTGAAGTCCAATTATTTGGCACCCTGCACCCGGATACCAAGCCCTGTATGAGATTCCTGAGGGTCAAACAGGCCATTTCTTTGACTACCTAGTTACTCATCATGGCTGTAGGCCTCCGCATGAGATTCCTTCTCCAACCTATTCTCTCACTGCCTTGCATGTTAACTACAACGTTTTCATGAGGGCATGAAACAGGGTAAGCAGGGGGGTGTGTGGAGTACTAAAAAAGGTATGTTTTTGATGATGATTTCAGTGGCTTTTCAGTAGAACTTGTAAACCTTTTTGCATCATGAACTTGGAAAACGATGAAGAATTATAACAAAACATGTGAGATTAATATGCAAGACTTAACCGCTAACAATTGTCATTCCCTCGTGCAGGAAGGGGTGAAAACGAGGAGTTGTTGTGCCAAGGGAAAAGACAATGACAAGGTAACTGCTGTCCCTTTGACGGGAGACCGAATGAAAAGAAGGCTAAGCAGATCAAAGAAAATCGGCCCCGAAAAGGAGGTGAAGACACCAGCTCGGCGCAGGAGGGAAAAGAGATGATTAAGGATTAACGGTTTGGCGAATCCCCCAGGATCCTTGATCCTGAGGGATCGCTGCTTTATCTATCTTGTTACTTAGACATCTCCGTCGTCACCCTTATAAAAAGGGACATCATTGTTAGCTTTAGGGAGTTCGACATGATTATGCTTTTATGTAATTTCTGTTAAGATCAAAACTTTGATCATTGAGTCTCGATAAGAACTGGTTCCTTGTAATTTTGTTTCATGCATTAATACAAACTCGGTGATTATTTCATCTCTGCGTCTGGATTAACCTCAAGCGGTGTACCCTTGGAGGCTAAGGGCCCAGCCCCGGAGGACACTTGCTTCTGTATTATTACGATTTGATTTCTGCGTGATTTGCTTATCGTCGTTATTTGGTAATCTGATATGCTTTATAAGTTTACATCACATGCTCTGTTAAGATTAATTCATTAAGGTTTCTACAGACATAACTGTTGTATTGACTCTGCATTATATTATTGTTCCTTTTAGAGTTGATTGAATATTATTAGTCTTAACCGAATATTGTTACTATTTTATTACAGAGCTTTTGTGCTGTACATTCATGTTACAGGATTCATCTTGAAAGTTGTGTTCTTTACGATTGTTGGATTCAGAAGCAATGTTGTTCCATTTTGAAATGCAGTCGTATTCCTTTTAATTGAGATTGATGCTTAGATCATATTACTATTCAAGCGTGTTGTGTGCGTATATGGTTTCCAAGCGCTGTTCCTTAACTTATCAGTAATCAGTGCTGTTCCATTAGTGTGTGCTGTTTGATCTGCCTTAAGAGTGAAAGATTGTTGTTTGATTATGATTAATGCATTTGAGTTAGTAGATTAAGTTTGATTACTGCTTGCGAGACTTAGTTGTTTAGCTGCTATTCCTTTTAAGAATTACTGTTCCATTTCAGAATTGTTGTTCCATTCCAGATTTGCTGTTCGATTTCTTATTTGTCGTTCCATTTTCTTATCTGCCGTTCCATTTACTAGCATTTGTTGTTTTAGTGTGGGAGACGATCTAAGGCTGTAGTGAGCCTCGGCATTTACTGTCTGGTTCCTAGACCCTTGGTCTGTTCTCTAATTTCTTTTCCATCAGTTTCCAAAGGGATGGGTTATCGCTGCCGAACCCTTGACTGATAAGTTGCCTAGTTTTCTAAGTGTGTGATTTACTCTTTTGAAGTAACTTAGTTGTAGACAAGCATCCGTTTACTCTTGTATTTCTGAACGCTGTACTACTAGCATTACTATGAAAAATGATAGCCTGAGACTGAGACACTCTTTGAAATAATAAAACGCTCCCAGATTGACATATTAATGTGAGGTAAATAGAGGTGAAAGAGACCCTTTTTATAGCTCTACACAAATTAATTAATTTTTGTTTAGAAGTAGTAGAAATGTCAATTGCTTCCACCTCAACATTTCGAGGTTTAAGGGTTGGAGTGGTGGCATCGTCATTGTGATCGAAAATATTTTTGAGGGGGATTAATCCTATAGGAATATTATTATTTTTCAATTGGATTACACCATGTTTGCCAACTTTTGGCTTAAAAGGAGGAACTCTAGTTGGTTCCACATTAGCATCCTCATCTTTGTCAATAAATTGGTCTGAGTATTCTCCAATAAATTGGACGGACCTCTTAATCTCTTGGTGATCTTCAAATACTTGTAAATGCTTGACATTGTTAGGTATTGAAGTTCTATAGAGAACCTCTATTTCGAACTTGATTTTGAGTCCAGTAGGAGGAGAAAAAGTGGTTGTTGTGATAGCCAAAGAATCAATTAAACGATTATGTTCACGGGGAATAGTCATGAATTAATAGTTGAGAAATAATTATCAATCACATCCCAAACTTGGTTTCTATAAGCACACAAATGGGGATGTTTAGCTTGGCACTTGTTAGTTACTTGTCTGATCACTAGCTTGGAGTCGCTATGTACGAATGAATTCTTAATATTTAGTTTTCATGTGGTTTCTAACCCAAGGAGGCGTGCTTCATACTCGATGATATTATTTGTCATTTCAAAGTTTAATTTATAGGAACATAAGTATTTTTTTTGAGAAGTGGAGATTAAGACAATACCTACTCCAGATCTAACTCTAGAGGAAGCACCATGGAATTACATTTTCCACACTATGTTGGTATCTAAAGGGAAATTTAGGAGACTATCATTTTCGGTAAGAGAAGCCTTTCCTTATCTGAAATGGAGAACACAAAATTTCCCATAATTTCTTCAATGGTGTAAACTGGAGAATTTTTGAGATTTCTCTCTGAGCTAATAGTGTAAGTTAGTCTCGATTCTCTGTAAAGGCTTCGAGTACCTCCTCCAGACACAAGGATGGTTGTGTATGAAAGGTCTAACTAGAGTGACCTTCCAAGCTTGGTATCCCAACTCCTTGAGAGTAGAATCCTGTAGTTAGGGGGAACGTCGACCACTACTATATCCATAACCAAACTTTTAACAGGGACTTGAGCTAGAACAACTACTACGTATTTAATAACCCCTAAATATTTAACCCTATGAAAGTCGAAAGAGTAAAGGTCATGGTATTCTCGGGTTATGCTCAATCTGAGCTTTTCCATAATCTCCTTAGGCATGAGATTATGAGACGCTCCGGAGTCAAGCATACAATTGTGAAGATTCCAATCATGAATCTTCAAACTGACATAGAAAGGAGGGACAATATTACCACTTTAGGGTTTAGTAGGTCCTAAGGATATCTGAGGAGCATCGACCTGTATGTTGATGACATCTGTGAATCTTATTTCCTGCAGAGACTCTTCTAACTCTTTTAGGAAGGATTCGATTTCTTGTTTATACTTTGGAAGTTTCACAACTTCTTCTAGTGGCATATTAATTTAGATTTTATTCAACTCATTTTGAAAGCTATATTTTTTGGGCAGGGGAGAGTCTAAATCGACAGGATTAGGCTGGAGTGGTGTGGGGTTTCCAACAACTTGCTGATCTTTAACGAGGGATTCTAGAGGAGGCTCTTGATTCTTCCTAGGCCTTAAATTATACTTCTATTGAAACGTGGCTTCTAGTTGTTTTGCGAATCTCTGTAATTGGGGGTACTAGAAGTCCTGGTTCAGATATTTGTGAGAAATGGGAGAAGGTATAAAAAAATAATTTATAGAGTAAACATTTGGATAATTGCATTCATCTAGGTTTTTGAGCTAACTAGCAGTGTCATAATCATATTCATCTACCACGTTAGCATTATTCGTCAAAGGAGGCTGAAGAGGTGGTTCATCAGCTCTCTACGCTCATTGCAAGAATTGTTGTTGCTGAGGATGATTAAAAGGGGGATGATTCCTTGGAGGAAAATTCAGATTATAATTTTGTGGGCTAGGGGGGTGAGGGAGAGATGTTCTGTTCCCTTGTTCTAAACGTTGTATCTTATTCGTTAAGGAATTGATCAGTTTAGACATTTCCTCAATCTTTTGGTCTTGTGAAGAAGATGAAGTAGGAAGTTGATGAGAAATATCAACAATTTCTTTCGTCCTATCAAACTTAATGTCTCGAGAAACCCTCTTTCCCAGGGCAATGAGGTTTACCTTGCAGGAATAAGTCTTAGCTTGTACATCAGCCAACTTTGTGGGTTCCCTCTCCCATGGAGCATAAGAAAGGTCATCTTCAAGTTAGGAAGTATAAGCCACAACAACAACCATGTCACAAGGCTGGACTACCGGGGCGATTTTATTATAGAATTTAGTAAACCTTTTATTAAAGTCACTAGTAGGTTCATTAGGCTTTAGATTAAGAGCAGAGAATTCAGTGAGCCAAAGCTAATTTCTTTTCTTCACATTGTGTTGTTGAGTGAATAGCTCGATAAGTTTTTCCATAGTATTAATGGTGTTGGGAGCTAATGACCTGAACCATTTGTGGGGTTCTCCTTCGAGGCTTTGTATAAATAACCTCATGCAGATATCATTCAATAATCTTGGAACTTAATTACATGCTCCTCGACGGTTCGATCTCCTTCATGATCAAATTGAGGGAGTTTTTTCTCGTATTTAGGAGGAAAATTGTGTAAGGGACCCTGTATATCGAGGGGGAAATATCAGGCATTTACCCATGCATTCAAGGGTGGAGGGGTCAGAGGTGAACATGGTGAAGGAGGAGAAGCAGGTGACGAGGAGGAAGATTGACAAGGAGAAGTTAATGAATTATTAGGAGTAGAGGGATGGAGGAAGGCTGAGGAAAGATGGGCTTGAGAGTTAAAACTAGATTAGCTAGGGGATGAGACTACCTGAGGGGTAGGTGATAATGGTTGGTTTTGTCTCAAATTATCAAGCCTTCTCCTATTTGCTATAGTTACAAGTACTTTCGGGTCTTTTGAAGGAGAAGAACTAACCTCTAAGGTAGACCTAGTTAGCCTTCTAGGGGTATCTAGGTTTTAAAGAGGTAACTATATAAAATGAAAAAAGAAAGAATTTATATTAATACAAAACTATTAAAAGTAGATAATGATTAAATCGATATAAATAAATAGTACAATATGAACTTACACAGAACCTGAGCCTCAACTAACGTGCACTTCTGTAGCAAAGTTTAGGCTCTGAGAGGTTGTTGTTGTCCAGGAGCATTAGGGTTCAGTTGAGTGCGTTCATCTTCCTACGCTAGGACTTCCCAATTCTAGCGTAATCCCTGATGTGTTTGGTAAAACTACAACGACAATTCATATAAACTTTTAAGCACACTACATTTATTGGTGAAACCAAATAAAATATGTGGTTGAACAGGGTTAGAATTAGTCATCCACATATTAAACTAATTACTCCTCAGCAATGGTGCCAAAAGAATGTTAGTGCACATATTGTTCCCACATATAAACAATTGAGCACAAATTCACTCAGGACTATATAGTCCTCATGCTCTAGGTGTAACTTTTGGTCCTCAGCACACCTGAGGTGGTAACCCTGTAATATATTTGTCATATTTTGAGAATGCAAATAATATAAGACCAGAAATGAGTATTTAAGTCGTAGTAGGTGATAGTGGCATTCATAGGAGGAAATAAATCATTTGACGATATATAATTATGAAGCTAGATTCCCAACGAGTAAGATAATAGTAACAAAATAAGGCAATAATGAAAAAGAGAAGATTTGGGAAGTGAAAATTTAAAGCAAGAGAAAAATAAAAACATCTGTTTTAAAACAAGGCTACACCCTACTTATATGAAAACATGTGTAGAAAGTACAGACATGCTCATTCTATTCTATGCTAAATAATAGTTAGTATTATATATCGGGACTAATACTTAGGCAAGAATAGAATGAAGAGATTTTAGAGAACAATGTACACTATAAGAAAGGTGGGAAAATATCAGCATAACAATAAAAAATCCAAAGTTTTAATCATCGTAAAGCATGAATTATATTAATGAAAGACTAATGTTCAATCACAAATAACCAAAGACAACTCATTTAGTAATTATGTTGATAATATCGATATCGGAACACCAAACTAAAGAATTAAAGCACAAGCGAGATCAAGCCTCAGATTTAATTGACTGTAATTGCAATTCAAAATAACATATGAAACATAAACTAACAAAATGAAAATCTCTAAGAATAGTCTTAAAAATTAATAATGAAAATTGTCTATCATGTACACGCAGTTTTCAATATTTGTAAAAGTCTCTTCCACACTATAAACAACCCCCCTATAACAAGAAATAGGGTTCTTAAATAGTGACTGTTATGATAATTGTTTAATAACTGCTTTCGACAATAAAATGGAAATAAAATAAGTAAAGTAAAATAATAAATGATAATGAAATAATTTGAATCTGATGTCGCCTTCGCGGCTTTGATGACTTGGACTTTTTGGTCATCCCTGAGGAAGACAATGCACATGCTTCATGCACTTTTCCAGTTGGTGCTTGAGTGGTAATGAGAGCTATGTTGTTACAATCTTCCAGTTGATATGTAACCGATTGCATGGGTGGGATTGATTCGGTTACTTGAGATGAAGAGGCAAGACGCTGCACTGTCATGTTAAGCCTGAAACGACTCTTCACCTTAATTAATTTGTCCCAATTAGCAGCAGACATCCATGGCATGCTCTTGTATTTAGTAATCACCACAACCAGTCGAGATATAATTTGGTATTTAGTGGTAGGGAGGCTCTGCTTGATTTTGTTCACTATTGCCAAGATAGTAAAATATATGCAAAGTGAATTGACAATAGTGGTAGAGGAAACTAACTCCTCTCCTAACGTGGCCAAACAACCTAGATCCTGCTCTGTTGTCTTCAATTGATCAGAGAATCTTTTCCAGGAGATTGCCCAATTCTCTTCATTCCAAAATGAAGGCACTCCACATCTTCCCAAATAATTCCACTCTTTTCTTAAATTGTTTATTTTCTTGGTCACTTTATTGAAATTTCTTCTCTTTTAACATATATAAAGAGAAAATATAGTCATCTCTAGGTGGAAGTTCGAGTTGTGTTAATCAGGATTTCAACAGGAACACAAAAAATTACAGATATAACCACACGTATAGATATGCAGTAGAAATAATACTTCATTTAATTACTATAAAATACTGAAATGTGCGCTTACAAATAGAAATGGAAATAAACTAGCTAGGGCGATGGTAGCTTATCTCTGAGAAGAGATGTGGCGGCTACATGCCTCTGAACTATGTTACAATGAGGCTCAAAGGCCTATTTATTGTTGAGAAACAATGGAAAACCATAAACATCCAAAAACCTAACCCTAGAAGATGAAACACCAAACTGTGGACCCCATTTGGGTAAATTGGTACATCAAATTCCTGGGGTCGTAACTTTGGCATACGATCTCCGTTTGATGTGCACAATATCTCGTTAGAAATATCTATCCGATAAATACAACTTTGGGAAGAGAACCATCAATCAAAGTATTCATGTTGCTCCCAGTTTTTACAAAAAGCGTCGTTTAGGGCCTCAAAACGGCTCCAGAAGTTCAGGACCTGAAAAAATGCTAAAAGTAGTAAACTGTGATACAATTAAGGAAAATGAAAAGCTGAAAGAAACAATGGTGGGGGTCCAAGTGGACTTGGCGGGTGGCCACCAAAATCCACCTATATCATTCCTCCCTGCTTACGAAGCAATGGTCCCCATTGCATTGAGCTCCTCCATGAGATGAGGAAACTTCTGCTGAACTTGGTCCTTGGTGAGCCACTTGCCCTAGTGAAGGAGTTGGCCTACTTTGACAACTCGATATAGTTGGATATTATGTTGGCCAGTGTTCTTGATCTGCATGTCCATGATCTGATTAGTTGTAGCTTGTTCCATGCAATCTAGATTTAACTTTGTGGCTGTGATTTGTTCTGCAATGTTGGATGTGTCTAGTAAAGGTGGAAAGTATGGCTGAAGGCAGTCCACATTGAACACTGGGTGCAGGCCAAGGAATGGGGGAATGTTGAGCTCAAATGCATTTATCCCACAGCCTTGGTAATGGTGTAAGGACCATATCGAAGTGGTTTGAGTTTCTGATAGGCTCTGATAAGGTGTTCCTTTTGTAAATGCAACCATAATTTGTCGACCACCTGAAACTTGTGTGGCACTCGATGTTGATCATGTCGCTACTTGTACTTGGCATTTGATTTCTCCAGAATGTCGTGGAACTACTCGCGAATATGTTTAGGATTTTCTCAATGAAGTTGTTTGCCTTATCTGTTTCAGACTAGACATGAGCCGAATTTGCATGAGTAGCTACAAATGGTATGGCCACATCAATGGGACATAGTGGCTAGAATCCCAAGCCGACCTAAAAAGGGTTATGGCCAATTGAGCTTTGGAGAGCCGTAGTTGTGTTGAACATAAGGGAGGCTCTCATCCCATGTGCGTGGATGATTTGAGTTGTACATGTGCAAAATGTGTACGATCATCCTGTTGACAACCTCTCTCTGGCCATCAGTTTGAGGATGGAAGGTTGTGGACTTAGTGAGTTTGGTGTCTAGCATCGACCCCAAACTGGACCAAAATGTACTGAGGAACCTGCTATCCCGATCTGATATGATAGACTATGGGATCCCAAAGTGTATCCTCACTCATTCAAAGAAGAGTTTAGCAGTGGCTTCTGCTGTGATATTCTTCTTGTAGGCCGCCATAATGGCCATCTTCAAGAACTTGTTGACGACCACAAAAACACAGTCATTTCCATGCTTAGTAGAAGGAAGGCCCAACATGTAATCCATGGAGATGGATTCCCAAGGTTGAATAGGGGTAGGTAGTGGGGTATAGAGGCCTTGCTTCTTGATGGCCTATTTGGAAACAGTTCAAGCAGTGCATGATTTGATGTACTTCCCGACATCCTCTCGAATATTCGGCTAATAGAAATACTTCTGCAGTACTACCACCATTTTCTCAACCCTGAAATGCCTAGCAACCCGACTGTAGTGTGCTTCCCAAATCATGTTGGCACGATCACTTGAAGGAACACAAAGGTGACCTAGGTGGCATAATAGGGCATCCTGGAGGTGAAATTTGGAACATGATGACCCTCCAAGAGTGTCTGGTATGTGTGGCCAAATTTTGGGTCACTTTTGTAGAGAAGTGGCTAATCAGAAGTCTTGTTCCCACAAGAGTTGAGCACGGTGGTTAATGCCATGATCGGTGGTCGACTAAGGAAATCTGCGAAATTATTGGTGCTTCCCTTCTTATACTTGATATTCAAATGGAACTATTGCAGGTATGTGGACCACTTCCGATGGTGATCATTTTGCAATTTCCCTTGGGTCTATATGAACTGAAAGGGTCGGCGGTCTGTGTGGATGACCGTTTCCTTCCCTAAAATGTAATGTTTCCATTATCGGCAAGCCTGCACAATGGAATACATCTCTTTTTCATAAGTGGGATACTTCGAGACTATGTTTGAAAGTGTGTCACTGTAATATGCCCATGCCCGTGTTGAGTAAGGACTACCCCAATAGCATAGTCAGAGGCATCAGTCTCAACCTCAAATGTTTGTTGCAAGTCTAGTAATGCAAGCACTGGTGCCAAACAGAGGTGATCTTTCAACTCTGTGAATGCTTTCTGTTGAGATTCAGACCATAAGAAGTTTTCTTTCGCTCCTCCCTTGGTGACTTGACTCAAGGGCCAAGTAATATGAGAAAATCCCAACACGAACATGTGGTAGAAGTTGGCAAGACCTAGAAAGCTGCGGAGCTCTGTTAGATTGGTTGGAGATGGCCAATTCTGAATGACTTGGATCTTGGCTGGATCCACATGCACCCCCCGTTCATCAATAATGTATCCCAGATACTAAACCTGGGTCATGCAAAAAGTGCATTTCTCAAAATTTGCACATAACTTGTGTTGCCGCAGTGTTTGGAGAACCTTTCGGATGTGGTGTAGGTGCTCTTCTCAACTCTGGTTGAAGATCAGGATGTCATCCAAGTATACCACTACAAATGAGTTGGTGAATGGTCACAAGATGTCATCCATTAGCCTCATGAAGGTTGCAGGAGCATTCGTCAATCTGAAAGGCACAACCAACCATTTGAAAAGGCCCTCCTTGGCTTTGAAGGCAGTCTTCCACACATCGGAGGGTTCAATTGGTACCTGATGATATCCTGACTTCAAATCGATCTTGCTGAAATATTTTTCCCCCATTAGTTGGTCCAGGAGGTCATCAATCCATGGGATCAGGTACTTATTATGGATAATGATCTTGTTCAGTGCCCAATATTCAATACAGTGTCTCCAAGTCCCATCCTTCTACTATACCAGCATGACCGGGCTCCCACAGGGTGATGAAATCAGATGGATGTGACCTTTTTGCAACAGCTCCCAAATCTCCCTCTTGATTTCATCATTCTCCAAAATGGAGCGCCGATAGATTGGTCCATTGGGCAGCGGTGCACTTAGGGTCAGATCAATGGAGTGCTTGACCTGATAGTGCAGAGGAACCCCTGCAGGGGAGGTCAAGATGTCCTCATACTCCTCCATAGCCTTGTCCATCTGTAGTTGTCATGCGGAGGGTCTCTGTCTGGAGATCATGGCCACCATCTTCTTCTTTCCTTGAGGGTGTATCATCAGGAAAACAAATTTCCTAGTTTTGGAAATGAGCTTACTATATTGTTTTGCAGTAACCAAAGAGGTGGAAGTAGGTTGTGCTACCTCTGGTATCCTGTACAACTTATTTCCCAAAGTAACCATAACAACACAGGGCCTTGATTCATGCAGAGCATGTCACTTCCACAAGTATGGTTGTCCTAATAATACATCACAAACATCAAGGGGAGCAATGTCACACAATACCTCATCCGTGAAGGGCTTTATGTTGTATGGAAGGCGACACTATTGGCTTACGTGAAGATCTTCTCCTTGGTGAAGCCGCTCGATGGTGTATGGTTATGGATGTGTTGTGGTCGACAAGCCCAGCCGCTTCACGACCTCTACTGAAATGAGCCTATTTTCACTCCCACTGTCGACAATGAATTGTAGCGGGCAGCTCTTTACCCACATCTGGGAGTGGAAGAGATGCTCCTCCTACTCTGGATCTTCGGGTTCCTCCTTATAGATCTTCATGGTGGCAATGATGGTGTTGGGCTCCACATTGATAATCTGCTTCCCTTTGTCATTCTCCTTGTCGGGTTCTGAATCAGAGTTAGAACACGCATTTGATTCTGAAACCTTTAGCTCTTCCACTAGTGACTGCTTGGCCCGACACTCACTTGTGTTGTGAGTGGTGCTCTTATGGAACTCACACCACTTTCCCATGTCCTTTCTCGGCTTCGCGGTGCTTTTCTTTGCTTGCAGCCTTGGCGAGTTGTCTTGGGCCTTCCCGCCTTGGCCTTGTCATCTGTTCTATGGTTTGGGGGCACCTTTCCCTTGCTTCAGATTCGCAGATCCAAAGTCCCGCTTCTTCTGTTTAAATTTTTGCTTGATCTTGACGACATATCGGTATGCCGTGTTGAGTGAGGAGATGTTAAGGAATTCTATTTCTTCTTGTATGTACTTGTGCAGGCAGTCATGGTATTTGAGTACCAAATGCTACTTCGAATCCCTGATACCCAAATTCGTGTGAAGGGTATGGAAAATATTGGTAAACTCTGACATGTCTTGGTCCCTTCCTTTCCGCAGCATCGTCCACTTTATGTATTGATCCTCATAGCTTCCGACAGGGTAGTAGTAATCCTTGATGGCAGTCTGGAATGAATTTCAAATGGGTGTGGCTAAAAACAACGAGGCCATACTTTCATCCTTCTTCTTGTAGTAGGTTTCTGACCAGTCCTTGATGTGGGGGGCGACTTTGAGAAGAGAAAAAGTAATCTCTTCCTGACCGGAAAAATCATGAATAGAAAAATACCCTTCCAGCAAATTTAACCATTTATCTATGGTGTCTGCATCTATCTGACCCTCAAATATGGGAATTAAAAAGTTAACTTATACCTTAAAGGGTGTGGTGCTTCCACAGTAGCGATTGGAAGTAGATGTGTTGCCCCTGGGTAGCCACTGAAGGATCTGGGCAAAGTTGTCCATCATCGCATTCCTTTGTCACTCGAGGGCCTCTTTGAGCAAGATTTTGATAGGATCTCCTGCCTCCTCATCTTTCTTTTCATACGCCATGGGAGTCCGTCTAGATTTGCGAGGCTTGTCTTGTAAAGGTTAGAATAGTTCAAGCCCTAACTCTTTATATCCCAACCTCATTGGGGACATGCAAAGAAAGACAGAGAAAGAGCAAACCACTCTGATACCACTGATCGAGATTTAAACAAGAACGCAACAAATTAAAAATATAACCATACATATAGAGATGCAACATAAATAATCATTTCATTACTGTAAAATACTCAAATATGCTTACAAACATAAATGGAAATAAACTAGCTAGGGCGATCGTAGCTTATCTTTGAGAAAAGATGTGGTGGCTAATGCCTCTGAATTGTGTTACAATGAGGCTAAAAAGCTTATTTATTGTTGAGAAATAATGGAAAACCTTAAACATCCAAAAACCTAACCCTAGAAGATGAAACGTCAAACTTTGGGCCCTGTTTGGGTAAATTGGTACATCAACTTCCTGGGCTCGTAACTTTGGCATATGATCTCCAGTTGATGCGCACAATATATTGTTGCAAAGATCTATCCGAGAACTACAACTTTTGGAAGAGCAACATTAGTCCATTGGGCCATGTTGCTCCCAATTTTCCCAAAAAACGTCGTTTAGGGCCTCAAAACGGCTCCGGAAGTTTAGGGCTCGAAAAAATGCTAAAAATAGTAAAATGTGCTACAATTAAGGAAACTGAAAAGCTGAAAGAAACAATGGTGGGGGTCCAAGTGGACTAGGTGGGTGGCCACCAAAATCCACTTGGATCATGTGTGAAGGTTTCTTACTCCAAAGTGTTGACCAGATCAATAATACCATAAACATCCTCCATCCTCTTCTTTAGTACCTCAACTATAGACCTTGCTTCTAAACTAGAATTTTGTATAAGTCCAATTTCACATTGAGAAAAATTTTGAATGTATGAATCAATTGCAGTGATCTCTTGCCATACTTGTTTCCAGATTTCTCCCTTCGCTTCTATCTGTGCTTTATTCCCAGTGACAGTGACATGAGTTACTTCCTTGAGAATTTTTATCTGATTGGTTTTTTCTCTAAGTGTAGCCTATATCTACTCGATCTCTTGGTTATTCTACCCTATAGATACCTTTGTCCTATTCACAACTCTGGCAATTTCTTCTTTGGCCATCTACAACTCCTATTCTAACTAAGTGATTTTAATATGTAATAATTTAGGATCTTATGATTTAGTCCTCTGGGTGGAGTCAAGAACTTTAATGATCGAGGTGTTTTTTCCTTGAGGAGTTTCAAGTGTTGTTATTCCTTCTCCTTTAATTATGCTCTGACCACCTGTAGCTGTTCAAAATAATTTCTACGTTCTTCTTCCTTAAGCTTCATGGAAGTTCCATTTCTGGATGACAATGCTCGACTTCTTCTCTTCCTTCAAATGCTTGAATAAGAACACGGGGATTGTGGTCTGGGATCTTCAAGGCTCCGTGAAGATATTTTATTTGTTTATCCTATTCTTCAAGTAACTTATTGAGGGGGAAAATATCTTTAGGATGTCTATATTGTTGAACAACAATCTCTTCCAGTTCCTTGATTCGATTAATTTTAGTACGCAAGGGCATGCAGGTTGTATTTAACTGTTAGGAAACGTTTTCCAACACAGTATGCATCTTCCTAATCACTTTTGTAGAGTCTAGGAGTATGCAACCCCCTACCTCAACTTCTTGTCGATGTAGGTTAATCACATCCATGTTCGATACTTTGTCAAAGTTTATGGCCAGAGAAGATGTTCTAGATCCAACCACTTGCTAGTTTTCTATTGTCTCAGGTTGCAACACTGTGAGGTTCAAGATGTTTGTCTTGAAATCATCCATTGATATGAAATAGGGCCCAATCATAGGTAGCATCTCTAGGAGCACTAAGGTGTTCGCTGATGGGGTCTATTCCAAAATTGTAGTCAGTTCCTTACCAGATGTTGTTCCTTTCTTCTGCTTATTAAATGCGTGTTGGATATCTGGGGTTTGAGCTCAGAAATATTTCATTTCTATCTCCATCAAGGCCTGTCTGATCTCTGTGTCCAATTTCTTGATCTGTCGATCAAAATCATTTGTTTCCACATCGACCTCTTTTGGTTTGACATGCCGAACGAGCTTGAATTGATTTAATTCATTAGGTTTTCTCTTAATTAAGGGGGTAGTAGCATATCAAATTGAAGTTTCCTCTTTTGTTGTGTATTCCTCAACTAGTGAATTGATGGAATCAGTTTGTACAAATGTGTCAATCATCCCAGTGGATGGTGCTAATAGTGAGTCTTCTTTTGATAGTATGGGTGAATTCACCATATTCTCCAATTCACGTAAGATTTCATGCACATAAGCAGATAATATGACCTATTTTTTAAGTTGGGAAATAATACCAAGCGGATCATACTGCCAATAGTCGTCCTGCGTAAAACCAAAAGAAGACATTTCTTTTTCCAAGGTATCAATTTCTTTTTTATTTTTGGCAATTAGAGGAGATATAACATAGGGATAGTTGAACAATGCACGTTTCGTTTTAGACACAAAATGGAACTCATTTAGCACAATTTTCTATCTTAATACCTCATAAGAAAATATTAAAGATGTTACATACTTGGGAAGCTAAGCCAATTTATTATCAAATGCATACAACCTTATTATAGTATAGTTTGGAAACAGAAACCAACTCTCGATACTCTCTTGTTCAATCAACTTTAATACTTTAACCTGTTCATTTTAGATTCGCCTCACTTTGGCTTCAGTTATTTTAGCTCTTCAAGAGTAAGAAAAGAAATCGATATATTGAGAATAAGCCAATGGAACGCATTGAGGATATATGACGTTAGACCAATAGAACACTTCCTTTTCTCTGCCTTCGACATCTGTGGTATTTAATAGGAGTCCGGAGGAAAGGAGGTATGAAGGATAATGATATGAAATCAAATGAACAATATAGGAGAAATTCTGACATGAGTGGAAAGGAAGGGTGGAAGATAAATCCACAATAAGATTAAGAGCTAAGTATTTGGGAAAATTAATGGTTTGTTGGTCAGACTTCAATGTGACGAGACGAATTGCTAAAAAAAATGATTCATCCACCTTAGAATCATCCGTGAGGCCGAAAAGGACTGACAAGAGAGATGTTAAGGTTTGGTAAAATGGTTTTAGTAAGGTAGTTTGGATGGGGAAAACCAACTTTAACTCAGGGTTGGGGTTTTAAAAAGGGTTCTGAGGAATTCGATCTTATCCTCCCCAACCCATGTAATGAATTGGTTTTCTAAACCCTTGTCTGATATGTCTATTCCCTGAGCTGGGATGCCTATAATTTTTGCAATAATGTTTTCATCAATCTTTCAAAACACAAAACTGCTATGCATACAATATATTGCCTATTGTTCTGGTCCATAATTTTCAGCCAATAATAATGTGGAATCCGAGTCAAAATGGACCGAAAAAAGCACTGCATGTAGGATTCCAGTCTTAAGAAAGTAATGTTCATCAGCTTATGTAGCTGTTGATGAGTGTGAAGAGTCCTCTTTAAGGTAAGAATATTGGTGAGGCACAGCTTGGTGTCGTGTACTCCTGCCAACTCATTCACGAGGGTGTTATAGACATATTTGGGCACGCCAACCCCAATCTTATATGTCGATAAACCAAGGGCTCTTTAACCCCTAAAAGTGTTGCTTCATACCCTAAAGGATCATGGTCAACTGATTACATCATTCCCCAATAGTTCCACTTGAAAAACCACTCAGAACTAGCCAAAACTGGACCATACTGACTGCTCCACTATCAGGGTGCGATGCATACTGAATCCTACACTAGACAGGTGCGATGCATACTGAAGAAGCCTTCTGTGGGATGTGATGAGCAAGAATGTATAAATGTCTAAGACAGTTTGCTAAGTGGATGCTCATGGAATCTTCTAGAAACTTCTCCTATGACACTTGCCTCTCTGAATTTGCCCAAGGATGAGTAAGAGATCCAAGAAATCTCCAAGTGGAATGAAGAACAACAAGTGGAATGACACTAATCAAAAACCCGAAGATGATTCACATCCTTGCAGACATCTATAAATGGATCCCTCATCTGAGAGATCTGGAGGCTGAAATTTTGTAATTTGTAAGGAAGTGTTGATAGTTTGTCTTTGAGAAAGAGCATTGTATTGTTGGGTGATTTTTCTTTTCATGAGGTGAAGAGGGCTTTGACGCTGGGAGGATGATGCTAGATTAGACAGCTGGGTTGTAATTCTACGTTCTATTTTAATAAAGTTCTTTGAGTTTTCCTCCATATAATCATGTATTTGTGGATCTTGTTATTTGTGAATGCTATTGTATGTCCAATGTATTTTTGATTCTGCATTGTTTATGATATAGTAGATCGAGATGCTTTGATGGTTTTTTGTTACTTTGTTTCTATAGGTATTCTCTAAGTGGGACAAGTAGGAGAGGAGTTGCAAGCTCTATCAAGGGGGGGAGAAATCAAGCAAGGAGTCAAGCAAAAGATCTAGGTTGGTCCCTTTTCTAGTCTCTTATATATCATACATAGAGGAAATCGCAAATTGCTTTGATTGTTTGTTTCTAGGATAGCTGCCAATCCTAGTGGGACTAGCAGATCAAAAACACGCTAGTTTTCCTGGAAACAAAATGGCAACTCTGCTGGGGAGCGAATAGTTTGTTTGTTTATTGTTTATTGTTTGTTTTATAAAATATAGATGGAGCTTGAAGTTATCCAGATAGCCTTCGAACTGGTCTTGCTATACAATTGCAAAGTAGATGAATTCTGGTTCAGTCAATCTTCGGTTTAGTTTATGATTTGAACATCTGGCTTACAAGTATTCTATATGCCCTTTTGGTAGATCAATAACCTCTCAAGATCATACCCCTGTACTTTTTTCTTTACTGTCCATCATAGCTCAGCTTAAATCACTAAAATCAGCTGCAAATTTGAGTCAAAACCCATCTCAGTTGCACTCCCTGGCCCATCGCACTGTCTGTCACTGGAAACTAGTATGCATCGCACTTCTTGAGTGTAGCAGGTGAGATGCATCCCTGTTTCTGTGAAGCACAGGTGTGATTACTGAGTAATCCTATTTCTCTCCTTGAAATTTGGGGTTTTTTTGTCCTTGTTTTCAAAAGCCTACTTACATTACATAGATCAGCCTCCATTGATTAGGATTAGTAAACATTTTTATGTATTTGTCCATCATTTATAATCATTTGTCGAAAATTTGTTTAAATCGATCTATCGTTTTGGTGCAAAAAGTGTCGTAACTGTCGTTTTGTGTCAAAAAGAGGAGTGTCGTAAAGTCTTCCTTCTCTAGATAGTCGATTGAAATTTTTGTCATGTATTTGATTTGATTTGTTGATATTTGAAGTGTCGAAAGCATCTTCTATTCGAAATTGAAAAGTGTCATTTCAGTCTTCCTTTCATTTTGAAAAAGAAATTTTCAAAATGTCGCTTTGAAGAAAATATTTCAAATTTATACTTAGTTTTCCTTTTTTGCATTTCTCACATTAAGGGAACGAAAAATAAATACATGCATTTGCATTTTCATTTAGACTCTGTGCGAAAAATGATTTAGGAAAAATGCATTTAGTGTGTGCTGTTTGCTCTTTGTTTGAAAGAATTGTAATCTTCTGTCCTTAGTAGCTAAGATTTTCATTGCTCAAAATAAACAACAATTGTTTATCATTGTAGACTGCATATTTAGGAATTTTACATCTACATCATGCGGTGAACCATTGAAAGGCAAACTTCTAAGCAAGATCAACTCTAAAATAAATTTCAATGAAATTAAAAACGCTTTGGAACCTAATGCAACACATCTAGAGGTCTAGGCTAGAGACATGTTCCGGCATCGTAAAATCTAGTAACTATCATTTTTATTGAAGGTTGAGTGATTCCTCCTCTTTGATACAACAAGTGCTAGCATGGACTTGTGCTCCCCATACCATTGCATATATATTGGGAGACCACAATAGGATTATATCCTTTATCCATAGGAAGCTGTGTCCACCACCCTATTGATCGCAATGCATTGAACACAGCATTCGGGAAGATTGACTGTTGCACATAAGTCCTTGGTAATTTCTGTTTAATTTATCACCAAGGTGTATTTTGCAGTTTGGCGATTGGTTTGGTAAGCCCTTTGTCTAGATTTCCAGAGTAGTCACTTTCTTTCCTTTTCAACTCCTTAAAAGAAAAGGTCCATCTGAGCACTTGTCACTTCAGGCTCATTAAAAATTGAAGGGGACTAGAGTCATCTTTAGCTTTTTCTTGACTCTTAGAAATTGAAAAAGCAAAGTTGTGTCAAAGCGTCATCAAAATTTATTAATTCGGAATAACATCCCTATTTCTTCGTTGATCTTAGGTCGACACAATGGAGTCCACCAATCATGGAATCCCTCTTGAGGGGAATCCTAGTCCATTTTCTTCTTGGGGAAATATTAGCGCTCCTCAGATGGCCACATTGTCTCTGCTATGTCTGACTATTGGCCTGCCAATGTGGCTATTCTCAACCTCTGTGGTTCAAAATAACGTGATTCCTTAGCAATCGAATCAAAAACCAGTTGATACTGAAGTTTACCCTTCACCTCCTTCTTCATTTATTTCTCCCTCCCCTTCTTCCTCTTCGCTTGGTGAAAATAGTGATACTAGTAACCAAGTAGCTGAGAAGAAGAAGAAAGGGAAGGAGAAGAAGAAGAAGAAGTCAGTTAAGCAAGGGGGCAACCATGAATCATCTGGTGAAAATCTGCACACCAAATCTCCCAGATATACTTGTGTAATTTGCAGGGGAAACCATTTTCATCGAGATTATCCTTGCCTTCCACAAATCTTGAGAGAATGGTCTCCCCGTTCGCACCGTCTAGTGTCATCAAACTTTGGTGATCATGTTGATAGCACACCATCAACTAGTGAAAATGAAATTCATGGACAGAAAGGAAAGCTCAAAATTCCATGTGGATTATGTGAAGGGGACCATCACCTTCCCCATTGTCCCTTTTTGGATGAGGCCAAAAGATTTTTGCGTAACCATCCTGCTTCACAGCAACGACTTCCATATGGATACAAGAAACTCACCTCAAGTCCTTTACTAGTTGAAAATCTGACTGACATAACTCAACCGTCAGTCGAAACACCTATCATTGAAAGTGAGTCTTCTAAGTCGATACTAGACCAAAGTCAGCAGGCCGAGATGGCAGTCGACACAGTCTTGCCTTCAGAAGGTCCACCTTCAGATGGTATCATTCCCAAAGAGAGTGAGAACGATATTGTTCAAATTCTTTTTGACACTTCAGAGTCCGATGAACTTGGGGGCAATCCGCCCATTCCTTCATAATAGGAAGAAAATCCCCCAGTTCCCACAACTTAAGGGGTTAATTCAATCATTTATTCAGTACCCCATCCAAGCAGTCTGGTTACTTCCTTTGATTGGAATCGACTAGCGAGACCCCACGTTCCTTCTAATGTACCATTCCAAATCATAGTACAAGTTTACAAAATGATCGTGTTCGGCACTATCATAGATGAAGGGGCTTCAGTGAGTATCCTTTCCTCAATTGCTTGGAAAGCGCTTGGTTCACCATCACTTATGCCTGTTACACAGAATTTGTTAGGCTTTAACAATGGAACCAGTCAACCGTTAGGGATCCTTCCTAAGTTACCGATAACTTTGGGAAGGAAAATCGTTCACTTGAACGTGATGGTAGTCCAAGGACCATTAGATTACAATCTACTCCTTGGATGTGACTATATTTATAGCATGGAAGCTATTGTTTCCACACTCTTTCGAGTGATTTGTTTCCCACACGAAGGCAAAAATGTCACTGTTGACCAGCTTTCATTTCCTGGTTCAAACACAGCTTCAAGTCAAACATCATCTCTAAATGGTCCTTTTGTGTCAAGAGTGTCTCTTCAACCTTCATTCCATCCACCTAATTACCGCAAGTAGTCTTGCAAATGTAACAAAGTTTAGGGGGCATGCACCCTTGTCTATTTTGAGATGAACCCAGCTGAAAAGATAGGTTTTCCTATAGGTTATGTGATTGGAAGTGTTATCTCACACCATTCACCTTTGTCTATTTGATGGACAAAGCCAAGGGAGTGTTTTTTCGGCTCCGTTGATAAAAAAATCTTGTTGAACCGCAGTGACTTCCATATGGTTACCTGGAGACTCTCCTTTTCTCAATGCTTGGGGGTATATAAACCTTTTTATGCGAGCTAAAAATGACCAATTTCATTTTTATATTTTTAGTTTTTTTTAGCTTTTTAGCTTTTTAGTTTTTTTTTCAACTTCTTAGGTTAGCTGATTGGTCTGATCCACCATTCATCTTTGCCTGTGCCCTAGATGAAGCAAAAGAAGTGTTTGAACCGTTCCGCAGATGAAACCGTCCTACCTAACCTCAGTAGTTCTTTAGCTTTATAGTTCTTTTATCTTTCTAGATTGGTCGTTCCTAGCTTACATAAAAAGGAAAATGAGGAAAGTTTCCGCAAGGTTCATGCTCGTTAAAAAATAAACCCGCCAACTGAGCATATGTTCCCCCAGAGTTCAAGATCGTTAAAAAATGAACCCACCTCCAGTAAATAACCTTTGTGATTGCTATTATATCAACCTTTTTAACCTTGGTTGTGTTCCTTCCATCACCTCCATCCTTTTGGCCGATCATATGCTTCCACTTGATTGTTTACCATTTTGAGGAACAGCTGCAATGAGTGGTCCTGTTAGCCACCCTCTTCACATCACCATGTTTTGAGAAGTTCGAAGATTACCCGAAACCAGTTGCTACCCTAAATGCCACTCATTCCTAGAAAATGAGTCTCCTTTAATTTTTTTTCAAACTCGCTAAATATGAAAATATTTTCGAGATATTGGCCTCTCTAGGTCGCTAAAGTGATTGGAAGCACCATCCCTCCTATACATTTTAAATCTTTTTTGGACCTGAGGGATTATCCCACAAAAAAGATTGAGCGTTGTCTTTTTCGGCTTGCTAAAGTGATCGGAAAAGTCATCCGTTTTGTATTATTTTAATCTTTTTCAGACTTAAGGGATTATTTTACGAAAAAGAATTGCTAGAGTTTCCTTTTCGTTCCTTTTCAAACTCTCTAAACATGAAAAGGACCGAGTTATCTTTATCGTTAAACTCATTAAAACAATAGCGACAAACTTGTCCACCCAAACAAGAATGAGTTTCACTATCGCTAGGCTCGCTAAAACATAGCGACAGGTTTTCCCAAAGGGAAAATTGTAGAACAAGAATATGTTATCCTCCTCAAGCTTGAAAAAAATAAAGAGGTACTGGTCAGCAATGACTGGGGAAAAATGAAAGAAAAATTGAAGAATTTTATTGGTAGCAGGTCGCTCTTGAACATGACACTTTCACTTCATCACCATGATTGACTCGGGTTGGGTTATTCCATTCACTAGTCATATCACCATTGGTCCTCCATGCCATCCATGTTTTGGGGTTAACACTACCGATCCATCTCAGTGTCACAAATATGTTCAAGAGAATTCATTTAGAGAATTCAAAATCTAGTTAATTCCTCATCCACTGTAATACCTTCACCCTCCATTTTTCATGACCGCCATTGCTAAGCCTTGTATCATCAAATCGTTTTCACCTCCAGAAAATCATTTGCTTCGTTTCGTGTCATAGATGTGGGATACATTAAGTCACTCCTATGATGGGTCACTTCTTATCGACATCAGCTCATTATCCAAGAAGTTGACTTAGAAACAATCCTTTCAGTACTTTGAAGCTTGCATGACTCAATGGCAAGTTTCTCACTTCCAGCGACAGGTTTACATCAATGGCCTTCGACCAAAAGATTTTACGTGGTGTTTGACATCGGATCATATATTCACACCACGTGAATTGTACTGTAGTACCTTGAGGGTCATTATCATTATCAGTGATTCCTCTTGCTCGTGTTAACAACTTACATTATTAGCTGGTAATCAAGCAACGTATTTCCATGTTTGACTTCAGGACATCTTTTCACATGGATCGACTTGTACATCAGGCCAAGATTGAACGAGTTTGAAGACCTCGGATCTAGTTTAATCCATCCGTGCTGCGATATATTCAGGAATATAAAGATATAAAATGTACACCGAAGCTGCACAGATGATCATCCAAGCTAGGGATGATGACTCTACATGTAAAGAATCACCAGTCTACAATTGTAGACGTTTATCTGTTCTATGTACATGAAAATGAATTTATAAGGCTGAGCATGGGAATGCCCACCTCAGCTAGATCATGAAAATAATATGATGATGATGTGTTGCATTGTATCTTATATAGGTCACCTTCCAGTTCGAATACCTCAGATCCTCATGATAAAGCATTTCAACTGACATCAAAAGATTTACGACTTCATGCTTTAGGGGGCAAATGTTATAGACATATTTGGGCACTGCAACCCCAATTTTATATGTCAATAAACCAAGGGTTATTTAACCCCTAAAAGTGTTGTTTCATACCCTAAAGGATCATCGTCAACTGATTACATCATCCCCAAAAGTTTCACCTGAAAAACCACTAAGAACTGGCCAAAACGGGACCATACTGACTGCTCCACTGTCAGGGCGTGATGCATATTGACTCTACACTAGCCAGGTGCAATGCATACTGAAGAAGCCTTCTATGGGGTGCAATGAGCGAGAATAGATAAATGTCCAAGACAATTTGCTAAGTGGATGCTCATGGAATCTTCTAGAAACTTATCCTATGACACTTGCCTCTCTGAATTCACCCAGGGATGAGTAAGAGATCCAAGAAATCTCCAAGTGGAACCAAGAACAACAAGTGGAATCACACTAATCAAAAACCTAAAGATGACTCACACCCTTGCAGACATCTATAAATGGATCCCTCATCTGAGAGATCTGGAGGCTGAAATTTTGTAATTTGTAAGGAAGTGCTGATAGTTTGTCTTTGAGAAAGAGCATTGTATTTTTGGGTGATTTTTCTTTTCATGAGGTGAAGAGGGCTTTGATGCTGGGAGGATGATGCTGGATCAGAAAGTTGGGTTGTAATTCTCCCTTCTATTTTAATAGAGTTCTTTGAGTTTTCCTCCATACAATCGTGTATTTGTGAATCTTGTTATTTGTGAATGCTATTGTATGTTCAATTTATTTATAATTCTGCATTGTTTATGATATAATAGATCGATATGCTTTGATGGTGTTTTGTTACTTTGTTTCTACAGGTATTCTCTAAGCGGGACAAGTAGGAGAGGAGTTTCAAGCTCTATCAAGGGGGAGATAAATCAAGCAAGGAGTCAAGTGGAAGATCCAGGTTGGTCCCTTTGCTTCTCTCTTATCTATCATACATAGAGGAAATCAAAATTTGCTTTCATTGTTTGTTTCTAGGATAGCTGCAAATCCTAGTGGGACTAACAGATCGAAAAGACACTAGTTTTCCCGGAAACAGAGGGGCTCTTTCCCTTCTAGCTTGTCCATAATAGGTGAATAAAGCAAGATTACAACTCTAGTTAAAGAGGGGAAGAGAAATAAAAACCTATAGGTAAATTAATTTGAATTCAAAATGAATGTGGTAGTCTTGTGGTCTCGACGGAATCATGGCTAAGCTCGAGCAAACAACACACAGAGAGTGAAGATAATGTGGAGAGTGGGAAAATATGGCAGTTCTTAGGCTTAATAGTGATTTAAGACATGCATTAATGAAGAAGATATGTGGAGAATTACCATAGGTCAGGCCACCAACCACGGTGGGCGAGACCCGCCCATCGCAAGAAAGAAACATGTTAAACAATGCGTGAGTTAAGATGTGATGACCTTTGATTTGATAAAGATCAGGTCTACGGGAGTGTGCTAACGAGCGAACAAATTTATTTGCGATAAGATTTGATAGTCATTAAATGTAGGGGTAATCGACAGTTTAGATACGTTGGGAAATAATGAAGCTCTTATTTTGTGCGCACCTTTGAGTGTGATAGCAGCTTTAGAGCTAACTAGATTAGTTTTGAGGGTGACCAAGCTGGAAACCTATAAGATGTTTAAACGCATCAGGAATTTAATATACGTTATTCAACATATGATTTGAAAGTGAGAGCGCCATAAATAACCCTCGATCTACGACTAACAACAGATATGTACCTCGGTCATTCTCTACCATTAGAGAGATCATTACATTACCCTATAAAGGTCATTAAATCTTATTATTTGTAAAAAAATTATGGCGGGGAGGTTTCCCCAATAGAGTCTAAGAAAACCACTAGACAAATTGTTTCATTGGATCATTCAAATAAGCAAATTTTAGGGGAATTCAATGATGTGATGATTTTATTCCAATATAAAGGTTCATTACTCATAGAAATTATAGTTGTTGACCTTCTTGAATCTTAAAGTATATCACTTATTGTTATAACCTTATTTTCCCCTCCACTTTAATGAGAAAAACTCTAGTTCAATTTAATTCAATTGTTAGCTAAAGTGCATCACCTTCCATCCTTGTTTTTGCTCATATAGCTCTTATAAGGAAGTTATTAGATGTTTTAGAGCTAAAATTACATAATCGAGTAATTTCTCATATTTTTTTTTGTTAATTTCACAAATATGAAATAAACAATAAAATATATACTTAAGCTCAAATATTTGCTTGAATCTATGAATTGTTTCCTATAAGTTAGTAATTAATATTTTACTTGTGAATGAAGTATATAGACTCCATTCTAGCTATTTAAGGATATGCATATACATTATAGTTTGGATCAATATTATATCATATCCAAAATTACCTTTTGGTGGTATCTAGGCCCACATACCAATGTGTTATGCAACCAACTCAGAAAAAGATAGATCAACAACTTAAAAATTATCCTATTTGAGGCAGAAACATCGTTTACATTACATCAATAAGAAATTCTTGGATGATGCAAATGACAAGGCCTCCTTTGTATATATAGGAGTCTAAGGGGTGACAATATAATCAGAGCCTACATAAAAATAATAATGTAAGGGCACAACATATCAATAGTGGGATTCTATGGGGCACAACAAGAACAATGTGGGGGCTACATGGGCACAAAGATAACAATAAGGGGGATACACTAGTATTATAGGGACCTAACATGCTTATCTCCTTCAAAAAAAGTGTTTTCCTCAATGCTTGAGTACTTATGGATGCTTCTGTATAAAATTCTCATCCTCCCATGTGGAATCTTTAGTGGGTAAGTTATTCCACTAAATGAGATATTCTAAAACTGATCGATTCCGTAGTTGTTGGGTTCTTGTTTCTGTGACTGCTTTAGGCTCAAATATGGTTTTTCCTTCTTCGTCAAGTTATGGAAAAACTATTTTAACTGAAATCTTGTCACCGATAACCTTCTTTAAGCATGAAACATTGAAAATTGGGTGTCCTCGGGAAGATGCAGGTAGCTCCAATTTTTATGCCATAATACCAATAGTTTGCAACACCTTGTAAGGACCATAGTACTTGGGTGATAATTTATTATGCTTCTTATCTTGCTTGAGATAAATTTGTTTGTATGGTTGTGGTTTAAAAATACGTAGTCCCCTACATCAAAACTTCTTTCACTTTCATTCACTTCTGTGACAGAATGAATTTATCCTTTAAGAGTTGGAGAACTTGTTGTTGATGCTTTATGTGATATTCCATTGCTTGAACCTTAGATTTTTCTCTTAAATATGATGTGATGGATGGTGGATGATACCGATAAAGTGCCATAAATGGGGTCATTTTTGCTGTAGTATGGAAGGAAGTGTTACAACACCATTCAGTTAGAGGTAACCACTTGACCCATTGTGTTTGTTTATCAGATACAAAGAAAATAATACATCCTTCCAAATACTTGTTCACTATCTTAGTTTTCCCATCAGATTGAGGATGATAAGATGAGCTATGAGCTAATTGAGTACCAAGGAAAGAAAATAATTCCGTCCAAAAATTTGTAGTGAAAATGGTATCTCTGTCACTTATTATAATCTTTGGATTTCCATGAATCTTTTGAATTGTTTCCATAAATTCAGTAGCAACTGTATTGGCTTCAAAAGGAATAGATAATGATCAAAAGTATGCATACTTGGTAAGTCTATCACCTTACACCATGATGACACTCTTTCCTTCATACCTGCGTAAACCTGGGATAAAATCCATTAACACCTCCCCCCAATGATGACTTGGAATGGATAAAGGTTGTAATAGACCCGATGTCTTAATTGTCTCAACTTTATTTTTTTGGCAAACCAAACAGTCTACCACAAACTTCTGAATATAAGATTTAAAGCCATCCCAAAAAAATTCCTTCTTGACCATATGGTAAGTTTTAAAAAATCATGAGTGCCCTCGTAAGGGAGAGGTTTGCAATTCCAAATGAATCCTTTGTTTGAGTTGGGAATTATGACAAAGATATAAGCAAACTTTGTACCATAATGAATCATTTTTCCAGCTAAATGTATCATATGTACTGGGATCTTGCTGCAACTTTTGAATGAATGACCACATCTCTTCATCATTCTTCCATTCATCCCTTTCTTCGGTTATCAACTCAAGTTGGATAATAGAAATGTAACAAATCAATGCTTCCACATCCTCATCCTTTCTTAAGAGTGCATCTGCAAAAATATTTTTCTTCCCTTTTCTTAGATGATTTCAAGTTCATAATCCAACATATTGGTCACACATTTTTTCTACTCTTCTGAAGATAATCTTTGTTCCAAAAATTATTTAAGGCTATTATGATCAGTTTTTACCTTGAAGTGTCTTTCCATTAGGTAGGGTCATCACTTCTTTAGTGCATGTAGTATTTCCAACATTTCCTTCTCATAACTAGGTTATTGTAAATACTTTAATTTGATTGGACGACTTTCAAAAGAAATGGGTTTTCCTTTTTGCATCAAAACCGCACCAATTCCTTTTCTTGAAGCATCACATTCAAAAATAATATGTTTAAAGGCCTTGGTTTCTTCTGGAGTCCAAGAAGATATATCTTTATTTAGTAATGATGTTAGAGTTGCCACTATTCTCCAATAATCCTTAACAAACTTGTGTTAATACCCTGTCAACCTGAGAAATCTTTGAAATTGCTTTATAATTGTGGGGATTTTCCATTCCTTAATGGCTTTAATTTTGTTAGTGTCTACCTTAATACCCTCATGAGATACAATATGACCCAAATACTCCATCTCCTATACTCCAAAGAAACATTTGAAGGTTTTTACATATAATTATTTCTCCTCCAATAGTTTGAACACCCTATCAACAGTTGAACATGATCCCTCGAATACTTGTTGTATATTAGTATATCATCAAAAAATACTAACATAAATTTTCTAAGGGTTTGAAAATGGAATTCAACAAACCTTGAAATGTGGAAGGTGCATTAGTAAGGCCAAAACACATGACAAAAAATTCATAATGACCCTCTTGAGTTCTAAATGTTGTTTTCAGAATGTCTTTAGTCTTCATTCTGATTTGATGATATCTTGAATGAAGATCCAACTTGGTGAAGTAAATTCCTCCATTTAATTCATCCAACAATTCATCAATGACAAGAATGGGAAATTTATCTTTAATAGTGAGCTTGTTGAGCTCCCTATAATCTGGAAACATACGTCACGATCAATCCTTCTTGTGCATCAATACTACTAGAGCAGAGAAGGAACTTTGAATAGATTGAATTATACCAACCTCTAGCATTTCTGCAAACGTATGTTCAATTTCACTCTTTTGGGCATAACGATATTTGTAAGGCTTGATGTTTGGAGGAACACTTCCTGGAATGAAGTGAATGGTGTGAACATGATCACAAATAGGTGGGAGGCCTTTGGGAGTATCAAGATTCTTGGAATCATTGTCCAAGCCTTTTTGGAGATTTGGAGAAATAGATGATTTCGATGTTTCAACCCATAGACAGCATAATTGTGAAATTATACCCCATTCTTATTTCTTTAAAATCATTTTCATGCCATTAGAGTTGATTATATTTCTTGGTTTCCCTATGATACCCCTTAATTCAAATTCCTTTCCTTCATAAAAAAATTTAAGAAAAGTTCTTGAAAATTGAAGGTTATCATCCCCAAAGATTGTAACCATTGGACTCCTAGTACAACATCAACACCACCCATTGGATTGGAAAGAATTGGGCTATTCAATACATATTTCCCATGGTTAGCTTGATATTATGGAACTTTCTAGAGAAATTTATAGTTCATCCATTTGCAACCATCACCTGACACTATGGTGCTGGATATAGGAAGCAATTCAATTCCTTGGCTATCTTACAATGAATAAAATTATTGGCACTACCCGAATCAATAAGCACTATTACCATTTTCTTCTTGATACATCCTTCGATATTGAGAGTTTGAAGAGTGGTAATTCCTACCAATCCATTACATGATATGGTTGGGTTTACTTCTTATTTCTCTTGGGTTGGTTCTTGGTGTATATCCTTCTATTTTGATGTTTCTTGTTCCTTTTATTCCTCCTCTTCATAATCTACGTAGAATAATTTCTTCTCAACACAATTATGACCTTTAGTGTATTTTCTATCACAACGGTAACAAATCCCTTTTTCTCTTTTTTCCTCCAATTGTTTTGGTGTCAACCTTGTAGGTTGTGGAAGACTAGGAGCAAAAACACTTCCATATTTATAGTTGTGAGTGGTAGACTTCCTTGTTGCCATAATTTTTCTTTCAACTTTTCTTGCCACCTTGAATGCCTTCTCCAATGAATCAGGTTCCCAAAGGTGAATCTCATTTTGGATGTTATCATTTAAAGTCCCTATGAGGACATCAATCTTATGCTCCTCTAAAATATTGGTTACCCTAGTATTCAATTTTCGGAAGTCTTCAATGTGCTCTACCATTGAACCCTTTTGTTTGAGATTTATGAATTGGCTAAAGAAGGTGTTGCTCTTTGTCTCTTCATAATGTGCTATCATTTCTTCTATAAAAATTGACGAGGCAACAAGTGATTTATGAGAACAAATCCATCTATACCATACAAACTGATTGGGTTCTAAATATAAAGATTCAATATGTTCCTTTTGTGAGGGTTGCACATCTTGTAGATCAAAATATTTCTCCATCTAAAGTATCGATGTTACTGGATCGTTGCCATCAAACTTCCTCATATCTATATTTGGAATGTGGTGGTTCTTAAACCCCACATTGGAGTCTCTAAAATCATAATTCATATTCTTTTTGTCCTCGTCATGATTTTCATGGATTACCCTGTCACCACTGGGAAGCCTTTCTTCGAGCAATTTTCTAAACCTTCCTTCATCCCCTCTATCTTGAAATTCATCATTTCTTCCATGTTTTCTTTTAAAACATCATTCAAAAATCCCATGTCTCTTTTTATACCATCTATATTAACATTTATGATGGCTTCCAATTCATTTTTTGTTACTTTTTGCAAGAGCGAAATTTGTTGCACTTGGTTTCATAAATTTGAAATATCATGTTGTATTTATTCCTATCCTTCATGTGTCATAGAATAACTTTCAGGTTGCTTACTAGGTGTGTCCATTTTATTTTGTTTCGAGGCATTTTCGAATCAAAAACTGATATCTATTCTCACTGTGCCCCTTGAATCACTTCAAACAGATTTTTCAAACAAAAGTTATGCAATTAAAAAAAAAATACACACCCTTTTCTTTTTTTAAGGAGCTCAATCTTTAAATGAATTTAAATATTTAATTTCGGATCTCCAAGGTCTAAAATTCCTTCCTGTCATATCCCTTTGAGTCTTCTTTCCAACTCCAGAAGTTATATTGCAATTGGATTATTCAAGGAAATGTTATTTCAAATCTCCCACAATGACCTGATTATGGACTAATTCAGTAGAGAAAACTTATATGTAATGCCACATGTATTTGTTTTAGGATTCAACCTTGAAATTGATACAAAAGAGTCCATTCTATTTCTATCACTTTTTACAAAATTCCAATCTGATGGTTGAAGTGAAAGTTATGATGATTTTCCCTCGATCACTTGTTTAAGACTGAATTCTGGATCATGAAAAACCCTAACTTTTTCTGACCATATCTCAGAAAATATAGCGAAACAAGATATGTACTTATGGCACAAAGTTCCCCAAGATTTCAGCTCCACATGATTGCAATTTCATATTCTGAATATTCGTAGAAAACAAGTTATAGCAAAAATTCAATGATGACCTGTTTGAAACAATGAAACCATAGAATTTGTAGCTTTGAAACCAAATGATATGCAACCATCTCACAAAAAGATAGATAAATGACTTAAAAATTATTCTCTTCGAGGGCAAACCTCCTGTACATCACATAAATGAATAATTCTTGGATGATACAAATGAAAATACCTCCTTTGTATATATAGGAGTCTAAGGGGTCATAATACAATTAGATCGTACATAACAATAATAATGTAAGGGCACACCATAACAATAGTGGTTTTATATGGGGCACAACAATAACACTAGGGGGTATACACGGGCACAACAATAACAACAATCGGGATACAATAATATTATAAGGACCTAACACAATGCATATCACTATAATAAACAAGAGTGTGTTTGATTAAGAATTTCCATTAGGTTATACTCCCTCATTGTTGTTCATATAATGTTTTGAACCCTCAATAGTAAATGACACTAGGAGGGAAATTTATTTTTAGTTGAAGGAAATGTTTGATGTATACTTATGGTATCAAAATCATCCCATACAATACCTCAAAGAATGTCATTAAAAAAAGATTTTGTAGAAATTCCATAATATTCTAGATTAGTAATATAAGAAAATTTTGTACATTTGCCTAATCCACAAGAACTTGAAACCCAAATTAATCCTTCTATAATCAATCAACCTAAAATTGTTCATAGAAGTATAGATTAAGAATCATAGTTTTTCAATGTTAAACACACATGGGCAGGAAGAACAATATGAAGGATAAAACATGAGAGTACGATTTTTATTAACAAGAGATTTACATTTATAGTACATGTTGTGACCATTGGGTTTCACATCCCAAGGTCTCTTGGAGTACTTTGTCTATTCAGCTTCCACACTAAACCATTTAGGATTAGGTGTCCAACATTCCCCCCCTTAATCCGAAGGGTTATGTATGAGTCCAAGAAGAGAGCTGTAATACAAAATGTGCAAAAATGCATGGCATCACTAGGCTGAATGTGCTCTCTAAAATGTTAGTATAAAGGGCGGTGGTTTAAGGATGACCACCAACACTGGAACGCTTAGTGCAGTTCCCAGAACTCTTCCAAAACTGGCAAGAAGCTGAAGTCTTCTACTAGAGGAAGTGCTCCTATTGATTTGAAGAGGGAAACCTTCAACCAATAAAGGGAGGTCTCACCTCACATAAAAGGGTGAACTTCAACCTGAAAAGGGAAGTCTCAACCTATGATGGTTTAAGGATGACCAACAACTCTGGAATGCTTAATGCAATTCCTGTAACTCTTCCAAAACCATCGAGAATATGAAGTCTTCTGCTAGAGGAAGTGTTCTCAATTTTGTTTCTGGAATTCTTCCGAAATTGGCAAGAAGTTGAAGTCTTTCGCTAGAGGAAGTGTCCCAGATTACCAACTAAAGGCATATTCATGGGCATCTTTTTCTCTGGCTACAACTCTGAAACTGGTGTGGCAGGTTGTGGCTTAGGCTCGCTTGATGTGATTTTGAAGCTTGTAGATGACCATCATTTCCCCCCTGTCAGATACAAGGTGAGATGATGGAGAAAACTCAACTGCAAGATTGTTCAATATTCTGGAACAAGTTCTGACATGTGTTTGGAATATCTTCTTGGCTGTTGATGCCCATTGCCAAGAAGCGATCCATCCAAGATGAATCTTTTTTCTTGCAGGACGTTTATTTATGAAGCATCTGTGTGAAGAATGATTGGTTTTATGATAGTGCTTACATGGATGAAGATCAAAACAATGATCTTTCAAATGGCCAACTCGGTCACAGTGTTGGAATTTCACAATCTACTGCTATTGTTGTTGTTGTTGTTGTGGAAGAGGGGCAGAGTCTAGAATAGCTAGAGGTGAACTGTCATGAGGAGCAGGTGAACTGTCATGAATGAATCCAACACTCAGAAATTGAATGGGTTTTGAGTAGTATGGAATATGAAAGGACAAGTCCTTCTTATATCCAAGACCGGTTCTGTGCTTGTTGTGGACAAGCTGTTCCCAAGGTCTAATGATGGGCTTGGGAAGTGCAGACTGAGTTTCTGCATCTGCATGTACAATTGCTGCTTTATTGGGTACTAAATCTAAATTAACTGTAACATTATTGTCTTGCTGTTTATGGAAGTCTGTTTCAATATTCTAAACAGAAACAAGTTCAGATTGATGACTCCACTGCTGTAATTCTTCCTGTTGTAGCTTTGTCTCAAGGTGCAAAAACTCAATATTCTCTTGTACATTATGCAAACATGTTCTAATGTCAACAAGAGAAGCTTTGCTTATTCTTATTGTACCATGATCAGAGGAATGTATCAGATTTTTTAAGAACTCCAATACTTCACCAATTCTAGCTATTTTATTCATTGTCACTGATCAAAACTATGAACTTGTAGAGAAAAATAAACACTCACTCACCATATGTCAATGCAATTGGATTTTACAACAGATTGCAATTGTCTTCAAAAATAGTGATGGCTCTCGATTTTAGTTGTGTTTGGTTATATAAGAAAGACTTAGTTGTTGTACACTGCAGGAGTTTTCAACATTACATATATAAGCAGCAACCAAATATATTCTATGCCACAGTTCGTAGTTTTCGAGTTCAATGATCCTCAACAACAAAGATCCTTTGCCTTCCCAGACGTAGATGTTGATATGTGAGGAAAATATTAGGTCGCAGCTTTTCTCACCGAATGTATGAAATGATGAGCAGTTTCCTCTTCTCTAATGAAACGCCAATGCACGTCCTGTTTTCTGCATGAGCCTCAATTCTTTTGGAAAAAAATCTTAAGTTGTTGATGTAAATGCCAAATCCATATGATCCTTATCCCACCTGTGTTGTTCTAGCTTGTTTGAACAACATTAATAATGTGAACTCGTCCAGGTTAAGGATAATTATCCTCCCACGTACAATAGTGAACAATATATCAACCTTCAATGTTTAAAGATACAACCCAGGAATTGGCCCATAGAAATGGAGATGACAACATCCTCTTTCCTGGAATGGAACTTGGTCTAGCAATTATGGAAAAATTCGTCCACAGAAATAAACTTAGCTACACTGTCCAATTCACACAACAAATAATTTTTCATTTAAACATACTGATAACCATTGCAACGTTTGATGCTCGATCTATTTCCTATGGCCATAGCTCTCACATCCATCATAAAAAAATAAAAATCCATGGCTTGTCTGAACAATGTCTGCTCCAAATAAAAACACAGATTTTGAGGGGGTCCATTATCCAATAATGCACTGTATACATAGTAGGGAAACTCGATCAAGACTATCGATTCAGAGATCGATATCCGTCCCTTTAGAGATGATTGAATGCGATCTTTGAAAATGAAATCGGCTCTGCCTTCAATAAAATTCGATCACTTCTTAGCGTGTTATGCCAAGCGAGTTCCTCAAGAAATTGGCTTCACTGATGTGATTCAACAACTTTCGCCCTTGCAATAAAGCAACAGTCCAGTTTTGCAAGCAATTAGATGTCGGCCCACTTCTTTTGCTGCTACGGCTTCAGACATAAATTTGGCTGCTACAGGATCAATTCAACATGGACCACGTCAATCCACTGTGGAACACATCCTGGTATAGTGAAAATTTATGTCCAGGAGATCCTGCTCGGCCAAGTCGAAGGAATCATGCAAATTAAATTCATCCAACATAGAGATATCCCTCGGCATCAAGGATTGAGGCTTAATAACTCATTTTTGTGACCATACAATTCGTTGGTAAAGGAAACCTCAAATTCATCTTGTATTCAGTGGATGCAATGGAGCAATGGCTTACGAAGACAACGCGACCCTCTGATATGATAAAAATCGGTCTAAGAGAAATGCAAGCTCGGCCCTCGATCTGGCAGCAGATATAATATCATCCTTCTATTATAAATTATGATTGGAAACCCTCCATTGGAGAAAATATGGCAGCCTCAAACTGATAAGTCGATCTACACATGGCTATTTCAAGCTTACCTTGAGGACAGCCGGAGGGACGTTTGAGCTTCAGGGTCCTCTCCATCTTTTCTTCGAATCCGACTATTTCTGCTATCATTCAAGAATTGACAATTCTGACCTCTGGTGCCTCCACGCAGGACAAATGCTGCGTTGGTAGAGCTTTGTAATCCAATGTCACCTTCCAAATGTAAATCCAATGTCAGATTACAAGATCGATGTGTATAAAATGTTCAGAAAAAATGCAGAGAACGTTTTTCAAACGTCAGATTACAGGAGAATATAAAACATTTATGACACTGACGCAATGAGACAGTGTTTGTAGCAAGTCTCTTGACAGAGGGCGTTCATCATAGAGATTCAACGCTCCGGTTCTGGAATACCAAGAGATGTTACACTCATACGAAAACATGCCAACAATGATAAGTCAGAGGTGCGTTCTTGCTAGGGCAGAGATGGTAGGTCTGAGAAATGAGCGTTTTTAGAAGGTAGGTGAATAAAAATGGCACTACAGAAATAACATGTTGCAGCTAAAATTTAGCTGAGAAGATATTCATCAAAGATATTTATGTGATGCAGAATTGATGGCAGAAATGATCTGCACATAAAGGCCATAAAACAAATGGCTCAGATTAATTATGCAGGGCAGGAATACGCCTACTTTGATACCATGTTAAACACACATGGGCAGCAAGAACAATATGAAGGATAAAACATGAGAGTACGATTTTTATTAACAAGAGATTTACATTTATAGTACATGTTGTGACTATTGGGTTTCACATCCCAAGGTCTCTTGGACTACTTTGTCTATCCAGCTTCCACACTAACCCATTTAGGTTTAGGTGTCCAACATTCAATCCTTCATTAGCTAAATCAAAACTGTTGGGTTGTGTTATATTCTTTCCATTACTAGCCCACGTAGTTAACTGGGGGGTTAGAGGGGAGGAAGAGGCCCCCTCCGTTACACCGATTGTGTAATGGGGGGGGGGGGGGGGTCACAGGGGGTTTGAGGTGTTCCCATAACCCCACTTTATGGGGTCTGGGGCAGTGCCCCAGAAAATTTTGGTTTTGGACCCTATGTTAGGTTGGGTGGACCGACCTATGGTTTTGTGCATGATTTTCACAGATGTTTTTTGGACGCGATGGTTTTCGGTCCATGGTATTGGACGCGATGGTATTTGGTCCATGGCATTGGATGCTTAGGCATGTATAAATATGTATTGTAACATTGAAAGGAAAATAATGAAAAATCAAGTTGGTAGTCCTGGTTTTGGGATCCAGGGGAAAATCTCTGTGTATATGTGTTTTATGTGTTATTCTCTTGCATTTTTTATTTTTTTTGTTTTAGAATTCGTATGCAGGTAATTTCTGTATGGGGTTAAAAACTACAAAAACTATCAAGAGTTCCTACAAGAGAACAAATTATAGAACCTATCTATCTCCTATAGAAATCATTATTTGATGAAATGGTAGGCTTATGAGAAAAGAGAGATTAGGTAAGTCTCATGTATTTTATAAGTTTAACAAGATTCTTATTTATATAAAATTTTAAGTGGTAAAGAAGACCCAAGTGAACTAATTATGGAATTGTGTGGCGATGAATAAAACATACCATCTCCACATAAGAGCACACCTAATTCTCCATGAAGTTTTCCTAAGAAACCATCAAAAGAATTTCCCCATGAAACTCTTAGAGATTCACTAACATCTAGTCCAAGAAATGAGGCTAATCAAATAAGGATACCATCACTTACACCTAGAGTATTGGATATACCAAGATCATCACACAATTTTCCAAAACATTATGAGAAGATTCTTCCCAAGTATAATCTAGATATGAAATAAAATCCATCGGATAATGTAAGAAAGTTTATGTTAGTTATCAATTTAATGGGTGTCCAACAAAAATATGTCTCGTAAGACTTTTTCCAGTTGAATTTGAAGGAAAATCCTCTAAATGGAACTCTTCACCTCCCCAAGGTTCAATTAAGATTTGGAGTCAATTAAAATATATATATATATATATATATATATATATATATACATTTTTAAATTTGGTAAATATAAAACTCTAGACACTCTAGATTTAAAATTTTCTATCGCCAGTATGAATCCTATGGGAAACATCAAGGACTTCAATAAGATATTCTTAAGTTTATTAAACAAAATATCGAAATAATCAATACCATCAACTGATGTAATATTAGAATTTTATACTACTATTTTTCCATCATCAATTGCTATATTTGGAAAAATAGAATGAAACAATAGTTTAATTGACACATTTTAAGAAACACTAATACTGGAAACAAAAATGTGTAGTATTGATTCCAAGTCTATAGTATTTGAAAATAAAATGAATTCCTAGTGCAAAGAAAACCACCACTACAACTGTGACTGTTAATGATAAAAATGACACAATACATATGGATAGTTTACAAAGAATCATTAAAAGAATTGTATAATAAGATAGTAAACCTTAAAAGAAACTTAGGATAAGGTACTTCTTATAGGAAGGAGAACTACTTTTCGAAGAAACACTCCATTTCCTCCATCCCAAGACCATTATGGAGAATACACTCATGTTGAGGAATTTCATTAAGTGAATTTCTACTGAGCCCATAGTGAAAATTGTTTAGAAAGAAATTTCCTAGAATTTGTAAATGTTGAAAAAGCAACAAGAAAGTCTTATTTTGACCTTTCCTTGGTTAAACTAGAGAAAATTTGAATTTACACATTAGAAGAAATATTGGAGGTAGTTAATTGAGGTGAAATGGCACTTGTCACTTAGTTACCTCAGTTAATTCGAGCTGGGGATGCTTGATTTCTATTCATCTTGATTGATTGCTAATTTTTAACGATCTAATTTAGTTAAATTAAGTTGTGTTTAGTTAAACTAGTTCTAACTATTGGAGGAACTAGTGGAAGGTTAGTTGATTAGTGTGACTTTAGTCAAACCCAATGATCATCTAGTTAACTGATCAATCAAACCAAATTAGCTAATACATGCAAAGAATTCAAGTTACCTAGTTGAGATGGAGATTCCAAGGCAATGTACTATCAGTTGTAGACTATTCCAATGTGTATAGGTGGTGCATTCAATCAGCGATCCAACCTTATGGATTGTGAAATCAATTGAGGTAAAAATACATAAATAATAGGGGCTAATTCCTCAATGAAAAGTTCAAGGAAATAGGGGCTTGAAGGGCTTCAAATTTAGCTAAGTGTTGGATAAAACCAGTCAGTGATGAAGACAGATAGACTATACACTTGTAGGTTTTGGTGAAGCTTGAGAAAAAATATGTATTACATATCTATTATTTGATTAATTCAATACATATAGAAGGGGTTTTGAGTAGTTTCTTTCCCCTAGATACATATCTGTGTATGTGTGTTATTTCTTATTGCATATTTATGATTTGAGTTCTCAATTGTGAATTAAATTCTATAGAGTATTAGAGTAGGTTTCAGTCTTTTTATTTAGTAAATTTCATGAGTAGTTTCAAATCTACACCATCATTTTCTACATGGTATAAAATCAAGATTCACATTAGAGAAAAAATTTCAAAGTTGTTTATCAGGAGGATCGAATTTGCAGGATCAATGTAGAAAAATTTCTTTAGAGCTAAAAGGATGTAATTCAATGGACTAGGACTCGAGTATGCCCTTGAGGGAAGCCATAAATTTGTTGCTTAGAAGGACTGCATGGAGGCAGTGCTGGAAGAGAATGGATTGAAGGAATATTTTGATAATGACATTTGAAAACTAGGATTAGTCGATGCCTAGAATCTAACAGAATGGAAGAAGGGTGTAGCCAGGGCAAGGAGAAAAATATTGGAGGGAGCCCAAGACCACAAAGTCTCCAATATCCATACAAAATAAAATCCTTATGAAATGTGGCAGGAACTGACAAATCTGTTCCAGAATAGTAGCGACCACATGATACTGGTGTTCAAGGATAAACTTCGAAATATCAAGATGCAGAAAAATGACCATCTTCAACAGTATCTGAGCAGGTTCACACAATGTCGTGATGAACTTGCAGGAGTTGTTGTTACAGCTTCAGATGATGATTTGGTAAGCCTAGCCCTTATAGGCCTTTTGAAGAGATGGTATAACTACCAAGATTTGGTGAGTGGGATGGAGAAGCTACTAAATTGGGAACGCTTATGGTTAGATTTGGTACATGAGGAAATAAGGTGGAATACTAAATATGGGACTTCATTCATATGTGAGGATTAAAAATATCGTGCACTGGTTGGAAAGGGAAAGAAGGGAAAATGAAAGAAATCTCAATCCAAACTAGAATCCAGCCAAGGGTGTAAGAAGAAAGACTTGTCCAAAATTAAATGCTTCAATTGTCATGAACTCAGGAACTATGCCACGAAATGTCCACACACAAATTCAAGCAAGAAGACCTTAGAAGGAGTGGCAGGTTAATCTTTGGCTTCATAGTTTGAGCTTGAATTCACTCTTATCGCATGGATGATGAGCTCAATTGATGGGGAGCATGTGGTACTTGGAAAATGGTGCCTCACTCCACATGGTGGGGAATATATATATATCTATATATATATATATATATATATATATATATATATATATATATATATATATATATATCTATATATATATATATATAGATATATATATATATATATATTTACTGACATGGAGGAGAAAGATATCTGGATGCACATCGAGATGGGAGTTGATGGAATGCACAATGTGACCAGGATTGGTACAATCACCTTTCAGAGGGAGTTAGACTCTCCTCTCAGACTCAAGGATGTCATATTTGTTCTGGGCCTAAAATAAAATATAATCTTTATTGCAGTTTTGGAAGGCCATGGTTACGATGTAATATTTAGGAAAGGGAAAGAATTCCTGAGAAACATAGTCGTAGGACAGGTGAAGCAGATCGGGGTTCATGTGAAGAACCTGTATAAGCTAGATGTGGAAGATTGTATTGTGCTAAGCACGAAGGAAGAGAAGGTACATAGTCACGATGTCATTGAACTTTGGCATACAATACTTAGCCATTTGCATCATGGCACCCTGAATATTATGGAGTAGAAAAGCATAGGCCTCCCCAAAGGAGCACTTGAGAAACTAGATACATGCAAAGGATACCTTGGGTAAGTACGCAAAAGCCACATTACATGATTGGGATAAAAAATCCATGCAGTCCTTTGAAAGGATCCACTCTCATATCTGTGGACCTTTCTTGACAGCCTCCACTACTAGACATAAATATGATGTAATCTTTGTATATGATTTCTCACGAAAGTCTTGAATCTTCTTCATGTGGAATAAAGATGATCCATTCTCCAAGTTTTTTGAATTCAAGGCACTGGTTGACAAAGAAATCGACAATAAGGTGAAGGATCTCAGGGGCGATAATGGAGGTGAGTACATGTTGAATGAGTTTAAAAATTTATGTGCAAAATAAGGAATAGTTGACAACACCCCACAACCCAGAGAATAATGGGGTGGATGAGAGGAAGAACTGTAACATTGTGGGAACAACAAGGGGAATTTTGCATGACCAAGTCAACCTCTGCATTTTTCAGCTAGAGCATGCAACACAGTAGTTTATTTGCATAAAAAGACTCCTCATCATATTCTTGACATGAGTACACCGGAGGAAGCTTTCTCAGGGAGGAAGTTGGATGTGTTACACTTTTGGATTTTTGGAGCCTCTGTTTACTTCCATGTATCCAAAGAATCAAGGAATAAGCTTGAGCTAACAGTAGAGATAGGGGTATTTGTGAGTTACACAAAAACTCTTCACAACTATCGTATGTACTTTCCATCCCTTAGAATGACAGTTTTGTGAATGGATGTAAAGTTTGATGAGGAGAAAGAAATGAGATACTCTCTTGTGAGGGAGCTTCAATTGCAACTAGAGCAGGATATTTCAGCTCCAAAGGAAGAACCTTAGGAAGTTGTGGAGCAACCACAAATTGAGGAACAAAGAATGGAGACAACTATGGAGTACTAAATAAGGTATGTTTTTGGTGATTATTTCAGCATTTTTTCATTAAAACTTACAAACCTTTTGCGTCATGAACTAGGTAGATGATAAGGAATTGTAATAAAATCTATAAGATTAATGTGCAAAACGAAAACACTAAAATTTTTCATTTTCTTATGCAGGAAGAAGGAAAAACGAAAGACTACCGTTCCAAAGGAAAGGACAAGGCCAGGTTAATCATTGTCCCTTTGACGGGGAACCACATGCAAACGAGGCAAACCAAATCAAAGTGTATCAGCCCAGGAAAGGAAATGGAGATATCGGCTCGGCGTAAGAAAGTAAAGAGATAACTGAGAGCCAATGGTTTGGCGAATCCCTCAGGATCCTTTGATCCTGAGCGAACGCTGCTTTAACTATTTTTGCACCTAGACATCTCTGCCTTCGCCATTATAAAAAGGGGCAACACTGTTAGCCCGGGGGATAGTCTGTTATGTTTTTATGTAATTTCTCTTAAAGTTGAGACTTTGATCATTGACTCTCGTTGAGAAGTGATCCACTGTAATTCTGTCTTATGCATTAATACAAACTTGGTTGCTATTTCATCTCTGATCCTGAAATAACTTCAAGCGGTGTACCCCTGGAGGCTAAGGGCCCAGCCCTGGAGGAACACTTGCTCCTGTACTAGTACTTTTGGTTTATGCGTGGTGTGCTCATCAGCTTTATTCGGTAATCTGATATGTTCTGTTATTTTACATCACAACCCTGTTACATCTGATCTGTTAAGTGATATCGTTTTCTGAGACAGAGACATTATAACTCTGCAACGCATTGCTGTTTCCTTAAGTACTGATATAACTGGCTTTTACAGGATACCGTTGCTGTTCAATTATAGAATGTCTGTGTTGTAACACTTGACTATTGGTATTACTAAATTCATCTTAGAAATTATATTTCCTTGTGATTGTTGAATCTATGGATGTTGTTGTTCCATTCTGAAATACAGTCGTATTATTTATAACTAAGACTGACGATTGGATTACCAAGATCAGATTACTATTGAGGTGTGTCGTGTGTTAAGTTATTGTTTGACTTTCTAGCGTTGTCCCATATTCCATCATTAGTCAATGTTGTTCTATTTCTGTGTGTTGTTTGATTCATCCTTAAAGGTAGAGGATTGCCATTTGATTTCTGTAGGACACGATTGTTGCATTTGATCTTGTAGACTAAGGTGTTGCTGCTTATTAAACTTAATTGTTGTTACAGTTTCCTAGTTGTTGTTCCATTTCTTATTTGTTGTTCCATTTCCTATTATTTGCATTATTATTGCTTCGGTGTGTAGAACGATCTGAGACTGTAGTGGGCATTGACATTTACTGTCTGGCTCCCAGATCGACGATCTGTTCCCTAATTTCCTTTGGTTCCATCAGTTTACAAAGGGATGAGTTACTGCTACTGAACCCTTGACTGATAAATTGCTTAGTTTTCTGAATGTATGGTTTAGTCTTTAAAAGTAGTTTGTTGTAAACAAGCATCCATTTACTCTTGTATTTTTTAGCACTATACTACTAGCATTACTCTGGCAAATGATAGCCTCAAACTGAGACACTCTTTGGAATAACAAAACATTCCTGGATTGACAAACTAATGCGAGGTAATTAGAGGTGAAAGAGACCCTTTTTACAGCTCGACATTTTGGCGCCATTGCTGGGGAAAGAGTGTAGCCATTTGTTTCTTTTCAGAGTAGTGTAAGATCCTGCTAGGGAAGAATTGGGTTTTAAAAACGGAAGGTAAGAACCTACGTGTAGAGCATGTAACAACCCTGCTCCTCTTCCCGCTTTCCTACATATTTGTCATTGTTTTGTTTGGGTAGAATCTAGTAGTAGATTTGTGTGTGCATGACTAAGCAGAAAAATCCAGAAAAGAATTCCAAACCTCTACCCAAGCCCGAAAAAGCTAAGGGGCGGTGACCCTTGGCCGATCAACCTTTATAGACGAAATTTTGATGAAAGAAGAATCTCAGCCTTTAGTAGGACCCATAAAATTTATTTCCGGACAGCCTAGTAGTTCCCTTCAGGCCACAGGATCACCATCTACAGCCTTTGCTGAGGTGCATAGTCAAACTGAAGAGCAGTATTTTCAAGAAATTCGAAATTCTACTCTAGAACTATGTAAGAAGGGAATTTCAGCAATCTTTATGAAGGAAGATGATAGGCAGGGGAAACTGAGGAACCGAGGTCTCCTCTTAGGACAACTCAGCCATTGAGCAGCCCAGATAAGGGAAGTGCTGCAAAAATCATTTTTGAAGAAACTCAATCTCCTCAGACATTAGGCACTCTCATTATCCCAGATAAAGGAAGCGCTATTAAAACCATTCCTGTTAAAGCCATTCCCTCTCAACCTAGGAATACCCTCCTAGATATCCCAGAAGGTTATTGGCATATATTTGACCAAATGGCTCAAAACCAGCCAAACACCCAAACCTCTACATTGCAATACCCCATCATGGATACTGCAGCAAATGCGCCTATGAAAGCAATTCCTCTTCAACATATCCCTACATTCCACGGTCTTACATCAGAGGATCCGGATGCATTCCTATTTGAGTTCGATGTGATGTGCAGGGGTTATGACTACACCACCAACCCCTAGAAACTGAAATTATTCCCCTCTACACTAAAAGGGGCTGCTTTGAGATGGTTCATGGGACTAGGTGGCAGTGTTATAAATAACTGGGATCAAATGAAAGAATCTTTTCTAAAAAAATATTAGGACTATTGCAGGTCTAGGGAACTAAAAGACGAAATATTCCAGATGGTAGCTAGATCAAATGAAACATTAGAGGAGTATGTGGAATGCTTTCAGCATAATCTTCAAAGATCTCCTTATGCATCACTACCTTTACCTGATAATGTGTTAAAAACAACATTAATTAGGGGAATGAAGGAACAATGGATTAAAACATTAAACATTATGGGAAAAGGAGATATTTATCAGGAATTTTTTTTTGACATTATTGATTTATGTATCAGGAGCTCGAGAGGCAGCACAAGACTAAAACCGACAGAACATGATCGGTTTGTAAGAGATAAGAGAATTTTGACAGAAGGAGTAACGCATGCAGAAATTGGAAATTTATTGGAAAATTTTAAAACTGATATACTGGGGACACTAACTACACAACTTGATATTATGCAGGCCAAACAAAAGCAAATGGAGGCAGAATAGAATTTAGCAATCTTCTGTCCCGGATGCAGAAAGAAACATAGCCATAAGGAGTGTCCACTAAATGTAGTCCAAACATGCGCCATATGCACAAAAGACCACCTTACAGAAAGTTGTCCCTCACTTCCCAGACTAAAAGCAGTATACAAGGAAGGAGAAGAGGAGCCAGAGTCAGTGTACCTACTCAATCAGTGCCGTCAGTGGCAGCTGTGACAGTCTGGTATGTTTTCAGATCCAACTTCCTCTTTTTAGTCTCCACAGTATAATGCTCAACAACATAATATGTGGCAAAATCAACCTCAACCCCCCTTTCCAAATTGGTCACCACAGTCATTTCCTTCATCAACCCCATGGCTAAATCAAGCAAGCCAATCTAGTTGGCCGAATTTTCCCTATGCCCCAACATATTGGTAAAGTAATGCATACCCAGCACAATGGAGCCCTCCTACTTCACAAAGTCAAGCCTGGCAGACAAAATGGCAAAGACCGATGCATCAGCCAGTAGGAACCATTCTACTCCCTCAACCTACACTGCCAGCCTTACAAAAAAACCCCCAGTCTAACCCGAGACCACAACTCCTAGCCCAACCCAACCCTAACCCAAATAACAAACCAGTCCAATCTGTCCAAATAGTAGAAACACCAGAAATAGGAGCGAATCAGAGGGAGTGTAATGATCTTCAGTTAAGATCTGGGCGTATTATTGAAACCGAGGGAGACAAGATAATTCATGTTGAAAATCAATTACCTAGAGAACAATCGTCACAAGACGAGGATGTGTGTTACACTAAAAAATGTCACCTTGACTACTTACAGTTAGTATGGCTCAAATCAACAGTCATGCTACCCTCTTAGGCAAGTCTCATGCCTCTGTTATCCATCTCAAACTCAAAGAAGAGAGAAAGTCTTGTAAAAACTATGTTTATCTCTGGGGTCGCAGGTTCTCTCTAGCCTTACCTGCGGGGACGCTGACCATGTTCACAAAATCTGCGTCCATGGACACTCTGTATGTTAAGGGACAGGTGCGTCCCTCTGTAAAAAGGAAAATGCGCGAGTTTTATCTTGAAAAAGTTACTTGTGGTTACTTCTAGAACATTGTAGAGGTCGGTTTGATGAAATGGATGCGCCTCCAGTTGGTTCATGTATCTCTATTAAGGGGGAACTTATCCCATCAATAAGGGAGCTATCCCACCCAAAGAGGGGGATGATCCCATTGATAGTGGACCTGAATAACCTCTTTACAGCACTATAAATAAAGACATTGAGCCAGGGGGAGAGGAGGTTGGAGCTATACATTTTCTTTGGGTAAATGCTGCAGGATTTAGGTCTTCCATTAGAGTCTTTGTGAGGAGAGATTGTCTTTACTTGATTCTACTTGGAAGAGGGTGAGCTTTGTCAAAGTAGAGGAAAACCCTTGATGGACCCTGGGAGGAACTTGCACAACACCAAGGCCAGGTCGTAAGAGTTTCTTTGTTTCGTTATTAATACAAACTGGTTTATTTTTCTCAATAGCTTGTGTTAATGAGTTATTTCATGTGTTCCTTGGTCTGCATGTTGAATATATGTTTTATTATATGAAATGCAAGTGCTTGGTAATTGTTTGATTGTTTGTGGTTGCAGGAATTGACTTGAAGGAGGAGCTCATCCGGATCGTCAAGAACGGACTTCAACAACAGCGTTTTGGAATAAGGTAAGCCTAAACACTTGTAGTTTTCATGTTGTAAAAGGTGTATTTAGAGAAAGATCACTCCATTTTGTCTTGTTTGTCATTAGAATGTCTTAGACTTCTAGGAAGGTCAGCTGTGTCCGCACCCTTGACCAATTCCGTGTGACAATGTGAATACACAACAAATTCATAATCAAGCAACCACATCCTCTCCCCCGTTCCTAGAACAATTAATCATACCTCAACCTACACAATATCCTGATTTTGACATTCTGGGAGAATTAAAAAATTTGTACATAAAAATTCCATTCCTCCAAGCCATTCAAGACATCCCGATATATGCAAAGACTATCAGAGAATTATGTGTAAAGAAACCAAGGAGGAATATAGCAAACAATCCAAGAGTCCAAGTAGTTGGCACTCTATCTGACTTATTATCAGGAAAAGAAGCACCCATTAAATATGAAGACCCAGGAAGTCCAATAGTAACCGTACAAATTCATGGTAAAACCTTCTTCAATGCCTTAGTTGATCTAGGAGCCGCAATTAACATCTTAACAATTACTACTTTCTAGAAGCTAGGCATTACATCTGTAGAACCTACCTCTACTTTAATAGAACTAGCTGACTAATCTGTGGTTAGGCCAGAATGCACACTACATGATATTATGGTATCTGTTGACTCCTGGGAGAATCCGACCGATTTTCTGATAATAAATCCCCAAAACCAACTTGATGGACATCCATTGATTTTAGGTAGACCCTGGCTTGCAACTGCCGATGCTTATATTGGCTGCCGACAAGGCAATATGACCATAACCAGAGGAGAAAATATCAAGAACTTAGCTTTATATCCTCCAGCGCAGCCAAGTGTCACAATAATGAAAACTAATAGGCACCCTGTATCATACCTTACTGACAACATTAGATCTCCATTAACTATACAAGAGGCACTTGATTTCAAGGACCAAACAGAAGATGATGCCATTAATAATTTTATCAGTCAAACTAAACTCAGATCCCATACACAATGTCACATGATAGAGGCAACATTCGATAACAAATTGGAAGAAGATCCTCTTAAAGATACACATGATCAAACAATACCTGTTACCTCTGTCGCAAATAGTAAAGTTGTGGAAATTGAACCGGGAAAAACCTTAAACATTAATGCCAACCTCACCTCCGAACAAGAAACGAAGCTCATCCAATTATTGAGGAGATATAAAGAAGCATTTGCATGGGACTACCCTGATATGAAAGGAATTGATCCCCAATTATGTACACACCACATTTACATAGAAAAAGATGCGAGACCTGTTCGCCAGCCTCAAAGGAGACTTAATCCCCATTTAAAAGAAGTGGTAAAAGCTGAACTATAAAAACTTTTAGATGTCAATTTCATTTACCCTATCTCCGATAGTAAATGGGTCTCTCCACTTGTGGTGGTACCAAAAAAGAATGGGAAATGGAGAATTTGTGTGGACTACAGAGAGCTAAATAAAGCAACACAAAAAGACCACTTCCCTCTCCCATTCATCGACCAAGTATTAGACACTTTGGTAGGGAAGAATTTCTTTTCTTTCCTAGATGGCTTCAGTGGATACAATCAGATTCAGATTGCCCCAGAAGACCGAGACAAAACAACGTTTACTTGTCCTTGGGGATCATTTGCCTACAAAGTTCTACCTTTTGGCTTATGCAATGCTCCTGCCACATTCCAAAGGGCTATCCTCAGCATTTTTGCAGATTTAATAAATAAAGGACCTGAAGTATACATGGCTGACTTTACACCATACAGAGACAATTTCGATCCAGCATTGGACACACTGGAAAAAGTCCTACAACGCTGCATTGTTATCAGACTTTGTTTAAGCCACGAAAAATGCTATATGATGATGACTGAAGGACTTATTCTAGGACACTATATTTCAGCAGCTGGAAGTTAGGTAGACCCAGCCAAAATCCAAATAATTTTGCTTATTCCTACTCCTACAACTCAAATGGAGGTACGTAGTGTTAACACTCAGGTTGTCCCTTTTGACTCCCAAAGGGATACGGCCGAGGTAACCACAAACCAATCTTTGGACTGCAGGTCCTAGCCTACCTGCAGTCAGAGAGGGCTCTCTCTTTAGGATTTAGCTTTGTTTAAGGGATGATTTTAGGCTAGATATGATGCACATGGGTTTGTTTGAGTTTGGTGGGATGGTTGATGCTTCAGACAGAGTTGGGATGCATAGTGTGAGAAGTTCAAACCATTGGGCATGGAGTCGTGGATTAGGCTTGCTGTTGCGTTTTCTTGGTCACAAGAGGAATACAGAGCAGGATAGCTACACATAAAACAATATCTAGCTAGAATAAAGATAGAACGAAGGTCAGTGAATGAAAGGCAACTAAGTAGCTCTCATTATGCTAACAGAGGGAAGGTGAATGAACATTTATATAGGAGCAATCAAGGATTCCTAAACAACATTCATATATGAAGGAACTAGTGTAAATATGAGCAAATCAATATTCATATTCAGGACTAATTCAGAGGAAAACATAGATAAATCACAGAAATTGAGAACAGAATACAACTAAGTGAGCTCTGAACTATTCTTTCTTTCTGCTATTTAGATAGTGAAACAATGATGGCATAAAACATATAAATTGTAAACAGAGATAAGAAACACTTATTGGGCTATGTAGAAGCGTTAGGATTCCATATTCACTCTTCAGACATTAAAACACAACAGTCAGTTCATCTCCTAAACATTCCAGCGATCTTTGATTATAGAGACTCTCAGAAAATACAATGCAAGTCTAGAGGAAGTTATCGACCAACCAACCCTTTACATAATACAGAGGGTTGTTTAAATAGAAAATATTTACAAACATCCCTTGAACAGGTGTCAAGGGAGAAAATATCTCAAAATATCTATCAAAACAGAGCCAAAAGAGATCTGTGCAATAACTGCTTCTAATGCTAAGTTGTGCTGGAAATAAATGCAATAAAATATCTAAAACAGTTGCACATGAGGCAGCAGCCTCATACAAATGTCTTTCTAAGGCTGTGCATGGTCCTACAGCTTCATAAATGGACTGAAAGAATTCCTTGAGCCACGCGCTGTCCTTTGTGTGATAGCTATGCACTTAAGGAAGCAGCACTGCTCCAAAAATATGACTGGGAACAATGTCTCTGCAATAACTCTGCCTTGAAAGCCTTCAGCTATGCCTTTAGGTGGCTTTAAAGAAAAAAAAGAAGTGTTGGTGAGCCTTAATGGCTGAATGATGCTTTGTTGACTTTGCTCAGCTTGCTTTGCTTTCATCTGCTTTGAAAAACTAGACTAATACTCTTTTTCGCTTCTGGAGATGCTATGGCACGCCTCTGGGCCCCTCCTGGCTTGAAAAGGTCTTTAACTACTAAATCACCCATCATGGCCGCTGTTCGGCCCCAAAAAACTTGCTGCGAGGTCCTCCAGCTGCCTATGGGAGCTTATCGGCCCTTGCCAATCCAAAAACTGCCTTTAATCTGATAAATCGCTACAAAAATGATGAAACGGGGGCTCTGTAGGTATGCCGAAGAGAAAACCCTGTACTGGGCGCGCTCTGGGCAACGAGCGATTCCAAAAATGCCAAGGAAACCATCCTTTCCTTTAAACCATGGGCGGGCATGGGCACCGCATGAATAACACTGAAATACTGCCTTCTTCTCTTAATACGCAGAACGCATCAAAAACATGATTTTTAACAAAAATGGTGCTTTTAGCGAACACTGTTCAAAACCTTAAATTCTGGCCGTTGGATCCGGTGCGGGTCGATCCAACAGCTGGCGCTAAATCGCATATCGGCGAACCGGCGGTCCCAAAACACAATGCCTCCGAAATGCTGCAGACCCAAAATGCTATAGGCTCCTTCTTGATGGATTTCGGGTCTGGCCCATCGGCGATGTCATATCAACGGATTTACAAAAAATTGGTTTGCGGACCCGAAATGCTAATATACCATGCTTTAATGTTATTTCGGCTCCGCCAGTAGGACATGGGGAGAGCCGTAAACAAATCATGACGGTTGATCTGGGAGGGCGATCCAACGGCCGGTGCTAAATCGCATCGGGGCGGACCATTGGTCCCAACACATATAACTTCCGATGGAGCGATATAGCTTGTGGACCCGAAATGCCTTTGTGCCCATTTTTAATGGAGATCGGGTCCGAACCATCGGAAACCATCATATCGGTGGATTTACATTTGAAACGGGTCCAACGGACCCGAAATCCCTTTCAAAACTGCCCTTTATAAATTATCGACTTCGGAATATCGAAGACCTCCCTTTTCGCTGTGCCTGGGGACCTTACGGACCCGATAGCTTTTATAAGACCCGCCTTTATAATATTTCGGCTCCGGAATATTGGAGTCAAACATAAGGGGTGTTTCACCGATCAAACATGGGCCGTTGATTTGGTGAAGGCGATGGACGACAGAGATTACGTCGGCATTTCGCTATCGGCGGGGTCATGGGGCTGCCATATATGTGATCGCCGAAATGGGCGATTGCCGAACTGATCTGGGCCATTGGATCGGCGGGGGCAATGGACGGCTGAGATTTGGTTGCTGTATCGGCGATCGGCGGCCCATTATAACCAATGCCTTGAGACTTAGCCATTTTCGCTTATAATATGCCACTGCCCCCTCCCGATAGCGATATCGCATCAGAGGGGGACCAAATAGATTCTTTTCTCATCGGAGCATGCATTTTATTAAAATGCAAATGAAAAATGAATTCGGAGGGGTCTCCTTTGGCATGTTAAATGGTTTATAAGGCATCGGAAGGGGTCCGATGGCCCAAAAAGGAGGAATTCATGCCTTGGAAGGATTCCAAAGGCACTTGGGAGGATTTCAATGGATTTGAGAAGGATTTTAGGCCTTTAAAAGGGTTTGTGCCTTGGAAAAGGTAGAAACAAGGCCAAAAGATGATTTTTTATACATATGAAGGGAATTTATGCTTTGTGAAGGAATCAAAAAGCATTAGAGGGGTTTTATGGAGTGATGAAGGGCTTTATGCATTGGAAGGAGTCGGAAATGCATCTGGAAGATGGTTAGAGGGGGATAGTGTGGGTTCTTGCTGAGTTTCTGATAAACTTAGCAATTCCCAAGGATGTATATGGTTATTTTTCAACCAGGGGGAAGGGATAAGTATATAGGGGAGTTATATAATAAATTTAGTAGTTAATATGATAATGATGAGAAAAAGCGCTAAGAATGATGTCTTAGGCTATCAATGGGGGAAAATGACTGATAGAATAAGTGTGAACATTCCTTGAGTGAAGTAGATCTCCACCAAGGCAAACGATATGGAGAATGATGAATCTAAGAGGTATCAAGCAGATCTTGACCACTTTAGGGGAAGTTAGTGAGTGATTTGGGGAAAGAGGAAGAAGGGAGGAGTTAGACATTCCTCGCTTGAAGTCCTCCAACTGAAAAACTGCCTCAAACCAAAAAATGGACTGCTTATCAAAATTGGAACAAAGCAGTGGCAGTGAGACTAGCACACTCTCATGGACACTTCTTTGGCCGTCTGTAGCAAATATGGAGCATTGCAGCATGCATAGTACGACATATTTAGCATGTAAAAATGTCGGTCATGAAAGATGATTAACCTGCTGCAGCAGGAGTGTTACACTAAAAAATGTCACCATGGCTATTTACAGTTAGTATGGCTCTATCAATAGTCATGCTATCCTCCTGGGCAAGTCTTATGCCTCTGCTCTCCATGTCAAGCTCCAAAAAGAGAGAAAGTCTTAGTAAAATGTGTTTATCTCTAGGTACGCAGATTCTCTTGGCCTTACCTGCGTGTACGCACCTAATGTTCACAAAAACTGCGTACTTGTACGCTCTGTATGTAAAGGGGCAAGTGCGTACCCCTGTAAAGGTCAAAAGGCGCGAGTTTCATCTTTAAAAAGTTACTTGTGGTCATTTCTAGAGCATTCTAGAAGGTTGTTCAACGTGTATTGAGCGCCTCCAGATGGTTCATGTACCCCTATGAATGAGGAACTTATCCCATCAAAGGAGGGGCTCATCCGGATCGGCGAGGCTGGACTACTACAACGGCTTTGGACTACAGGTAGGATCTAAACACTTGATTTCTTGTATGGTAAATGCATGTTTAGAGAAGGATTGCTCTTGTTTGTCTTGTTTGTCACTAGAGAGTCTTAGGCTCCTAGGGAGGTTGGTTGTGTCCGCACTACCGACTCTTTCCGCCTGACAAAATGGCGACTCCGTTGGGGAGTCCATTGATGTGAAATTTTTTTCCTTTGTATGCAACTTTGATCTGAGAAAAGTCATTTATTTTCTGGTTTTTGCCTGTGTGACTTTGTATTTGGGTGGGCTAGCTTAGGGATAAATTAGATTTAGTTTTTCTTGGTTTTTCCAGTAGTACGCACCCTCTGAGTATTGCACAGTGCATACCTGTACGCACTGTTGCTGTGTGCACAGAGCGGGCCCGCACCTGTCTTAACAGGTTGCCTGCGTACCCTGCTTAAAATTAAGAAATTTCCATTTTTTACATTTTTCCTCTTAGATTTTGCTTTTTCTTAGTTTTTACTGCCCAGATCCATTAGTCTCCTGTCAAATATTTTCACGTGAACTTGTTTCGATAGCATTGAGTGTTTTAGTGGATTTCATAGAAGTTTAAGCCCTAGGGTTTTATTTTTGAGTAGGTCCTGTAGTGACTTTGGTGGTAGAAGTTGTTAAGCCTTAGATCTCTCTCGTTTTGTCAGCCTTCTTAGGAGTCGGACCTGTCATAAAGTCTACCTGTGAGAGCAACTTATCTTTGAGTTGTCTCTTTGGCAAATTTCGAAGTGCTTGTTGATTGAGTATTGAATTCCATTTTACAAAAAGAACAAAAAGATTTGAGTTTTGTTTTGACTGGTTTTTTGATTCTGCATTAGCTGGTCCTTGGCTTGATTGTGGTCAAGTAAAACAACCTAAAATCATCCTTGTAGGCTTTTGCCTCGTTAGGTTTGCTTTAGAGTAAATTTCCTTTTGATTTGCTTGTGAGTCAATTTTTCATAGATTTTATAGATTTTGCGATTGATTTTCGTTAAAATAGTCTTTACATGCTTTATTAATATAGAAAAAACACAAAAATTCTTTTGGAAAAAGTTTGCTTTGGTAGCATTTGTAGACTTTTGGGAGAAAAAAGGGAGTTTCGTAGAGTAATTAGTGGTCATGAGTTGTGTGTTTTGAAAAGATAAAGAGAATTGTTTCTTTGATTGTCTTTACTAAGAAAGTGGTTTTCTATAAAATTTGCATTTTCCAACTCTCTTAGTTAGGAGTTTCATTGAAAAAGAAAAGTAGTGTAAATCATTCTAAGTGCATCTTTGTAGTGGTTGCGAGTCGAGTCTACACACCACCAGTTTCATCACCATCACCTTTTGTCTTTAAAAAAAACCATAAAATTAACGCTTAAAGTAAAATCAACGCAGTAACTTTTATTTACTAGGGCTTTGAAACACCAATTTAGATCAGGCTAGTGTCTTGGAGTAGGAGAGTAATTAACTCTCCAAGACAACAAAACCAAACAAGTAGCTTATCTTGTGATAGAATAAATTCAATTGTCTCATTTGTACTCTGGGAAAGCTCCTCTTAAAGGAGAAGCACGAGCTCGTGTCCGAACCAGTGAGGGGATCAATCCTCCCTCGTTGGGAACGACGCCAGACACGCACGTATTACAAACGGTAAACCTCAGATTAACCATTGTCGAGGAGCCAGGGGTCACTTGTCGGTAAACCTTGGATTATTGTCAAGGAGCCGGCAAGGGGATTGAGCTTGATACTCTGCCCTTGCGTGCTGTCGGAGTGTAGACTGTTCCCCTAGGTGCATTTGTTGCAGTTGGTAACCTTAGTGACCATTATCTTTAGGATTCTACCGAGGTGACGGTGGAGGGAAGATCCCACTGTACCTGGAGCAGACGTCGGCTAGACTCACTTGGATTTTCCGGGGGGTTCACTTCACTCGAGACGGTTAAAGTGGAGGAACTTGTGCCAGTCTATTCATTAAGCAGGTTGCCGGGGTAACTGTTCCACCCGCCACTTCTGTACTGAATCCGACGATGTTGGGTTTCATCTCCAACTAGCGTTTTCGGTCTGGAAGGCTACTGTTTGTGCTTGGTTTGATGCCCTAGATTCTTTAGGCGTGTGATTCAAATTTGTTTGGTTCTTTAGCGACTTTAGGTGGTTTGATTTGAGATTTTACTTTGTTTTCGTGTGTAGTAGTTAAAAGTTTTTAGCTGTGGCGGAATTACCGAGACAGTCCCGTAGACTTCGGGGCAAGTCACTTGAGATTGTTACCAGAACTGATTTGTTGAGGAAACTCCGTAGATCGTGGGGTGGACCTCCTGAAGACGTCCCGGGTCAGTACGAAGGATTGAAGGTCCTTGTAACTCCTCCTAGTGGCAGTAGAGTAGGTTCACCTGAAGAAGGAGAGTCTTCCTTGGTAGTCCATCCAGATTACCAAAGTCTAGAGACAGGTTATAATCCCGAAGCTGTTACAGTTTCTGAGCTTGCTGGTAGTTTTTCATCTACTAGTGATATAGGCGAAGAACCTGAAATATCTGAACCTGTTACTCCAACTTCTAGTGTACCAGATTCACCCAGGGTAGAAAGAGTCATCACCGAAAATCTTCCTACTGGTTTAATAGCTATTGAAGAACTTGCTCCAGAGGAAGCATTAGGCGTATCTACCCTTGAAGATCAACCTACTATTCATCTCAGGGAGCGTGAATCTATCTTTTACAGTCCTCCTAGAAGTACTACTTGGTACCTTTCGTTAACCAATTATTTAGACAACTCAGGTCTAGGTTTTTCTCCACCTCGTACTCCTTTTCCACCTGGAGGTATTTATACTCCTGTAAATATGTCTGGTCAGTTGTCCGTGTTCACTCAATCTCCTAAATCTTTCTTACATGGCGGTCCTTCTGTTCTCACCGGGTATCAGTCACTTTCTGGTACCTTTGCGGGGGCATCTCCTCAACCCATTGATCATGGGTTATTAGCTGAAAACAATGGTAATAAACCGTTGGGTGTAGGAGACATTTACATGATGTCAGGATCAGTTACCGTTTCTCAACCTCAAGGTGGCCAATTACCGCCTGGGGGGCAACCTCAAGGTACACAAATTGTGTCTAGGGGGCAGCCTCAAGGTTAGTATGTACCTATGGTGCAATACATGCCTCAAGGTCAACCCCAGCCTCAATATGTACCCCAAGGTCAACCTCAGTATCAATATTTACCTCAAGGGTATCAACCCCAAGGGTATCAACCTCAAGGGTATCAACCTCAAGGTCAAGGTCAACCCCAGTATCAGTATTTACCCCAAGGTTATCAACCTCAAGGTCAATACTCGAGTCAAGGTTATCAACCACCTCAAGGTCAGTCATATGTTCAAGGTATGGGAACTGTACCTTTCAGTTATCAATCCTATCCTCAATCCGGTTATGGATCTCAGTATCCTCAACCTGTTACGGGTCAATACCCCGGAATGATAGTGTGGGATCCATCACAGGGTCAACAGGTGTTGCAGCCAAGTATACAGTTGGTACCTCAAACTGGACAACCCGTGGTTTCTGGTTCACCCCAGCAACCGCAACCTGTCCAGTCAAATGTTCAAACTTCTGTAACTTCGGTAGTTACTCAGCCGCCAATTCCACCTAGTACTCCATCTCAAATGGCTGCAGCAACTACCGCAACATCTGCCGCACTTACTTCTGGAGTATCGACAGCTCCTGTTTCTACTGTCTCTGTAACCACTCCTCAGACATCTTTACCCTTATCTGGATCTACGATTCAAACTACGGTCCAGATGCCTGTAGGTCAGCCTGGTATAAGTACAGTTGTCACTACTCAACCGCAATTTGTTCATCAACCGTACCAGGGACAGTACCAATATGGGCAAGTTGTCCAGTAGCCGGTTTACCAGTATCAACCGTATCCTGGGTATACTTATCAACAACCTCAACAACCCCAGTACGGTCCGGTTAATACTGGTTTTCCAGGAGGATATAATATCCCGAATGCGATTCCTGTTCCAAGTTATCCTGGATATCCTCCTCCTGGGACTGGTCTTGTGACCCAGAGTTTCAGAGATCCTAACCGGCAGTTACCGTTTATCGCAACTTTGGATTTACCAGACTTGACGCGCCTAACGAATGATCCAATTCAATATCTTCCGTTCTGGCCGCCAATGCCAAATAAGTTGCCCAGTGATATACCCAAGTTCGAAGGTAAGTCTGGAGAGGATCCGTCCAATCACGTGATGACTTACCACCTCTGGTGTGCTTCAAATTCTATCTCGGATGATTCGATCCGCTTACGTCTTTTTTAGCGTACACTCATTGGTCTCGCGGCCAAGTGGTACATTGAGTTACCACAGGCCTCTTTTTACAATTTTAGCCAGTTAGCTACCTCGTTCTTAACTCACTTTCAGTTGCCGGTCAGATACGATAACGGCACGGAGTTATTAACTTCACTAAAACAATCGACGTCCACGTATATTTCCGATCACATTCATGAGTGGAGACGTCGAAGAAAGTTAGTGAAAGTTTTTATTCCGGACCAAATCTTAGCTGAATGGTTTGTTAAATCATTATTACCGAAGATTACTGAAGATGTAGCTAAGGCCGGAGTAGTTACTGAGGAGAAAGTCATTGCTCAGGTGCAATACCTTGACTTAGTTTATACTCAGTCGGGTACGTTACACGAGAAGATCCCAGATCTTCCAAAATCGAATCAAATCGCTGCTGCTCCTTCGGGATCTCATGCCGCTGATGGTATGATTGGTACGGTGAACACAAAGAGCAAGAAGAAGTCTTCCAAGAATTCTACGACTCCTATAATCACCTTACCTGATTCCCCGACAGGAGAGTCTTCTCCTGAACTTTCCGCCGATATTCACGCTGTAGAGTCATCTACGGCCAAATCAAAAAACGGTGGAAAGAAGAAAGGAAATAAGAAGGCTAAAGCAGACAAGGCTCCGAAGGAGAAAACAGAAAAGTCGGAAATCAATGACGAAAAGTGCAAACCTCGATATCCTTGTCTTATTTGTGAAGAGGATCATTTTAGAAGAGATTGCCCTCATCGGGCCGAGGTTGTGAAAATAGTCAAAGGTTCTCCCACTCCTACTGTGTTAAAAGATCCATTTCCAAAGCAGGAGAGTAAGATGATAGGTTCTTCCTCGACTGCCAGTGAAGAACCCATTTTGATGATGTCTCATGTGAGGATTGCGACTCGGTCGCAAGATTATGGTAGTAAGAATCCTGTTGATGGTAAGGAAGCAGAATCTTCTCATTCTAATCCATCAACCTCAGCTCCTGGTTCTGATCCACTACAGATCGAAAAACCTAACCCGGACTTAGTAATCAAACCGCCCGCCAAGGGTGTTCTTCGAAGGTCTGCTTTCAATCCACATACGAGAGCGGCCCAGAATTACAACATTGTTGAGGACTTAGTTGTTTCACCCTCAGCAATGTCGGCTTTAGAAGTGCTGTAATCATGCCCAGCACAGCGAAAATTACTCTTGTCGGCTATAGGAGCTGTTGATATTCAGGACTCGAACCTGATAATCTTCGATCTAGAAAATAGTACACCGCGTCTCCCTCATCAAATGGCTTTCCAGATTCCAGTGATAGTCAAGAATAGGCCTATTCATCAGACTGTAATTGATGAGGTAGCTTCCACGTGTATTATGTCGATTCAGTGTTGGAGATCACTTGGTTCTCCTTCGCTGAACCAATCCCCGACCATCCTTAAGGCCTTTGATGGCTGTGGGTTTCGTCCGTTTGGTATTCTACAGGAATTTCCTATAGGGGTAGAAGGTAAAACCGTTAGTCTGGATGTGGAGGTGGTTGATGCCCCTCTAGACTACAACCTTCTTTTGGGTCGAAGTTGGTCATATGCTATGACAGCGGTCGTTTCATCGGTCTTCAGAGTAATAAAGTTTCCACATAACGGCAAGATCATGACAATTGATCAGTTGACATACTTTTCATCCGACCCAGCTTCTTCAGAGAGTATCCAACATGTCGGTAAGACGACAATCCCTTATAGGGACGTTGGCGTAGGTTTAGTTAAAGATTCTGGTTTACTGGGAACTTTTCCTTTCCCTCCAATCAACGTAGACCCTTCATTTGCATCAATTCATATGATTACATCAGACACCATTATTTACGACGATCCTTGGATTGTCCCATCTGAATCTGAGATAGACTCATTCGGTGATGCTATGCCTTTGAGTCCATATGAAATTGCTTATGAAGCCGTCATGTCTTTTACCGACTCGCGTTCAACCCAAATCGACCAAATGAATGTGGTCACTGAGGAATCACTTTTCACATCAACCTCAGAACGGATAACGTTTCCTGAAGTCGTGTCATCTGACGAACAACTTCGCGAAATCCTAAGTGTAGACAATCTACCATGGGAAGATCTTCATCATAGATCTTCGTTTTTACCTGAGAGTGATGCTTTTGAAAACGATTTTTCATCTATTTTTACCGCTGAATATGTCAAAGGCGCTCAGAATCCAACGAAACATCCTGATTCAGAGTTGAATTTAGGGAATATTTCTCGTACTATTCCCATTGACATTTTAGTGAAGTCCGGAATTGAGGAAAACATTCATATAGGTGCCTCATGTACAGAAGATGAAATTCAAACTTACAAGGCCCTATTCCAAGAATTCCGCGATGTGTTTGCCTGGTCTTACGAGGAAATGTCAGGAATCGATCCTGCCATTGTTGTTCATGAAATAAAGACCTACCCGGATGCTAAACCCGTCCGGCAACGGTTGCGTCAGATTCACCCTCGAAAAGCAGCTGCGATTAAAGTAGAAGTCGAAAAGCTGTTGAAAGCAGGTTTCATTTATCCAATCCCGTTAACAGATTGGGTATCGAATATTGTTCCAGTTAACAAGAAACAAGGAACAATAAGAATCTTTATCGACTATAGGGATATAAATCGAGCTTGTCCAAAAGACAACTATACTACGCCCTATATCGATCAAATAATTGATGATTGTGCCGGAAGTGAAATGTTTTCCTTTATGGATGGTTTTTCGGGCTATAATCAAATCAATATTCTACCTGCCGATCAACCAAAAACGGCATTCATTTGTCCATGGGGGACATTTGCTTACTGCAAATTACCTTTTGGGCTTAAGAATGCCGGAGCCACTTTTCAACGGGCGATGTCTTATGCATTTCATGACATCAAGCACATTGTGCAACTGTACCTCGATGATTTGCCTGCTCATTCTTTACAGCGAGCTGATCACCTTGTCCACTTACGAGCAATCTTTATGAGGTGTAGGCATTATCGTATTCGGTTGAATCCGCACAAGTGTGTATTCTGTATAGAAGCGGGTCAATTGCTGGGATTTGTTGTTTCAAAAGCCGGCATTCGCGTCGATCCCTTGAAGGTCGAAGCTATCATCAAATTGCCTCCTCCTTCGAGTTTGTGCCAACTCCAATGTTTGCAAGGGAAAGCAAACTTTTTACGCCGATTCATTCCAAACTACGCCGAGGTCACTAAGGGTTTTACACGGTTTTTGAAACAGAACGCTCAATTCTTTTGGGACGAGATTGCCCAACAATCTTTTGATGCACTTAAGCACGCGTTGACCCATGCACCGTTGTTGCATCCTCCCAACTACAACCAGGACTACTTCTTATACCTCGCAGCTTCGCATTCCACTATTGGAATGGTGTTAGTCCAAGAAGATGAAATCGGAACGGAACATGTGATATATTATCTTAGTAGGACGTTAAACCCCACTGAGCTAAAATATTCGCATGTGGAGAAATTGGCCCTGGCAGCCGTTCAAGCTGTCCAGCGTTTTCGTCACTACATTCTTCTCCGTAAAACTACAGTTATTTCGGATTGCAACCCTATGATTTATATTTTGACTAAACAACTGCTAGGGGGAAAGTACTCTAAATGGATCGTTATCCTGCAAGAGTTCGACTTGGAGTTCGAGAAGTCCAAGTCTAAGAAATCCTTAGTTTTTGCGGAATTGATGTGTGATTTCCCGCGTACTGACACAGAGACTGTGACAGAGGAGTCCATCGCGGACGAATCTTTGTTTCTTATCAGTACTTTAGATCTGTGGTATGGGGATATCATCATCTATCTCCAAACCCAAACCTTTCGGCCTGAAGCTTCAAAGTCGGAGCGTCGAAAAATTCGGTTTCAATCCCAGCAATACAGAATTATTGGAGATACACTTTATCGCCGGGGGGCAGACTTGGTTTTTCGACGTTGTTTAACTCACGAAGAGGCTGAGAGAGTTTTGAATGATTGTCACTCTGGAGCATGTGGCGGTCATATGTCTGGGTATGCCACAACTCAGAAGGTGTTGCGTGCTAGCTATTTCTAGCCATCCATGTTTAAAGATTGTATCATTGCGGTCCGAAAATGCCACAACTGTCAAGTGTTTGATCACAAGATGTGCGCACCACCTGCTCCTCTCCATCCTATAATTGTCGTTGGTCCTTTCGCCAAATGGGGTATCGATTTTATTACTTGTAACCCTCACTCGGCCGGGGGGCATGCATATATCATCCTCGCGAGGCGATGCCTACATTCGACGCAAGCGGCAAAACAGCTGCAGTTTTCATATTCAATCACATTATAACTAGGTTTGGTGTCCCGCAAGCAATCATCACTGACCATGGGAGCCATTTTCGAAACATCATGATGACTGAGCTTACAAGCCAGCTTGGTTTGCGCCACGATAGCTCTACTCCTTATTATCCGCAAGCCAACGGTTTGGTTGAGTCTATCAACAAAGTTCTGGTTATCATGATCCGACGAATCATTGGTATTCATCGGTCGAATTGGCACAACATGTTATTTTCAGCGCTATGGGCATACCGAACTTCAGTGAAAACTTCGACAGGGTTCACTCCTTTCCAGCTAGTTTATGGCTTGGAAGCTGTGTTACCCATTGAATGCGAAATCCCATCACTTCAAATGGCTGTCGAATTACTCCCAGCTACTTCCGAAGAGGAGAAACGTTTATTATACTTAGCTCAATTACATGAGACTCGACGTGACGCTGCATTGGCAATCGAGACTCACGCGAAGCGAATGAAAGCTCAGTATGATAGAAATGTGACCCCTCGAAGTTTTTCGGAGGGAGACCTAGTGCTATTATATGATCAAGCTAACGATAAGCTAGGTGCAGGAAAATTTGTTCCTATGTGGCATGGACCCTACATTGTAAAGCGAAAGCTAGCAAAAGGGGCCTATGAGCTGGTAGATTTTGATGGGGACTCTTTGGGTAAACCCAGAAATGGACTTTACCTAAAGAGGTATTATGCTTAAATGGTAGGTATGGAGAATTTTTAGTTAGGTTAGGTTTTCTTTCTAGCTAGTATGTTTATTAGTTTAGATAGTGTGCTTAGCTTAGAAAGTGTGTTTTTTCGTCGTTATTCTGGCTTATCTTGGTTTTACTCTTGATATTGCAGATGTCGACGCCTCTCCAAACGTACATTGGATTTGCCGATGGTGCTTGTCGTAGTACACGGAATATCTCTTCCGCAGCTTGGGTTATCTATTCGCCCTCTGATGAGTTAGTTTCTATGCATGGGGTGAGCCTCGGTCAAACAACGAACAACATTGCAGAATACAGTGCAGTGGTTGAATTATTGTCTGAATCTATTTCATTTGGAATTCGACGTTTGATAGTGAGGTTAGATTCTGAACTCGTTGTATTACAGCTTAATAGAGTATATGCCATTATAAATCCTGTGTTATTAAGGTTGTTTTTGAGAGTGCGTCTCTTGGAACGTGAATTTGATTACATTGAATATCAGCATATTCCAAGGTCTTTAAATACATTAGCAGATGCAATTGCTTCTCCAATGTTGGACAGACATTTGCGATAATCATGCAAGTAAATTTAAAAACATTTCATCACATATGTTAAACAAGATAAGCCGGTAATAATGATATATATATATATAGATAGGAGTGTGTCAAAAATATACATCGTCTTCGATCATAGGTTGAAAAACACCTTATGATCGGCAAAAATGATAAGTACAAAAAACCAAAAATGTCATATGTGTCTACAAAAGTGACTAGCCAATCACTGGTGGTGCTCTCTATACGAGACCACTGCCCGCGCTACCCTACACAGGAACCTCCTAAAAGGTCCTGGGACTGCGACCACATAGCGCTGAAGTCGAATAGGAATGTCATCTATGGTGGTCTCTGGTATACCCGCCGTTAGACGCTCTAGATCCTGTTCCAGCTCGGCTAAGGTCTCTACGGCCGCATCTTGTGGGGGTGGTGCTGGTACAGCTGGTACTCTCCTCTCAAAAGCCCGGAGGTTGGCCGGACATCGTGGACCTACATCTCCATTTTGGAAATTTGTGCTGTCAGTTTTGAGATGATATATAAAAAACAAAAAAATAGATAATTTAAAAACTTGTGAAAAATGAAATACCTCTGTCGTCCCACTGTTCTCCCTGTGGAAGAACCATGTCCGGATCATTCCGAAAATCCATTCCGGCATAAGGAAAATCCTGAATAGCGAAGACCTGGCCCTCTAGCCAGTGAAAGTAACCATCAGGAAATCGAACAACTGTCGCACCCTCATCAGGATGCCGGGCCATTACCGCAACCCATCTCGTCAACTTAGGCTCCCGAGGAGCCCCAACTGGAACAGTAAGATGCTGGGGGATCAGCATTGGAACTCTCTCTAGGGCAAAGCTCACAACTAAAGGCCCATATCCAAAGGTCTTTAGTTGTTCGTTCTTTGCCCTGGTTAGTTGGCCCTTCATATTGGCCAACACAGCATCGCACCAGTTGAAAATGGTGCCTCGGTAGCAATCTATCGCCATCCGCATTTGGGACCCAGTGGCAATGTGCAAGGCGGCTGCACCGCAGAGTCTGGTAACAGTAAAGGCTATCACCATAAGTTCGGGCAGGGATATGTACTTGATTTCTATCCCTTTCTCCTGGTTTTGATTGCTGCACCACTCTAGCCGGAGGCTAGCAAGGGATTGGCCACCCGGCCTAGTCCCGGACAGAGTCAGTTGCTCGCCCCTATTAGGCAAGCCAGAGAGAAAATATATGTCGGAGGGCTCTATCTCGAGCTGGTTCTCTCCGATGTAGAAGCATTGATCCTGAATGTCCCACCTTTCAACCAGCCACTCAAGAAATGGCACCTGGCCCCTCATGCCAGGTATGGCCCAGTATTTGTACAGACCGCATGCTTTTAACGCATCAATAGAAGGTTGATGACCAATTGCGGCCAAATCAACGTCTTCGTGTTCTCTTTCTCTCCAATATAGCATGGTGAATGCCCTACACACCAAAAAACAATAGTTAGAATTCATTAAATAAAATTTGGTTGGTTGAATTTGGAGATTGGGGTTTCAAAATGCGTGTTTCACGGGGTACGCACCCCGCGTTCAGAACACAGAGCGGTGGTACGCAGCTGGTCTAAAGGCGGGCTGCGTACCCCGACCTTTTTCCTATATATACGAAAAAGGTCGGGGTACGCAGGTCGCCCATAGGGCACCTGCGTACCCCGAGAAACATATCCTAAAACCCTAAACCCCCTAAAAAATCAAACTAAAACCTAAAAATGAATTTTAAACGGATGGAAAGCAAGAGAAGGATGTTGTAGAATACCTGAAAGAGGCGGCGCTCGATTCTGACGGTCGGATTCTCCGCAATGTCCATGGGAAGTTTCTTGCCAAAAGCCCTTTTCTCAACCTCAACAGTAAAATGGTAAAAATGACATGGTAAAAAGTCTTTTTATAGGTTTTTTTTGGATGAATGAATGCTAAGTTTGTTTATTTTTCACCATGGAAAGATGTTTTTCAATGTATTTTTGCCCATCTTAAACAGGTATGAGTAATGTGTTGTTTTTGTGCAGGACAAAAGGATTTAGAGGGAAAATTGTCATTTTTCACGAACCAAAACATCAGAGTCATCTTTTAAGCCCTTTTCTGACTCCTAAAAATATGAAAAGATTGCCGAGCGTTTCTTTTACACTCGTTAAAACGGAACTAAAAGACGGTCCCCTTATAGCTCTTTTCTGACCGTAAAAACATGAAAAGATTGCCGGGTTTTTGTCGTTTCAAACTCGATACGGAAATAAAACGACGTGTCCTTGATCGCTTTTTACTTTTCAGGTCAGTGGCACTAATCATGAAAGTACTCCTTGGTCGCAAGATCAAGCGGTTCTCCCAGGTATTATTTTATACTTTTTCGGGCTTGGGGGACACAAATTTACGAAAAAGTTCAACTTGGAGTCTTCTTAAGTTTTTCAGACTCTAAAATTGAAAAACGCCGAGTTTCTCCTATACTGGGCTCGTTAAAATTTCACAGTAAAGGGCCTGTTCAATTACAAACAGGAACGAACCACTCCTTCCTAGGGTTCAAATCAAAACTAGGTTGGACTCATCTGAAGGATGAGCTTATAATCAAGCATATGTTATCCTCCTCAAGCTTGTAAAAAATAAAGAGGTACTTGCCAGAAATGGTGGGGGAAAAGAGAGAAGAATGAGCCTATTTGTTATCCTTTGTCTCAGAAGAAACCTTATTACCACTCTTGAACACGACACTTTTCATTCACCTGGGTTGGGAAATCCTTTACCTCACAGTTGATCAAACTACATTGAAAGTCTTCAGCCGGGTTCCGGGGATTAACTTTGAGTCATTCGTTACCAAGCCATCTGTTGTGTCGTTATGTGTTCAAGAGGTCTGCAAACAAAACTTTCATCTACAAAAATACTTGTCATCCATTTGACCATCCCTGAGTCAGTCCTTACAGCAACATTTCTTCAACTTGAACAATGATTTCGTGTTGTGGGCTTCCCTGCAACGGGTCGTCTTCTATCGACATCAACACATTATCTAGAAAGATGACTTAGAAAGCGTCAATACCTTGAAGTCTGCATGCATCAATGGCAGGTTTCTCGCCTTTGACGTCAGTTTACATCATCGACTTTCGATCGAAGGATTCCGTGAAATGTTCGACATCAACTCATTCATTCACATCTCATGGATTGTACTGGGTACTTTGAGAACCATTGACATTACTGGTGGTCTCTCTCACACTTGTTAATAGTTTACATCATTGACTGGTAATCAAGTGGTTTCTACCATGCTCGACATCAACTCATTTGTTCGCATGGATAGAATCGTACCAATTCGGGAAGTAGAAATGAAGACCCTGGATCTAGTTTCCACCATCCAGGCTGCGAGGAGTTTTGTATTCATTATACAGTAGACTAATCATAAACAGATGGTTGCGTCCATACTGTGTCTACAAAAGTCTATGATTGTGATGTACTGCAAAATCATTCTTGTATCAGAGCAGTAGTTAGATCATTAGTTAAAGTTTTCAATCTGAGTATGGGAATGCCTACCTCAGTGATGATATCATCTTATATATGTATTTTGTGTTGAAAATTGCAGGTTCTGACCAGGCTCTCCACGAGATAATCCTTGAAATGATAAAGCGCTTCACCCTTCCTAGATAATACAAAACCCTAATCTACTACAGGCTTCGCACTTTAGGGGGCAATCTGTTACACTAAAAAATGTCACCATGGCTATTTACAATTAGTATGGCTCTATCAACAGTCATGCTATCCTCCTGGGCAAGTCTTATGCCTCTGCTCTCCATGTCAAGCTCCAAAAAGAGAGAAAGTCTTAGTAAAATGTGTTTATCTCTGGGTACGCAGATTCTCTCGGCCTTACCTGCGTGTACGCACCTAATGTTCACAAAAACTGCGTACTTGTACGCTCTGTATGTAAAGGGGCAGGTGCGTACCCCTGTAAAGGTCAAAAGGCGCAAGTTTCATCTTTAAAAAGTTACTTGTGGTCATTTCTAGAGCATTCTAGAAGGTTGTTCGACGTGTATTGAGCGCCTCCAGATGGTTCATGTACCCCTATGAATGAGGAACTTATCCCATCAAAGGAGGAGCTCATCCGGATCGGTGAGGCTGGACTACTATAATGGCGTTGGACTACAGGTAGGATCTAAACACTTGATTTCTTGTATGGTAAATGCATGTTTAGAGAAGGATTGCTCTTGTTTGTCTTGTTTGTCACTAGAGAGGCTTAGGCTCCTAGGGAGGTTGGATGTATATGGTTATTTTTCAACCAGGGGGAAGGGATAAGTATATAGGGGAGTTATATAATAAAGTTAGTAGTTAATATGATAATGATGAGAAAAAGCGCTAAGAATGATGTCTTAGGCTATCAATGGGGGAAAATGACTGATAGAATAAGTGTGAACATTCCTTGAGTGAAGCAGATCTCCACCAAGGCAAATGATATGGAGAATGATGAATCTAAGAGGTATCAAGCAGATCTTGACCACTTTAGGGGAAGTTAGTGAGTGATTTGGGGAAAGAGGAAGAAGGGAGGAGTTAGACATGCCTCGCTTGAAGTCCTCCAACTGAAAAACTGCCTCAAACCAAAAAATGGACTGCTTATCAAAATTGGAACAAAGCAGTGGCAGTGAGACTAGCACACTCTCATGGACACTTCTTTGGCCATCTGTAGAAAATATAGAGCATTGCAACATGCATAGTACGACATATTTAGCATGTAAAAATGTCGGTCATGAAAGATGATTAACCTGCTGTAGCAGGAGGCTAACAGTGGCTCCACTTGGGGATGGCTTTTCCTTCTGAAAAGCCAAGAACAGCAGGTCAGACTGCCTTGTATTCAATTGTTGCTGTATTCTGCAAAATTCCCTTTGGCTAGGTTATTGATTCTACCTACCTACCTACCCTAACCTACACTTACTTTTCTGTTAGGTGAAGTGAAATAGCCAATGCAGCCACTTAAGCAATAAAAACATGAGTGGGCTTTGCTGCTTGTGCTTTCCGGTGAGAAAAACTGAGATCTTGCAATCTGATGTGGCTTTGTTAATCTTTGAGAAGATCAGGAAGCTACTGACCTCCTTTGCTGTGTTTAAACACTGTACAAAACTGTCCTGCAACATATATATACAATTTCTAGGCTGAAATAAAGAACTGTACAAAGGTTCAGGATCACTACCATGCCTTGGAGTCAGGAGATCATCAACAACTCGATACTGAGCCTTGCAGCCTGCTAATGGAGAAAAGCGCTGATCTCTTTCATCATTCTGCCTGCCAGCAGATGGGTCATTCAAAACTTGCAAAGGTGGCTGCACTTTATTACATACAGGCTCATTTGGAACCTGACTGATCTGCGCAGGCTGCTCCTCTTCTTCTTCAAATACCTGAGATGGCTGAAAACAAAGCGGCAGGGAAGGGAATCGATTTATTTGCTCAGGTGCTACTGCCGAGTCTTCCCTAATCTGAAATTCGATGGCTCTTCGGGGCTATAAAACTAGAGGCGATGCATCTGGAACAATATTTTGATCATCCTCCAGGCAGTCAATAATAAGACTTGCTGACAAATGCTTATGAATTGCATGATAGTTCTCCTTAATAAATTGAAAAGATTCAAAACAGAAAGGTAAAGTTCCTTCGCTGATATCAAAATTTTCTGCGCTTTCCTCCTTTACTTCATAGCTGAACTGGGCAAGCTGATCATTACATTCAAGCTGTTGAGCCTGAGATTTGCTTCCTGCCAAAATAGGATCTGATTCCTCTGCAAAGCTGATTTGGTCGTTAGGCTCATAATCATCATCATACAGATCATATTTGGGCAGACAATTGAAAGAAGAGAAGCTATTATATTCACACAGTATATCAGGAGACTGCTCCTTCACATATGGCTCTATGAATATGTCATCTGATTTATGGTAGGTTTGTTCGTGAATTTCACTACTTTCCTCTTGCACAACATATGTGTTCTTGTGCTCTAAGCATTCAACTTTCTTTGTGATCAGCTACATCATTTCTTTTGTCTTTTGTAACACACTATGAAGTCTTTCTTCTTGCTCTGTCTTGCGCTGTTCTTCCCTCATCTTCAGATTTGCCTCCACATCCACTGCTATGTCCTACATTTGTTTCAAAGTTGACGGGCATCTTTCTCTCAAACGGAATTCCATCTCTGGGTCAAAAGCTCTAGGATAGTGCAATAGAGCTAAATCAGGGGGAGGTCTTATATTCAAAGGCATAGAAAGATAAACTTGATTGAATCGATCAGAAAATTGCTTAACAGATTCATTTGGACGCCTTTCTAACTGATTATATTCTTCGATGAGTGAGAGGAAATTGATTTTAATCATCCATCTATCAAGGAAGAGCTTGGAACACTGCTGAAGATTAGAGATGCTGGCCTCAGGCAATGCTTTAAACCAAGTCCTAACTTCGCCTTGCAAAGAAAGGGCAAACAGTCTAAGACTAACATCTTCCTCTTCCACTTCAAAGATATTAAGATAGTCTTCAAGAGCCTGGATATGTTTCCGGGCAGTAATACCATTCTCTCCATCAAATCTAGGGAGATACTCAGGATGATTTGCAGGCAGAGGATTAAGCACAGGAGGCAAAATGCGAGGCTTATATCTATCAGGAACTTTACGAGACCCAAGAGTATATACAGGAACTGTAAGATTGGGCTCTATTTTTGGTTCCTCCTTGGCTGTATGATGATCTTCAACAGCATTTGAAGACTGCTGCTCTAATGTGCAAGGATTCTTTTCAACAACATTTTCCAAAGGAAAATCATAAAAATCTGATATAGAATCGTCTTTAAAATACAATATACACAGCAAAACTTTATGGAGAAAAAACATGACCTCTTGGATAGTAATCCAGGTCAAAAGCCTGATCTGCTCATATATCTCTTTTGGGTTCATTTCTCCAGTGGAGTCTTTATTCTGAGTGGAGTCTCCAGGTGGATGAATTAACCTTGAAGTGCCTGATCTCTGTCCACCGTCATAGATCAGAGCTAAACATGAGAAGCTCTGATGAAAAGGGACACTTTCTCCAGAAAACAAGGCAAACTGATCAAAATTGGGGGTATACAGTAACAAAACAAATGATTTCAGGTCCCCAGCACAGTCGCCATTATGTTAACACTCAGGTTGTCCCTTTTGACTCCCAAAGGGATACGACCGAGGTAACCACAAACCAATATTTGGACTACAGGTCCTAGCCTACCTGCAGTCAGAGAGGGTTCTCTCTTTAGGATTTAGCTTTGTTTAAGGGATGATTTTAGGCTAGATATGATGCACATGGGTTTGTTTGAGTTTGGTGGGATGGTTGATGCTTCAGGCAGAGTTGGGATGCATAGTGTGAGAAGTTCAAACCATTGGGCATGGAGTCGTGGATTAGGCTTGTTGTTGCGTTTTCTTGGTCACAAGAGGAATACAGAGTAGGATAGCTACACATAAAACAATATCTAGCTAGAATAAAGATGGAACGAAGGTCAGTGAATGAAAGGCAACTAAGTAGCTCTCATTATGCTAACAGAGGGAAGGTGAAAGAACATTTATATAGGAGAAATCAAGGATTCCTAAACAACATTCATAAATGAAGGAAGTAGTGTAAATATGAGCAAATCAGTATTCATATTCAGGACTAATTCAAAGGAAAACATAGATAAATCACAGAAATTCAGAACAGAATACAACTAAGTGAGCTTTGAACTATTCTTTCTTTCTGCTATTTAAATAGTGAAACAATGATGGCATAAAACATATAAACTGTAAACAGTGATAAGAAACACTTATTGGGCTATGTAGAAGCGTTAGGATTCCATAGTCACTCTTTAGACATTAAAACACAACAGCCAGTTCATCTCCTAAACATTCCAGCGATGTTTGATTATAGAGACTCTCAGAAAATACAATGAAAGTCTAGAGGAAGTTATGGACCAACCAACCCTTTACATAATACAGAGGGTTGTTTAAATAGAAAATATTTACAAACATCCCTTGAACAGGTGTCAAGGGAGAAAATATCTCAAAATATCTATCAAAACAGAGCCAAAAGAGATTTGTGCAATAACTGCTTCTAATGCTAAGTTGTGTTGGAAATAAATGCAATAAAATATCTAAAACAGCTGCACATGAGGCAGCAGCCTCATACAAATGTCTTTCTAAGGTTGCGCATGGTCCTGCAGCTTCATAAATGGACTGAAAGAATTCCTTGAGCCACGCGCTGTCCTCTGTGTGATAACTATGCATTTAAGGAAGCAGCGCTGCTCCAAAAATATGACTGGGAACAATGTCTCTGGAATAACTCTGCCTTGAAAGCCTTCATCTATGCCTTTAGGTGGCTTTAAAGCAAAAAAAAGAAGTGTTGGTGAGCCTTAATGGTTGAATGATGCTTTGTTGACTTTGCTGGGCTTGCTTTGCTTTCATCTGCTTTGAAAAACTGGACTGATACTCTTTGCTGCTTCTGGTGATGCTATGGCACGCCTTTGGGCCCCTCCTGGCTTGAAAAGGCCTTTAACTACTAAATCACCCATCATGGCCGTTGTTTGGCCCCAAAAAACTTGCTGCGAAGTCCTCCAGCTGCCTATGGGAGCTTATCGGCCCTTGTCGATCCAAAAACTGCCTTTAATCTGATAAATCGCTACAAAAATGATGAAAAGGGGGCTCTGTAGGTACGCCGAAGAGAAAACCCTGTACTGGGCGCGCTCTGGGCAACGAGCGATTCCAAAAATGCCAAGGAAACCATCCTTTCCTTTAGACCATGGGCGGGCGCGGGCACCGCATCAATAACGTTGAAATACTGCCTTCTTCTCTTAATACGTAGAACGCATCAAAAACATGATTTTTAACAAAAATGGTGCTTTTAGCGAACACTGTTCAAAACCTTAAATTCTGGCTGTTGGATCCGGCGTGGGCCGATCCAACGGCTGGCGCTAAATCGCATATCGGCGAACCGGCGGTCCCAAAACACAATGCCTCCGAAATGCCGCGGACCCGAAATGCTATAGGCTCCTTCTTGATGGATTTCGGGTCCGGCCCATCGGCGATGTCATATCGGCGGATTTACAAAAATTTGGTTTGCGGACTCGAAATGATAATATTCCATGCTTTAATGTTATTTCGGCTCCGCCATATTGGAGCAGTCCCTCTCAGCTGCACAAAGGGCCTTTCGGACCCAAAATCCCTATATGCTGAGCTATATAATATTTCAGCTCCGCCAGTAGGACATGGGGAGAGCCGCGAACAAATCATGACCATTGATCTGGGAGGGCGATCCGACGGCCGGCGCTAAATCGCATCGGGGTGGACCATTGGTCCCAACACATAAAACTTCCGATGGAGCGATATAGCTTGCGGACCCGAAATGCCTTTGTGCCCATTTTTAATGGAGATCGGGTCTGAAAAATGAGCCGTTGATTTGGTGAAGGCGATGGACGACAGAGATTACGTCGGCATTTCCCTATTGGCGGGGTCATGGGGCTGCCATATATGTGATCGCCGAAATGGGTGATCGTCGAAATGATCCGGGCCATTGGATTGGCAGGGGCGATGGACTGCTGAGATTTGGTTGCTGTATCGGCGATCGGCGACCCATTATAACCCATGCCTTAAGACTTAGCCATTTTCGCTTATAATATGCCACTACCCCCTCCTGATAGTGATATCGCATCGGAGGGGGACCAAATAGATTCTTTTCTCATCGGAGCATGCATTTTATTAAAATTCAAAGGAAAAATGAATTCAGAGGGGTCTCCTTTGGCATGTTAAATGGTTTATAAGGCATTGGAAGGGGTCCAATGGCCCAAAAAGGAGGAATTCCTGCCTTGGAAGGATTCCAAAGGCACTTGGGAGGATTTCAATGGATTTGAGAAGGATTTTAGGCCTTTAAAAGGGTTTGTGCCTTGGAAAAGGTAGAAACAAGGCCAAAAGGTTGTTTTTTATACATATGAAGGGAATTTATGCTTTGTGAAGGAATCAAAAAGCATTAGAGGGGTTTTATGGAGTGATGAAGGGCTTTATGCATTGGAAGGAGTCGGAAATGCATTTGGAAGATGGTTAGAGGGGGGCAGTGTGGGTTCTTGCTGAGTTTCTGATAAACTTAGCAATTCCCAAGGATGTATATGGTTATTTTTCAACCAGGGGGAAGGGATAAGTATATAGGGGAGTTATATAATAAAGTTAGTACTTAATATGATAATGATGAGAAAAAGTGCTAAGAATGATGTCTTAGGCTATCAATGGGGGAAAATGACTGATAGAAGAATTGTGAACATTCCTTGAGTGAAGCAGATCTCCACCAAGGCAAATGATATGGAGAATGATGAATCTAAGAGGTATCAAGCAGATCTTGACCTCTTTAGGGGACGTTAGTGGGTGATTTGGGGAAAGGGGAAGAAGGGAGGAGTTAGACATGCCTCGCTTGAAGTCCTCCAACAGAAAAACTGCCTCAAACCAAAAAATGGATTGCTTATCAAAATTGGAACAAAGCAGTGGCAGTGAGACTAGCACACTCTTATGGAAACTTCTTTGGCCATATGTAGCAAATATGGAGCATTGCAACATGCATAGTATGACATATTTAGCATGTAATAATGTCGATCATGAAAGATGATTAACCTGCTATAGCAGGAGGCTAACAGTGGCTCCACTTGGGGATGGCTTTTCCTTCTGAAAAGCCAAGAACAGCAGGTCAGACTGCCTTGTATTCAATTGTTGCTGTATTCTGCAAAATTCCCTTTGGCTAGGTTATTGATTCTACCTACCTACCTACCCTAACCAGCACTTACTTTTCTGTTAGGTGAAGTGAAATAGCCAATGCAGCCACTTAAGCAATAAAAACATGAGTGGGCTTTGCTGCTTGTGCTTTCCGGTGAGAAAAACTGAGATCTTGCAATCTGATGTGGCTTTGTTAATCTTTGAGAATATCAGGAAGCTACTGACCTCCTTTGTTGTGTTTAAACACTGTACAAAACTGTCATGCAACATATATATACAATTGCTAGGCTGAAATAAAGAACTGTACAAAGGTTCAGGATCGCTACCATGCCTTGGAGTCGGGAGATCATCAACAACCCGATACTGAGCCTTGCAGCCTGCTAATGGAGAAAAGCGCTGATCTCTTTCATCATTCTGCCTGCCAGCAGATGGGTCATTCAAAGCTTGTAAAGGTGGCTGCACTTTATTACATACAGGCTCATTTGGAACCTGACTGATCTGTGCAGGCTGCTCCTCTTCTTCTTCAAATACCTGAGATGGCTGAAAACAAAGCGGCAGGGAAGGGAATTGATTTATTTGCTCAGGTGCTGCTACCTAGTCTTCCTCAATCTGATATTCGATGGCTCTTCGGGGCTGTAAAACTAGACGCGATGCATCTAGAACAATATTTTGATCATCCTCTAGGCAGTCAATAACAAGACTTGCTGACAAATGCTTATTAATTGCATGATAGTTCTCCTTAATAAATTGAAAAGATTCAAAGCAGAAAGGTAAAGTTCCTTCGCTGATATCAAAATTTTCTGCGCTTTCCTCCTTTACTTCATAGCTGAACTGGGCAAGCTGATCATTACATTCAAGTTGCTGAGCCTGAACTTTGCTTCCTGCCAAAATAGGATCTGATTCCTCTGCAAAGCTGATTTGGTCGTTAGGCTCATAATCATCATCATACAGATCATATTTGGGCAGACAGTTGAAAGAAGAGAAGCTATTATATTCACACAGTATATCAGGAGACTGCTCCTTCACATATGGCTCTATGAATATGTCATCTGATTTGTGGTAGGTTTGTTCGTGAATGTCGCTACTTTCCTCTTGCACAACAGATTTGTTCTTGTGCTCTAAGCATTCAACTTTCTTTGTGATCAGCTGCATCATTTCTTCTGTATTTTGTAACACACTATGAAGTCTTTCTTCTTGCTCTGTCTTGTGTTGTTCTTCCCTCATCTTCATATTTGCCTCCACGTCCACTGCTATGTCCTGCATTTGTTTCAAAGTGGACGGGCATCTTTCTCTCAAGCGGAATTCCATCTCTGGGTCAAAAGCTCTAGGATAGTGCAATAGAGCTAAATCAGGGGGAGGTCTTATTTTCAAAGGCATAGAAAGATAAAATTGATTGAATCGATCAGAAAATTGCTGAACAGATTCATTTGAACGCCTTTCTAACTGATTATATTCTCCGATGAGTGAGAGGAAATTGATTTTAATCATCCATCTATCAAGGAAGAGCTTGGAACACTGCTGAAGATTAGAGATGTTGGCCTCACGCAATGCTTTAAACCAAGTCCTAACTTCGCCTTGCAAAGAAAGGGAAAACAGTCTAAGACTAACATCTTCCTCTTCCACTTCAAAGATATTAAGATAGTCTTCAAGATCCTGGATATGTTTCCGGGCAGTAATACCATTCTCTCCATCAAATCTAGGGAGATACTCAGGATGATCTGCAGGCAGAGGATTAAGCACAGGAGGCAAAATGAGAGGCTTATATCTATCAGGAACTTTACGAGACACAGGAGTATATTCAGGAACTGTAAGACTGGGCTCTATTTTTGGTTCCTCCTTGGCTGTATGATGATCTTCAACAGCATTTGAAGACTGTTGCTCTAATGTGCAAGGAGGCTTTTCAACAACATTTTCGAAAGGAAAATCATAAAAATATGATATAGAATCATCTTTAAAATACAATATACACAGAAAAACTTTATGGAGAAAAAACATGACCTCTTGGATAGTAATCCAGGTCAAAAGCCTGATCTACTCATCTATCTCTTTTGGGTTTATTTCTCTAGTGGAGTCTTTATTCTGAGTGGAGTCGCCGGGTGGATGAATTAACCTTGAAGTGCCTGATCTCTGTCCACCGTCACAGATCAGAGCTAAACATGAGAAGCTCTGAAGAAAAGGGACACTTTCTCCAGAAAACAAGGAAAACTGATCAAAATTGGGGGTATACAGTAATAAACAAATGATTTCAGGTCCCCAGTGGAGTCGCCATTATGTTAACACTCAGGTTGTCCATTTTGACTCCCAAAGGGATACGACCGAGCTAACCACAAACCAATCTTTGGACTACAGGTCCTAGCCTACCTGCAGTTAGAGAGGGTTCTCTCTTTAGGATTTAGCTTTGTTTAAGGGATGATTTTATGCTAGATATGATGCACATGGGTTTGTTTGAGTTTGGTGGGATGGTTGATGCTTCAGACAGAGTTGGGATGCATAGTGTGAGAAGTTCAAACCATTGGGCATGGAGTCATGGATTAGGCTTGTTGTTGCGTTTTCTTGGTCACAAGAGGAATACAGAGCAGGATAGCTACACATAAAACAATATCTAGCTAGAATAAAGATGGAACGAAGGTCAGTGAATGAAAGGCAACTAAGTAGCTCTCATTATGCTAACAGAGGGAAGGTGAATAAACATTTATATAGGAGCAATCAAGGATTCCTAAACAACATTCATATATGAAGGAAGTAGTGTAAATATGAGCAAATCAGTATTCATATTCAGGACTAATTCATAGGAAAACATAGATAAATCACAGAAATTCAGAACAGAATACAACTAAGTGAGCTCTGAACTATTCTTTCTTTCTGCTATTTAGATAGTGAAACAATGATGGCATAAAACATATAAACTGTAAACAGTGATAAGAAACACTTATTGGGCTATGTAGAAGCGTTAGGATTCCATAGTCACTCTTCAGACATTAAAACACAACAGTCAGTTCATCTCCTAAACATTCCAGCGATCTTTGATTATAGAGACTCTCAGAAAATACAATGCAAGTCTAGAGGAAGTTATCGACCAACCAACCCTTTACATAATACAAAGGGTTGTTTAAATAGAAAATATTTACAAACATCCCTTGAACAGGTGTCAAGGGAGAAAATATCTCAAACTATCTATCAAAACAGAGCCAAAAGAGATCTGTTTAATAACTGCTTCTAATGATAAGTTGTGCGGGAAATAAATGCAATAAAATATCTAAAACAGCTGCACATGAGGCAGCAGCCTCATACAAATGTCTTTCTAAGGCTGCGCATGGTCCTGCAGCTTCATAAATGGACTAAAATAATTCCTTGAGCCACGCGCTATCCTCTGTGTAATAACTATGCATTTAAGGATGCAGCGCTGCTCCAAAAATATGACTGGGAACAATGTCTCTGCAATAACTCTGCCTTCAAAGCCTTCATCTATGCCTTTAGGTAGCTTTAAAGCAAAAAAAGAAGTGTTGGTGAGCCTTAATGGCTGAATGATGCTTTGTTGACTTTGCTAGGCTTGCTTTGCTTTCATCTGCTTTGAAAAACTGGACTGATACTCTTTGCCACTTCTGGAGATTCTATGGCTGCCTATGGGAGCTTATCGGCCCTTGTCGATCCAAAAACTGCCTTTAATCTGATAAATCACTACAAAAATGATGAAAAGGGGGCTCTGTAGGTACGCCGAAGAGAAAACCCTGTACTGGGCGCGCTCTGGGCAACGAGCGATTCCAAAAATGCCAAGGAAACCATCCTTTCCTTTAAACCATGGGTGGGCGCGGGCACCGCATGAATAACACTGAAATACTGCCTTCTTCTCTTAATACGTAGAACGCATCAAAAACATGATTTTTAACAAAAATGGTGCTTTTAGCGAACACTGTTCAAAACCTTAAATTCTGGTCGTTGGATCTAGCGCGGGCCAATCCAACGGCTGGCGCTAAATCGCATATCGGCAAACTGACGATCCCAAAACACAATGCCTTTGAAATGCCGTGGACCCAAAATGCTATAGGCTCCTTCTTGATGGATTTCAGGTCCGGCCCATTGGCGATGTCATATCGGCGGATTTACAAAAATTTGGTTTGCGGACCCGAAATGCTAATATACCATGCTTTAATGTTATTTCGGCTCCGCCATATCGGAGCGGTCCCGCTCAGCTGCACCAAGGGCCTTTTGGACCCGAAATCTCTATATGCCGAGCTATATAATATTTCGGCTCTGCCAGTAGGACATGGGGAGAGCCGCGAACAAATCATGACCGTTGATTTGGGAGGGCGATCCGACGGCCGACGCTAAATCACATCAGGGCGGACCATTGGTCCCAACACATAAAACTTCCGATGGAGCGATATAGCTTGCGGACCCGAAATGCCTTTGTGCCCATTTTTAATGGAGATCGGGTCCGAACCATCGGAACCCATCATATCGGCGGATTTACATTTGAAACGGGTCCAACGGACCCGAAATCCCTTTCAAAACTGCCCTTTATAAATTATCAGCTCCGGAATATCAGAGACGTCCCTTTTCGCTGTGCCCGGGGACCTTACGGACCCGATAGCTTTTATAAGACCCGCCTTTATAATATTTCGGCTCCGGAATATCGGAGCCAAACATAAGGGGTGTTTCGCCGATCAAACATGGGCCGTTGATTTGGTGAAGGTGATGGAAGGCAGAGATTACATCGGCATTTTGCTATCGGCAGGGTCATGGGGTTGCCATATATGTGATCGCCGAAATGGGCGATCGCCGAAAAGATCCAGGCCATTGGATTGGCGGGGGCGATGGACGGCTGAGATTTGGTTGCTGTATCGGCGATCGGCGGCCCATTATAACCCATGCCTTGAGACTTAGCCATTTTTGCTTATAATATGCCACTGCCCCCTCCCGAGAGCGATATCGCATTGGCGGGGGACCAAATAGATTCTTTTCTCATCGGAGCATGCATTTTATTAAAATGCAAAGGAAAAATGAATTCGGAGGGGTCTCCTTTGGCATGTTAAATGGTTTATAAGGCATCGGAAGGGGTCCAATGGCCCAAAAAGGAGGAATTCATGCCTTGGAAGGATTCCAAAGGCACTTGGGAGGATTTCAATGGATTTGAGAAGGATTTTAGGCCTTTAAAAGGGTTTGTGCCTTGGAAAAGGTAGAAACAAGGCCAAAAGATGGTTTTTTATACATATGAAGGGAATTTATGCTTTGTGAAGGAATCAAAAAGCATTAGAGGGGTTTTATGGAGTGATGAAGGGCTTTATGCATCGGAAGGAGTCGGAAATGCATCTGGAAGATGGTTAGAGGGGGGCAGTGTGGGTTCTTGCTGAGTTTATGATAAACTTAGCAATTCCCAAGGATGTATATGGTTATTTTTCAACCAGGGGGAAGGGATAAGTATATAGGGGAGTTATATAATAAAGTTAGTAGTTAATATGACAATGATGAGAAAAAGCGCTAAGAATGATGTCTTAGGCTATCAATGGGGGAAAGTGACTGATAGAAGAAGTGTGAACATTCCTTGAGTGAAGCAGATATCCACCAAGGCAAATGATATGGAGAATGATGAATCTAAGAGGTATCAAGCAGATCTTGACCTCTTTAGGGGAAGTTAGTGAGTGATTTGGGGAAAGAGGAAGAAGGGAGGAGTTAGACATGCCTCGCTTGAAGTCCTCCAACTGAAAAACTGCCTCAAACCAAAAAATGGATTGCTTATCAAAATTGGAACAAAGTAGTGGCAGTGAGACTAGCACACTCTCATGGACACTTCTTTGGCCATCTGTAGCAAATATGGAGCATTGCAGCATGCATAGTACGACATATTGGCATGTAAAAATGTCGATCATGAAAGATGATTAACCTGCTTCAGCAGGAGGCTAACACATAGTTTTCTTGGATTTTCTGATTATTATAGGAGGTTTATAGAACATTTTTCACATATTGTTGCGCCTCTATATGCACTAACAGGGAATGTTGACTTTCTTTGGACAGAAAAATGTGAATGTGCTTTCCAGGATCTGAAGAAGTTTGTGTCCATAGCCCCAGTCCTTCGAGGACCAAATTGGGATTTTCCATTTCAGATATCATCAGATGCCTCAGATACAACCATTGGAGCAGTCCTTGGGTAGGAAGACGATAAAAAACCATATGCAATTTATTATATTAGAAAAAATTTATCCCCTGCTGAATTGAATTACACTGTTACTGAAAAAGAATTTCTAGTTGTAATACATGCTGTCAATAAGTTCAGACATTATATTACTAGATATCCTGTTATCTTGTATACAAATAATTCTACCATAAAATATTTATCAAAAAAGCCTATCACAAATGGCAGAATAACTAGATGGCTGATTTTATTGCAGGAATTTGACATTACAATCAAGGATCAACCTGGAAAAGAAAATCTTGTAGCTGATTTTCTTTCACGAATGCCAAAGCCAATCAATGCAGCAGCAGTTGAAGATGAATTCCCAGATGAAAATTTGTTCACTATTGCTGTTAAAACACCCTGGTATGCTGATGTTGCCAATTACCTAGCAGTAGGTAAACTATCGAAACATCTAACCCCCAATGAGAGGAAACAGATTGTTCAGCGGAGTGCTCGGTTTTCTTGGATTGGGGGCTACCTGTTTGACACAGGGGAAGATATGCATATCAGGAGATGCGTCCGTGAGGATGAAATCTTTGAAATTTTAAAATCCTGCCATGACAGACCATGTGGCGAACATTTTGCCGATCGCAGAACTGGACATAAGGTACTGCAAATAGGGTATTATTGGCCTACAATTTTCAAAGATGCAAAGAAATTTGTCCAAGCTTGTGACAGTTGCCAGAGAGTAGGATGCCCTGGTCAGTTCAATGAGATGCCCCTGAACCCACAGCTAGTCATTGAACCATTCGATCGATGGGCCCTTGATTTCGTTGGACCAATTAACCCATCCTCGAACCAGAAAGCATATATTTTGGTGGCAACAGAATATGTAACCAAATGGGTTGAAGCGGACGCATTGCCGAGAGCTACAGAGGATTCTGTCATACAGTTCCTCTTCCATATATTTGTGCGTTATGGCCTTCCAAGATATATAATTACAGACGGTGGACCACAATTTGCTGGTAACAAAATAGCTGCAACACTCAAGAACTATCATATCCAACATAAAATCACTACTCCATACCACCCATAGGCAAATGGTCAGGTAGAAAGCAGAAATAAAATAATAGAAGCTCTCCTAACAAAAACCATTGCGTCACATAGACATGATTGGGCTGCCAGACTACCAGAAGCATTGCGGGCTTACAAAACAACATGGAGAAGTACCACCGGCTACTCACCTTATCAATTAGTGTTTGGAAAACAACCTATCTTCCCCATAGAATTCGAAATCCAAAAATTGCGAACAACACAAGAAGTTGATTTAGATCTAACCGAGGCATAGATTAATCGATTACAGCAGATCAATGAGCTAGATGAAATCAGGCTCTCTGCACTCCAAAATACTGCACTGATTCAACAGTAGCGAGCTAAATGGCATGATGCTCTCATTAAAAACAAAGTCTTCCAAGAAGGAGACTGGGCACTTTTGTATGATTCTAGGTTTCAGCACTTTCCTGGGAAACATCAAACTCGCTGGCTCGGGCCATACGAAATCCAGAAGGTACATGACAATGGTACTCTTACTCTAATTACTATTGACGGTTTTAGATATGCCTTCAAAGCAAATGGCCACCGAGTCCAACTTTATCACAAACCACTCACTCGGGAGTCCTTCTGCCAGCAGCTACGCGAAGACTCTGATATGGAAATTTGGGGGAGGGAGAGAAGTCTTCCTCACCTATGACTCATTAAGTGATTTATCTTTTTTTACACTTTGTACATAATTTCTTTGTTTTGTTGAATAATTTTTGTACATATTGTTGTATCAACACTTTGCTGTTACTTTTCGGAGCAGCAACAATTTTATTATTTTATGCTGTTCCTTTTCTCAAAGGGACAACATTTTCGTTCTGTTGTTCCTTTTTCAAAGGAACATCACCTTTTGGATCAACCATTCATTTTGCTTTAACTTTTCTATTTTATTTTTTTACCTTGTGCTTTTGTTGTTCCTTTTCCGAAGGAACAACACTTTTGATTTTTGCTGTTCCTTTTCCAAAGGAACAACACTTTTGATTTTTGTTGTTCCTTTTCCAAAGGAATGGCATTTGTGTTTTCTGCTGTTCCTTTTCCAAAGGAACAACACTTTTGATTTTTTTTGTTCCTTTTCCAAAGGAATGACATTTGTGTTTTCTGTTGTTCCTTTTCCAAAGGAACACCACTTTTTATTTTTGATGTTCCTTTTCAAAAGGAACGACATTTGTGTTTTTTGTTGTTCCTTTTCCAAAGGAACAACACTTTTGATTTTTGCTGTTCCTTTTCCAAATGAATGGTGTTTGTGTTTTTTGCTATTCCTTTTCCAAAGGAACAACATTTTTGATCTTTAGTGTTCCTTTTTCAAAAGGAACACCACTTGTATTCTTTTTCTCTTCCTTTTTGAAATAATAACATCCTCATATTCCTTTTACTTATGCTTGCTCCCCTTGCTGTTCTAAATTAAAGATGCCTACTATTCCTATTCTTTAAAGTCTTTTGGAACACATCTATGCACTTATGCAATGGATACAAAATGACAACATACTGAAATCAGTGAATTATAAAATCGCTATTTTTATAAGAAATTTCTCTGAATTGGTAAGAGGACAGAGGGAAGGACACACTTACCTATTATCTTTTGCTGTCATTGTTCCATTAATTCTGCTCTGATTGGTTACCTTTATCATGTTGGTTCCTTTTAAATTTTTACAATTCTCTTCGATTATTATTCAAGAATAAGAGCAAAGGGTTTACATGTTCCTATTGAGATGTTAAGACTTCTTCCACCATTCCTACTCTTAAGGAGTGTTGAACCACCCTTTGTGTATAAATGGGAAAGTACTTTATGAAAGAGAAAGAAAAAAGAGCGAAAAATGATGTTTTAATGACTTGTTTATATAAGTTGTCAAATGTAGGATAGGGGGTCTCATCAAGAGCTAGCCTACCATGATCATGAGGAAGAAAGTGAAGTGGCATTCCCACTATGGCCACCACACCAGGGATATGGTCGAAAAGGTATATCAAATAAATAACCCTTGGAATAGGAGGTCTCATCACGAGCTGGCCTGCCCACCTTTTTCTCCTTCCTCGTGAATGGCATTATGGCTAACTGGTCACCAAGCCAGCATAATGACCTACATTTTGACATCGCACAACATTTCCTAAGCATACGCAAAGGATCATGGTTCCATGGGTGGAACAAACAACTCTACCAAGGTTATGGACACCTTTCGGCAGCAGAGCTCTGTTAATGGTATTGAAGTCGCATTACTTACACCAATAGGTAATTATTCACACCCTTCTGTTTCTTATACCTTATTAATAAATCACATAAGAAGAATGTATATTATTTCCCGAACCATAAAACGCATTTAAATCTATTATCACCAATCATGACAGAAAAGTTGACAATGACCGCATGAGACTTTGTATGCATGGCAGCTGTCCTATCTTCCCAGCCTCGCATCATATCATAGCAGTCTCTTACTTGTTAAGCGATCCGACTTTACACCTCGATTTCGGTATCCTGCTACTTTTGTAAACATGGAATATTGCCATACGATGTTCCTTTATGACTCTGTTCTAGGGCAGATTGGCACGCCGCTCCTATATTTGACAGCAGGGACGGCCTATCACACTGCGGGGGGGGAGGTTAACCTCATCATTCGCTAGATTACGTGTCAGACCACTATTCGGGAAATTGCGTACTTGGGAATAGCACGGATCAACGATATACTATTTTTTTATATTTTTTCATGGCTTGCTGTTCCCAAGCCATTTCCATAGTATGCTTTGCGGCATTAGTAAAGCCCTTTAGATTTTCAGCGAGTCCTACGTCTGTTAGTTTCTTTGTGTTTTAACAGCGTGAATAGCTTTCTGTTCCATTGTCAATTCTGAGGTTTTACAAGGAAATAAAAAACATGGGAGGAAGATCAATTCAGAGAGAACCACAGGAATTGACAGTCTCTGCTGCTGCACGGAAATTCTGGCAAGAGCAGGTTGGTTAACTTATCTCAATTGTTTACAGGAATCCAATGAGACTGTAGCAATGGAATTCTTGCAGAACTTGCAAGAAGATCACTCCACAGTAAGGGGGAGACATATAGCAGTCACCGATCAAATAATTGCAGAGGTCTCAAGACTGCTAGCCACCAGACCTGTATGGATGTTAAAGAAGGAGAGATTGAAAAAAATCATAAAAACCTTCCAGGATGAAGGCCAGAACCTGACAATTAGAGGAAAACGGGTTCTACCTGCAGCATTAGGAGAGCCGTGGGTGGAATTGGCAAATATTATTTAGAGCTACATCACCTGTGAAGGCAGGAAAGACGTGGTAAGACCATGACACCTTAAACTTTTAGCCGTATTAAAGTAGAAATGCTCTGTAAATTTATCTGCATTCATAAATTTTTTACTTCATGATGTTGCACGAAGTATGAAAAAGGCACAACATGTAGAATTAGTTGTCAGTCACCATGGGTTGATACAGTTAATAGTTAGCCTTAGCCTTACCTAGCAACAGAGCAGCTGGGAAGAGCTAATTGCCATAATAGATGGGGGATTGACCACGCCATCCCCAAAACGTAAACATGCCACCAGTACACCAGAGTGTCCAGAAAAACGAAGGAAATCGGTCTAATTAGCACAGATTAAAGGGAGGCTGGAAAATTCCCAAGGAGATACCAGCCAACCAGTAGAGATAGACGATATAGGGGACAAACAACCCCCATGATTAGAAAGGGAAGAAAATTAGAAAGGAATGCAAGGAAATGAGGAAGGAGAAATGGAGGAAGAAACTGAGCAACCTGAGCAGGAGGAGGAAATAGAACATCATGAAGGCAGCGTATTGCAAAATCCATTGAGAGAAGATGAATTGGCCAAAATTTTGGCCAATATGGGTGAATATGGCCAACCTCTCAGCCCACCAGATCTCCATGCTGAAGAAGAACCAAAAGAACACTCTGCTCAGGATAAAAATGCACTCGAAGAATTACATGACAAGGAGGTAGAAAAGGAGAATCAACCTATTCATGATGAAAGTATGACAGGAGAGAGAAGTGATACAGAACAAGAACAATCAATTCCTTGCTAGACTACACCAAAAGGAATTCTGGAAGAAGGGGAGGCGGAAAAAGAAGTCACCCACGAAATAATAGAACCAGTTAGGGTTCTTGCCCCTGAGCAACCCGAGCAGAGCAATGAAGAAGCACCACAAAGAGAAAACTAGGGAATTGATCGAGATAACAGTCCAGGCCATAGTAAACAGTCTGTTGTTCCTTCTAAGGAAATTGAGGAAATTAGGAGATTACGGAAAGAACAACAAAGACTACTAAATGTAATAGTTCAACTTCGACACTAGATCAGGATTTTGAAAACAAGGAAAAGGTTAAGAAGGACTTCGAGAGGGAAACATGCAACCACTCTAGCAAAACCCCTCAAGACAAAGGTTTGGAGGACCTGAGTCCATACTACTTTTCAAAACCCTAGTGAGAAGCAGTTTGTTGTTCCAAACCTCGTTGAGGAGCAGTCTGCTGTTCAAAATCAAAATGAATAGCATTTAACTGTTACCCATGTTGAAGTACAAACGGATGATATATTGACGTGTGATAAAGAAAATCAGACAGAGGCACAACCCTCGGGGAAATACAGGCCATGAACACAAGACAACGCAATAGGAAGATTCAAGTAAACCTCCCGGTCTCCACTACCATGTGGGATAGTGATCGGAGGATGGTAACCCTACGAGAGGGTTTGACGCAAGCTCAGCAAGAAGCAGAAAAACTCATAGAACAAATGGTTCCTCGAGCAAGGTATGAAGAACTATAGCAACAGCTAAGGAATGTCAATTTATCCGAAAGCCAGGCCTTTGAAGGGTGGCGAAAGGAAGAAGAAAAAGTCGCGAAGGTAACTCATAGGTTAGATATAGTTATCAAGCAGATGGATACCTTATGCTCTTTGTAAAATGACTTCCTAGCATGTAGAGCCCCTGCTAAGAATTATACCTTGCTTTTAGTGGAACGATATTTGCAATTGAAAATAAAGGCTATTAAAGCAGGCTCCCCTATACAAAGTAATACCATCGATGATTTTATAAACTGCTGTAAGCACTACGGGGTAAAGGTTCAAAGATTACTGTGTGAATTCTATTTGCATAACCTTGTGTTAGACCAGGAGACCGAGCAGAACCCCGACCCTTTTGTTGGGGATATCCAATTACAGGCATTTATTTCATTTGGGGTTAATCAAATTAAATGGCTTAAAGCCTATAATGCTTTCCAAAGACAATAAAATGGATTAGACTTGTGGGTAAGAGCTGAGCCTAGGAATCCAGTACAGTTGTGGAGGGAACATAGGAACCTCATGAGGACTCCAGGCGTAATTGAAGCATTAGGACCCATTCATACAACAATCAATCGGCAGGGAATAAAATACTTTCTCACTATTAAAGACCTTGCCATTGATGCAGCTAAATTTCGATATCAGATATTTAATCCGAATATCCAACTGAGGGAACCATTTAATTATGAAAATTTTAAGTTAGCTGCCAACCGCTTGCATGTCTATGGCGAAATCATTTTGAGGGTAGGGCCATCCTGGTTAGGATATAGGTTCCGGAGTCCAATTATTTGGCACCCTACACCTGGATACCAAGCCATGTACGAGATGCCTGAGGGTCAGACAGGCCATTTTTTTGAACACCTAGTTATGCACCATGGCTGTAGACCCCCACATGAGATCCCATCTTCAGCATACTCTCTCACTACCTTACATGTCAACTACAATGTTTTCATGAGGGCATGAAAAAGGGTAAGAAGGGGGGTGTGTGGAGTACTAAAGAAGGTATGTTTTTGGTGATTATTTTAGCATCTTTTCATTAAAACTTACAAACCTTTTGCATCATGAACTAGGTAGATGATAAGGAATTGTAATAAAATCTGTAAGATTAATGTGCAAAACGAAAACACTGACAATTGTCATTTTCTTATGCAGGAAGAAGGAAAAACGAAAGATTTCCATTCCAAAGGAAAGGACAAGGCCAGGTTAATCGCTGTCCCTTTGACGGGGAACCACATGCAAACGAGGCAAACCAAATCAAAGCGTATCATCCCAGGAAAGGAAATGGAGATATCGGCTCGGCGCAAGAAAGTAAAGAGATAACTAAGAGCCAACGGTTCGGCGAATCCCTCAGGATCCTTTGATCCTGAGGGATCACTGCTTTAACTATTTTTGCACCTAGACATCTCTGCCTTCGCCATTATAAAAAGGGGCGACATTGTTAGCCCGAGGGATAGTCTGTTATGTTTTTATGTAATTTCTCTTAAATTTGAGACTTTGCTCATCGACTCTCGTTGAGAAGTGATCCACTGTAATTCTGTCTTATGCATTAATACAAACTTGGTTGCTATTTCATCTCTAATCCTAAAATAACTTCAAGCGGTGTACCCCTGGAGGCTAAGGGCCCAGCCCTGGAGGAACACGTGCTCCTGTACTAGTACTTTTGGTTTATGCATGGTGTGCTCATCAGATTTATTCGGTAATCTGATATGTTCTGTTATTTTACATCACAACCCTGTTACATCTAATCTGGGAAGTGATATCGTTTTCTGAGATAGAGACATTATAACTCTGAAACACATTATTGTTTCCTTAAGTACTGATATCACTGACTTTTATAGGATACCATTGCTGTTCAATTATAGAATTTCTGTGTTGTAACACTTGACTATTGGTATTACTAAATTCATCTTAGCAATTATATTTCCTTGCGATTGTTCAATCTATGGACGTTGCTGTTCCATTTTGAGATACAGTCATATTATTTATAACTAAGACTGACGATTGGATTACCAAGATCAGATTACTATTGAGGTGTGCCGTGTGTTAAGTTACTGTTTGACTTTCTAGCGTTATCCCATATTCAATCATTAGTCAATGTTGTTCTATTTCTGTGTGTTGTTCGATTCATCCTTAAAGGTAGAGGATTTCCATTTGATTTCTGTAGGACACGATTGTTGCATTTGATCTTGTAGACTAAGGTGTTGCTACTTATTAAACTTAATTGTTGTTACAGTTTCCTAGTTGCTATTCCATTTCTTATTTGCTGTTCCATTTCCTGTTATTCGCATTATTATTGCTTCGGTGTGTAGAACGATCTGAGACTGTAGTGGGCATTGACATTTACTGTCTGGGTCCCAGATTGATGATTTGTTCCCTCATTTCCTTTGGTTCCATCAGTTTACAAAGGGATGAGTTACTCCTACTGAACCCTTGACTGGCTAATTGCTTAGTTTTCTAAATGTATGGTTTAGTCTTTAAAAGTAGTTTGCTGTAAACAAGCATCTGTTTACTCTTGTATTTTTGAGCACTATACTACTAGCATTAATCTGGAAAATGATAGCCTCAAACTGAGACAATCTTTGGAATAACAAAACGTTCCTGGATTGACAAACTAATGTGAGGTAATTAGAAGTGGAAGAGACCCTTTTTACAGCTCGACAACAACCACTTAGGAAGAACCATCTAGAGATAGTAGAAAACGAACCAGCGAACCTGAGAGATTATTGCATGATGCTAGAGAGAATGTGGGAGAACCCACTTCACATCACATGTAGAGAAGGTCACCTGATTGGTATATTGGCTACATGGCTCTAATGACTAAGCTTTTAGAGATTGGTCCATCCTCTTTCTAGGAAGTAGTACAAAAATCTATATGGATTGATGCAGTGGTGGAGGAATACGATAATTGTAAAGAAAAATGTTTGGGAAGCGGTCCCAAGACCAATAGATAAATCAATTGTGGGTTCGAGGTGGATCTTCAAGGTAAAGCATGCAACATATAGAAACATAAAGAAGTATAAGCCTAGATTTATGGCCAAGGGATTCTCTCACATTGAGGGAATTGACTATGAGGAGACCTTTGCTCCAGTAGCAAGGTACTCTTCCATTAGATCAATTTTTTAATTGGATGCGCATATGAGGTGGAAGATCCATGAGATGGATGTAAAAACAACATTCCTCAATGGATTTATTGAGGAGGAGGTGTACATCTAGCAAGCATACATTTTTGCGACCTTTGATCAAGAGTTGCATGTGTGCAGACTCAAGTGAGCAGTGTATGGTCTCAAACAAGAACCCCATGCTTAGTGCACCATGGTCGACAACTATCTCACTGGGTTGGGCTTCACCAAAAGTGAAGCAGATGCAAACCTTTATCATATTACGGTAGAAGGTAAATTGATGATTATTGTCTTCTATGTTGATGATTTGATTTTAACGGGTGATGAGAGGTTGATCATATCTTGCAAGGAGGCCATTGCAAGAGAATTTTAAATGAAGGACATGGGACTCATGCACTACTTCCTCGGTTTGGAAGTATGGAAAGGAGATGGGAAACTATTTGTCTCTCAAGGCAAGCATGAAACCAAGATACTGAAGAAGTTCCACATAGAGAGTAGCAAACCCATGGATACTCCTATAGAAACTAGTTGGGGGAAAGAAGATTCCACTTCAAGTCAGGAAGTGGAGACTACCATTTATCAATAGCTTGTGGGTTCACTAATGTATCTTATGAACGCACGGCCAAATATGTGTTATGTAGTCAATCAACTGAGCCAAGCTATGGTTAGGCGAACCAGATTATTTTGGAAGGAAGCTAAGCATGTTGTACAGTACCTCAGAGGCACTATCCAGTTTGGAATGTGGTCAAAACGGACATAGGGAGTGAATCTATGTGGTTTCTCAGATGTATATTGGGTGGGGAGTCCATCAGACCGTAAGAGTACATCAGGTGGAATTTTCACTGTTGGGTCTACAAATGTTTCCTAGTATAGGAGGAAGCAAAGATGTGTGGTGCTCCACTCAGCATAAGCATAATACATGGTTGCACGTCAAGCATAATGTGAGGTGATATGGATGAGAAAGATACTCGTGGTATTCTTTGGTTAGATGATGGATCGAATTGTGATCTAATTTGATAATCATAGTTGCATTAATCTCTCTAAAAATCTTGTATTCCATGATCAATCCAAGAATATAAATATCTGGTATCACCATTTATGGGACTATGTGTAGAGGCATATAATGTTTCTATATTGCACAAGTGGACAAAGGAACAAGATGCTAACATTTTGACAAAGGCATTATTAAGATGGAAGTTCAAGTTACTGAAGGGTACGATAGTGGTGGTGGATAATCCATTTCTTGCTAAGAGGGAGTGTTGAAAATGCAGCAAAAAAATATCAGTTTTACCTCACCTTGGTCAAACTAGAGAAAATTCAAATTTATACATCAGCAGAAATCTTGGAGGTAGTTAACTGAGGTGACATGGCAATTTTCAATCAGTTAAATTAGTTAATTGAAGTTGGGGAAGCTTGATTTCAATTCATCATGATTAATTGCTAATTTTTAGCAATCTAATTCAGTTAAATTATGTTTTGTTTAGTTAAACTAGTTCTAGTTGTTGGAGGAACTAGTGGAAGGTTAGTTGAGTAGTGTGACTTTAGTAAAACTCAATGATCATCTAATTAACTGATCAATCAACCCAAATTAGCTAATGCATGCAAAGAATTCAAGTTACCCAGTTGAGATGGAGATTCCAAGGCAATGTACTAACATTTGTAGACTATCCCAATGTGTACAGGTGGTGCATGAAATCAAGGATCGAACCTTAAGGATTGTGCAATCAATTGAGGCAAAAATACCTAAATAATATGGGCTAATTCCTCAAGGAACAATGCAAGGAAATAGTGGCTTAGAGGGATTAAAATTTGGCTAAATGTTGGCAAGAGTCAGTAAGTCAGGTAGAGAGATAGACTATACTCTTGCATGTTGTGCTCAAGCTTGAGAAAGGATATGTATTACATCTCTATTCTTTGATTAATACAATACCGATAGGAGGGGTTTTGAGTAGTTTCTTTCCCCTAGATAAATATATATGTATGTGTGTTATTTCTTATTTCTTGTTTATGATTTGTATTCTCTATTGTGAATTAAATTCTGTAGAGCAGTAGAGTAGGTTTAAGTCTTGTGATTTAGTAACTTTTATGAGCAGTTTCAAATGTACACCATAGTTTTCTACAGTGAGCATGTTTAATGTTTTCATTACTATAGATGAAGGAGAAGAAAACAAATTAAAAAATATAGAAGTAGAATTGAGAGAAAGAATACAAGGATGAGATTAAAGAAATTTTCATTGCTTAAACAAGAAGCAAAGGCCTCCCATCCAATTCATGATCCAATTCATCGTCTCCTTCAACTTCATGTCCTCTGAAGAGAAAATCTACAAGTAATGAATCAATTTTCAAGTGTAGGTAAATCTAGTATAGTTTTTAATAAACTAAAGTATATTCTAGTTGAAAACATGAATAAAACTAGGCAAAGAATTTCAACATACAGATTATCCATATTAATACAATAGAAAAATAAATTTCTCCAAGCTCTATGTATTAACATTCTTGAAAATAATTCACCAACCACTAGAGATAAGGATAATGGAAAATCATCTCTAAATTATTCACATTAAAACAAATGAAATGTAAATGCCATACTCATAGGAGAAAAAATTAACTCAAGCACACTAGTTGTTTTATTAACATTTTTAATTTATAACAAAAAGAAAAATAATTGTCTTGTATATTCAGGGTCATATTCAATGTTATGCCACATTAAATTTCTAGAAAATTAAAGGTTGAGTTTGTTGGTGCACAAATTGTTCCCACATATAAACAATTGAGCACACATTCGCTGAGGAATATATAGTGCTCTCATTCTAGGTGTAATTGTTGGTCCTTAGCACACCACACGGGGTAACCCTGTAATATATTCGTCAGATTTTCAAAATGAAAATAATGTAAAACCATATATGGGTATTTAAATCATAGTAGGTGATAGTGGCATTCACAAGAGGAAATAAATCATTTGATGCTATATAATTTTGAAGCCATATTCCCAATGAGAAAGATAATAATAATAAAATATTGCGGTAATGAAAAACAGAAGGTTAGGGAAGTGAACATATAAAACAAGAGAAAAACAAAAACATAGGTTTTAAAACAAGGTTTCACTCTATTATATGAAAACGTGTGTAGCAAGTACAAGCATGCTCATTCTATTCTATGTTAAATAACAGTTAATATTATATAACAGGATTGATACTAATGCAAGAATAGAACAAAGAGATTTTAGAGAACAACGTACACTATAAGAAAGGTTGGAAAATATCAGCATAACAATAAACATTCAAAGTTGCAATCACTGTAAAGAATGAATTATATTAACGAAAGACTAACGTTCAATCATAAATAACCCAAGACAATGAATTTAGTAATTGTGTTGATAATATCGATATCAGAACACAAAACTAAAGAATTAAAGCACAAATGATATCAAGCCTTAGATTTAATTGAATGTAATTGCAATTCAGAATAACATATGAAACATAAACTACCAAAATGAAAATCAGAAGGAACAGTCACCAAAATTATTAATGAAAACTTTGTATCATGTACAGGTAGTTTTCAATATCTATAAAAGTCTCTTCCACATTGTCAATGGGAAACAGGGTTCTTAAATAGTGAATGTTATGATAACTGTTTAATAACATCTCTCGATAATATACATGGAAATAAAATATCTAAAATAAGACATGATAACGAAATGATTTAAATGTGATTCCACCTTCGTGACTTTGATGACATGGAATTTTTGGTTAGCCTCGAGGAAGATAGTGCATGTGATTCATGCACTTTTCTAGTTGGTGCTTGAGTGGTAATGAGAGGTATCACATTCCAATCTTCTGGTTGATCTGTAACTAATTGTATTTGTGGGACTGATTCGGCTACTTGAGACAAAGAGGCAAGGTGTCGTACTGTCATGTTGCGCCTGAAATGACTCTTCACCTCAATTAATTTATACCAATTAGTAGTAGAAATCTAGGGCACACTCTTGTATTTAGTAATTGGCACCACTAGTCGAGATCTAATTTGGTATTTAGTGGCAGCGAGGCTCTATTTGATTTTTTTTCACTCTGGCCAAGATAGTAAAATTTCTACAGAGTGCAGTGACAACAATGGTAGAGGAAACTGACTCCTCTCCTAACATGGCCAAACAACCTAGATCTTGCTCTGTTGTCTTCAATTGATCAAATAATCTTTGCTAGGATATTGCCCAGTTTTCTTCATTCTAGAATGAAGGCACTCCAAATCTTCCCAAATAATTCCACTCTTTTATGAAATTATTTATTTTCTTTATCACTTTATTGAACTCGTCTCACATGGCCTGCATGGAAAATTGCTTCTCCTTTAACATATATAAATATAAAATACAATCGTCGTTGGGTGGCAGTTCGAGTTCTGTGAAGGTTTCTTCTTCCAAAGTGTTGACCAGATCCATAATACCATCGAGATCCTACATCCTCTTCTATAACACCTTAGTTATAGACCTTGCATCTAAGTTGGCATTTTGTATAAGTCCCTTTTCACATTGAATAAGAATTTGCAAGTATGCATCAACTGCAATGATCTCTTTCCATACATGTTTCCAGATTTCTCCGTTCACTTCTATCAGTGCTTTCTTCCCGGTGACTGCAACGTGAGGTTATTCCTCGAGATTTTTTATCTGATTGGTTTTGTATCTAAGTGTAGTCTGGATCTGCTCAATCTCTTGGTTCTTCTACCCTATGAATACCTTTGTCTTGTTCTCAACTCTGTCAAATTCCTCTTTGGATGTCTGCAACTCTTGTTCTAATTGAGTGATTTTATTATGTAATAATTTAGGATCTTCTGATTTAGTCCTCTAGGTGGAGTCAAGAGCTTTATTCACTCACCTTTTTGGTTCATCGAATCATTCATCAGATTTTCATCGAATCAGAATGACCACTCACCTTGCTGGTTCATCGAATCTGGAAAACGATATAATCCAGGTTTCATAATGCTAGTTTTAAAATATCAGTTAGCTCAATTTTTGGTCATAAAAGCCTTCTTAATTGTAGAATTTTGTGTAATTACACTTATGTGAATTGTAGAGCCTAATGGCCTCTTCTGAACTGAACAAACTGGACATGTGTTTATGCTTTTTGTTTCAAATATTAAACGTATGCAATATAATTTTTTACTTTAAGTTTTACATAATTACACTTGACACTTATTTTTATTGACAAATTCGTGATGAGTAACTGAGGAGTAAGAGTCTATGAATTATGTTTCCTCTTTTTAGTTTTATATATATCATGAAAAGCATATATGGTGTATTTAGTATTGCTCTTGAATATATTTTTTTCTTTCTGTTAAATGAATAAATGCACACTGATTGAACTAGAAATCTTTTGAGGGTTATCTAGTAGCTATTAACAAATCTGACTTTAAGCATTATACAATGAAATACAAAACTCATAGAAGAATCAGGAAATTTAGGGAGAATCATCGTCTCAAAAACATTTTATAGTGTTTTAATGCGAGGAAACATTTCTTGTGGATAATTGTCATATTGCAATTTAATAAATATAAGGATGAAAAGGATTGAGGATAGAGGCTTTAGGGTACCCTTAAACGTCAGTTATCTTCGAGTGTCACTCCACTACTAGCAAGCATCCAAAGCCATGACAGATTCATTCACTGTCTTACTGACTGAATTTTCCTAAGCCTCTTATTAGTACATACAATTACAACTTTGTCGTATTCTCAAGTAGTGGATTTCTTTAATTTTCCTTCACGACATGGCAGGAAGAACAACACAGGAAATTTCTAGTGCCACTGATGTCGCTCCATTGCCAGCGAGTGTTCATAGCCCCAATGAAATCATCAACATACTCCACTAAACTAAAATGTAAGTGGATGAGTAGATTATGCATTGGAATTATCTGATCCCACTGACCTTATTTCGCTGCCAATGAGCATTCATAGCTCCAAAGGAGGTTGTCAGCATACCCCATCCTAAGGAGGTAGGTTAAAAGATGAGCAAGACAGATGGTGAAGAAACATTTTTGTAAGTAGGTGGAATATTTCAACTCTATTCAACTAGTTGTAATCATGAGCAGACTCTACAAGACTTATAGGAATGCATAGGTTAATGATTATCTTAAGAGACAGAAGCAAGACAGTACGAGGAATAATGAAATAGCTTTGCATATGAATTGTATAACATCTAGGCTTCCTTGACTTGGGAATAGCTCGAGTTACTAAGGAAATCATAATGTTTTAGCTTAGCACTTGAAAACAATTTATTTATAATGAGAAAAGAGTTGTTTTTGCATTCCATAATGATTTTTAATTAGAATTGAAATTCTAGGATTTCATAATATAAATTTTTATTTTAATTTGGGGTACCAAATTACCAATCATCCATTAATCTTCGATAATTTTGTTAGTTTATTCAAAGATCCCATTGCCATGTGGGTAAAAAGCTGTCGAATGTTCAAGCTTTACTTTGAAATTGTTGCAAAAAAATTAGAAAGAGGCATAATAGAAAGTCTTAGCATTATTTGCTACAATATTTCTGCGACATTCAAAATGGGAGAAAATATTTCTAGTCAAAAATACCATTACAACCTAATCATTCATTTTTCATAAAGGCACAGCCTCCACTCACTTGGTAAAATAGTCAGTGGAAGTAATAATCTAGCGGTGTTGACCACTGGATGGGGGTGAATTTCTTTAATAAAATCTAGCCCCCACTACTGAAAAGGTGCCTCAGCTATTATAGGTTTGAGGGTTAGAGCAACCAAGGTTTTATTCCCAACAAAAATATGGCACTAGTGGCAGGCCCTTACCTTTTTGTTAACATCACTAAAAAGGGTTGGCCAATAAGGGACACTTCTCAAAATCTCGTGGGCCTTAGCCCACCAGGTGTAGTGTCCACCACATACGCCATCGTAGTGGAGGGTAATAAGATAATATACTTGTGAGGGGAGGGCACAATTTAAAAGAGCACCTACTAGATCTTTCCAGTACAAAATTCCATTTATAATAAATTAATTGCTTTTAACTTAATAGAAGGCTTAGCAATTTTTCTTAAGGAGCTCGACAACCTCATTGTTTGGAGGTAAATAATGATGTCCCTATACCATTCCATCGAGAGAAAGTCGGGGTTAACGTTAGCGGGATCCGAGGAAGGTATCAAAACCTTGACTTCTTATCTTATTGACCTTCATCTTCTGCCATTGAGATTTCAAGAGAAAGAAAATCGATTCCAAGTGTGTCGAAATTAGCTTCGGTTAATAGTTTAGCTAACCCCTACCCTTAATGATTTTAATTGGTTTCAGCTCTAAATCATACTCCTTCATCTTGGCGATCCACTTTCCCCTCCGGCCCTTTGTATCATGCTAGAGGACTATATCTCTGACAGTGGGGTGAGGTATATATACAATTGACTTAGAAAGTAAAATATACTCCATAAAGGCTTTAAGTGCTTTAACCAGGCATATGCCTGTTTATCTATTTTCTACAGTAATATTGCTACAATGGTATGTTTAGAAGAAAAATGGAAAATGATAATTTTTTTAGTATAATAAAGACTAATTAGGATGAGGGCTTACATTATGGCTTTCTTAATTCGTTCGAAGGAATATCTAGACTCTTTTTCCCATGTAACCGTGTTTCCCTTTTTAAGAATGTGATTAATATTCTTAACTATTTCGTTACACTATTGAGGTGAAAAAGCCCTAATGGTCAAGCGACTATGAGGTAGGCGGTGCAGGAACCAAAAAATACAGTAAGTGATAGACATTGAAAACAAGAACCAACAACAATGACAGAGGAAGGAAGGAGGGGAGAGATCCCCTACTATCGAGAGGTAGCAACAGTGGAAGGCCAGAAAAACAACAACCAGGTGGAAGAAACAAAAAAACCGGGACCTGTCCTTGGAGCACGATGGTAGGCAAGCAACAAAGGCAAGTGTTTACCATGTGCGGTAGAGAAACCAAGATTCATAATCCCAATGAACAAATTGGAGCGATATAGAAGCTACATGAAATATCATGCACTAATCTACAAATTCATCAGACTTTGGCCAATGGAAAAGGACCTCACTAGATGGATCCAACAAAAATGGCAACCCTGAGGCCATATCGAGCTAAAGCTGGGAGCAAAAGGCTTCTTCATGGTAATTTTCTCAAACCTGCAAGATAAAGAAAAAGTGTTTGAAAATGGTCCATATTTTCATTATAATGCGGGACTATTTATGAGATATTGGGAGGAATGTTATAACCCAGATAAAGAAAAATTCTTAACAGCCCCGGTATGGGTAAGGTTGTTCGAATTACCAATGGACTTCTGGGATCCTGAAATCTTAGAGGGAATAGGAAATACAATAGGTAGCTTTGTTAAAATAGCGGAAACTACAAAAAAGGGAAGATACACTTCATATGCTAGAGTTTGTGTCTATATGAATATAGCTGACCCTATCCCAGATATAGTCGAGTTAGATTATCATGAGGAAGTATGGAAAAAAACCCTAGACTATAAGCACATACCTTTCCAATGAAAAAGATGTCATGAGTATGGACACCTGTACAAGGAATGCCCACTGACAATAGAGGAAGAGGAGTGGAGAAACAAAGATCAGAGGAAAAATCAAGAAGACCAGGAAGGGTTCCAGGAAGTAAAAAGCAAAAGAAGACATACAAAAGAGAATCCCAGTGAAGGAAGGAAATAAAAACAAACCCAACCAGGAAACACAAATAGCTTTGAAATCCTACATGAAGAAGAAGACAATGAGGCCCAAACAATGGATTATCAGGGGGAAAAGGGAAAGGAAAGCAGCACAAGTCAAAGCAAATCACAAACTAAGAGAGGCACAAAGTGAACCAATAGAAAAGGAGGAAAAGGAAGCGGGGGAGAAAATGGAAAATGCAGGAACGGAAATTGATACAAGAAGAGGAGAAGAACTAAGCACGGAAGAAGAAGTATTGCAGAAACTTCTAGATGAATGGAGACACTTGGATGAAAGATTCATTCCGGAAGAGAAAAAAAAATCTATAGAGAAACATTCCAATAGTACCAAGTGAAACAAGGACAGGGAAAATTGGAAATGGTAGAACAACTAGGCCTCCAACAGGATAATACTCAAGACCAACAAAGCAAAACAACATGCAGGAAAAAAAGAGGCAGGAGGAATATACAGGAATTGATTCATATCATTAGAGAAATTCTAGTGAACACTGGAAGAGTAGTGTTGCTCTCGGTGGTATTACATTATCTAAATAAGGTATTCCAATGATAATCACATTCTGGAATATAAGAGGCATGAATAGTAAAGGCAAAGAGAGACACTTAGTGGATAGGCTAAGAAAAGAAAAACCCCAACTAATGTTGGTACAGGAAACAAAAATCTCAGGAAGGAAAATGGAGGAAATCCTAAACAAAATCAAATAGAAATATGAATGTATGACCATAGATGCGAAAGGCAGTGCGGGAGGCATCGCAATACTATGGAAACTTGCAGAAATCTTAGTATACTATTGGATATGTATGAAAATAATACTCACGGGGAAGTTTAGGTTAATACGAAATAGAGAGTGGTTCCTAGTATCAGCAGTGTATGGGCCACATACACCAACGGAAAGAGGAAGCTTCCTCATCCAACTACAACAATTATGAAACCCGCATAAAGGAAAGTTGTGGCTGATAGCAGGAGACTTTAACATGACAACATCAAAAGTTGAGAAGAAAGGAGGACTACAAAGAGAAAATTTAGAAATGGAGAGATTTAGGGACCTTCAGGTAGAACTGAAGATGGTCGATATATGAACAATAAATGGAAAATACACATGGAATAATAGATGAGCAGGGAGTAGACAAATCGCCTCAAGGCTAGACAAATTCCTAGCAACAATACACTTCATAGGAAAACATATCTTCTAGGAAGCATCAATTCTCCCATGTCTTGGGTCAGATCATTGGCCCATCAAATTAGAAATTTCCATGAACCAACAGAACCAGAATATACCTTTCAAGTTCAAGGCATTCTAGTTGAGAGATCCCAATTTCATAGAAAAAAATGAAGAACTGGTTGGAGGAGACTAAGACTGGGATGGAAGGAAGAAATAAAATGCACACTCTCCAACTCAGATTAAAATATCTAAAAGGAAAGATAAAGAAGTGTAATAGAGAATAATTTGGAAATATTCAAAAGGAACAAGAAACGCTCCAGATAACGATGAAAAGAATCCAACAGAAAATCATAGATGAAGGGAGAAGTGAAGAATTGGAAAAAGAATAAGGAATGGTGATAAATAAACTAGAGGAAAGAAGCAAACAAGAGGAAATCTTATGGATACAAAAATCAAGAATCCAATGGCTAAAAGAAGGGGAGAGAAACATGAAATTCTTCCATAAGGCAATGCTACAACACCTACAACAAAACATAATATTCTCCCTAAAATACAACCAGGCCAATAGGATAATATAGAGAGCAGAAAAGAAAATTGGAGGGTACAACATTTGAAAGAGATCATGAGAGAACCCAATATCAGAAGGGAGGTTGACATTGAAAGGCTCAATCAACATATCCCCAAATTGGTGACCAGAGACCAAAACTTGGCACTCCTAAGGGTAATAATGAAAGCAGAGATGGAAGAGGTAATAAAGAATATGGCAAAGAATAAAGCACCTGGGTTGGATGGATTCACTGTAGAATTCTATCAAGCCACATGGAACTTCATGAGTCAAGATATAGTGAATGCAATAGAAGAGTCCCGATGCACCAAAAGAATGCACCTAACCTTAAATGCTACCTTCCTAGCTCTGATACCAAAGACAAAGAACTTAGAAAAACCACAAGGGTTCCGACCGATAGCACTCTGCAATGTCATATATAAAATCCTAGCCACTATAATGGTGAATGGACTAAAACCAATACTACTAGGACTGATATCCCAGGAATAGACGGGGTTTGTCATAGGCAGACAGATAATTGATGGCATAGTAGTAGCACAAGAAGAAATCCACTCATTGAAGAATTCAAAAACCAAAGTGATGTTGATAAAACTAGACCTAGCTAAAGCGTATGATAGAGTTAGTTGGGGATACCTCCAACAAATCCTAAAGGCATATGGCTTTGAGGACAGGTGGGTAAACTGGGTAATGTCAATGATCAACATGTCAGTTATGTCAGTACTATTAACTTATGGGTCACCAACAGTAGCCTTCAATCCAACTAGAGGACTCAGGCAGGGAGACTGGTGAGCTCCAGTATTGCAGAAATGATGCTGCAACTCCTGGGACTCCCTACTTTACTTTTATCAACCCAGTAGTTCATAACAAACTTGGAAGCGACGGTGCTATATGCACAAGTACTAGCTCTTACTGTAGGCTGTCACTTGATCAGCTGGCACATGTTTGCTAGGGGCTCAAGCCAACTTCTATGAGTTCTCAGAAGAAGCATTTAACTGTGATGGAAGGAAGCTATCTCAAAAGAGGCTAGTCTACTTGCAAAAAAAAGATGAAAGCTGAAAGGAAATGCAAACCCTAGTTTTACCGACTAGCCCTACTTGTGCAAGAAAAGAGATGTAAACTACTAAACTAGATGCCATTGACTCTTGAAAAGGTAAAATGCATGTGCTTAAGCTAATTCTAAAGCAAAATGTGGAAAATTCATCTTTTTGTATTTTTGAGCAATTTTATGCAAAATTATTATGCTTGTGTTTCAACTATTTGCGATTCTGCAGAGGTTTAGAGGTGAAAGGAAATGGAGTGGGCATTTGCAAGAGGTTGGGAAGGTGTGGAGAGGACCTAAGGAGTCCCTAGCACCATTTTAGATATTTTTACTGTGATCAGACTTCGAAAAATCGCTCGCATGAACTTCTACAGGAGGCTACAGGGGATCTACAGGAAATTCTACAGGAAGTTCTATAGAAAGAGGCCGAAAGTGGTTTTTATAGGGTTGAAGTTGGAAAAACAGTGGGAGGGTGGAAATGAAGGATGGATGGGATGCTAAGGGGTCTAGGACCTCGTAAATGAAGCTCAGGAGTGAAAGAAGATGGTTTGATTTGTTCAAAGGTGGAGGAAGCAATGTTGCACAAAAATGTAGAAATTAGGGCAAGTGGGGAATGTATGTCGAATGAGTGAAGGAAATTTTGAGAGAGAGACTAGAGCAGGTTGTATGATGGAGGAAGGATAGGTTGAAGTGTCTTACAGGTATTCTGCACACTTCTTTCCAAAACTGACCCAAGCAAAGACTAAGAAAACAGAGTTTTATCTATTTTGACCTAATTCTGACCTAGAAACCAGGAAAGTGATGAAAAAAATTTATAAACAGGAGTTTATTCAAGGAAGCTATGGAAACTAAGCAAGAACAGATATAAGCATGAAAACACAACTAATATCAACTTTTTCAACTCAAAATCTAACACTAGCAATTGCATTGCAAGGCAAAAACAGTGTTTTTGTGGCAGCAAGAGTACCTTGGTCTCAATTCATGGTCCCAAGGAGGGAGAAAGGAGATCAAGGCCTACTTGGTAGCTTTTTTGTGCATATTTTATGTCATCAAACTATCAAATCAACCTGAAGCAAGAACAACTATCTTAATCATCGAAAACAACCTAAGTAACAAAGCAAGATTTAACCTAAATAGGAGAAATTATTCTATGAATGCAATAAAAACACATAAAAGTACACAAAGGAGGTACCATGCACTTGGGTTGGGCCCAACCTTAAGAGATACAACCCCCTAGGAAAGATTAGAACTGGTTCAAAGCTGGATTCATCTTCATTGATAAAAAAATAATAGTTACATCACAAAACTGTCTGCAAAAGGAGCTCAAACATGAGCTGATTACAAGGTTGCACTACAGTGCGAAAATAGACTATCAAATGGTTAACATCTAACTAAAATCTGACTAACAAAACTGAGGCCCTAATCCTTCTTATTTATACAAACGGAGACTCCCAACAATCCTCCTAAAATTAAGGAACTCGGCTTCCTAGAACTGAAGATAACAATAGTCCTACTTGACTTGCTTGGCTGCCCCTTGAAAAGTGGATCTTTGTGCTTCGAGTTTCTAATGGAGAATTCGAGGTAAGGGCTCATAAATGAAGGGTACACCCTCCTACAAATCCTCTCCCTTGTTCTTCCACAAATTTTGCTGCCAAATGCTCATTAAAACTTTGATTTTGTTTCAAAATTGACCAAAAATCTGCATAAAGCACACATTAGACTTTTTGGCATAATGATTAACCCAATTCACTATATTAGCATAAATATAATAAAAAACATGCAATAAACTAATGAGAATGGTGGATTAAGTCGAATTAAGAGGCAAAATGAGCCCATATAATTACCCATTTCTGGGGCTCATCATCACCCCCCTACTGAAGGTGATGCTCATCCTCTGAGCAACTAATATATCTCTTCATCTTTGATGGCCCTGGTGGCCTCCCTATCATCCCAAGCTTCTGATGTGGCTTGCTCATGTGTGCCATAAAATTCTACCTTCTTGTCCATGTCCTTCCACTGCTCCTCCTATTCTGCTTGTTTGAATTCTTGTGCTTTCCCTTGCCTTGAAATACATGGAGGCCTGCCTTTTTCTCTTTTCTTTTGGCTTAATTGGTGTGCTCAGGGCAGTGAGACCAGCTGCTGCCTCTCTCTCTAGAGTCTCAGGGGACCCTTTTCTGTTGTTGCCCTCTCAAGATGGACAACCTATCTCCCTTGTGAATTTCCTGTTGTTGTAACTGCTTTTTCAGCAGTTTGTTTTCTTCCTGTAGCCGGGCTCTTTTACTGTTCTCTATGTGCCTTACCATGGCCGACTCCCCTCTCAATTCCTTTAGCTTGTCCTCCATGTGTCCTATGTCTTCAACTCCTTTAGATTTAGCAATTTGCATCCATGTGTGTTGAGTCATCAGTTGTTTCATCTTCTCCCCCTTTCTCCTCTTCTTCGTCACTGTTAGAAGGACTAATATCATAGGTGAGGGCTTTTATGTCACCTTCTGCTATCATGTTTTTGAAGACTTCCCAATTAGGGAGTGTGAATGTATGGAGGGATTCTTCCACTAAAATTTTAATTAACCCATGGTGAGCCAGCTGATTTGGACTCCCTGCCCTAAACTTAATGTTGGAGTCTATGATGTTTAGTGACTGCTGGAAATTCTCAGGGGAGGAGGAAGGCACAAACTTTCAAGACCGAAAATAGAGGAAAAACTGGGGTTTGTCTTTCTGGAACCAGAGATGGAACTTTTTCGTGTTTTTTCACAACAACAATTTGCAATTTCCCTCCCTTCAAACTATTTCCAGCCTGAATTTGCTTCTTGGTTTTTGAGAAAAATCAATACTTTTGACAAAACAGAGAATATTTATAACACAGTGTTTTTTTCTTTAGAGAGTGTATAGTCTTGCAAATTTGGTTTTTTTTCACAATTTGGTTTCTATAGTTGCATCCATTTTTCAGAAGAATGTGAGAAAGAAGAAGACAGACTTTAAATGCAGAGAAGAAAATAGAGAAACTGTGTAGAACTCAAAGAAAAAAAAACACTGGCAGACATTTAAGCTTCACTTTCCTTTATTTCAACCCAATACTGTGTTTTTAATCCTCCACCTTATATAAATAATTCATATGCAGATAGGTTTCCCAAGCCTACCTTGTTTCCAGCTCGAATTTTGACAAAAATCTCAGGTTTTCCTTCTGCAGAACTATTCTCTACCCTTCCTGTAGAAATCTTCGGCTCCTGTAGATTATGTTTGCCATTCCTGTAGAACCCGATAAGTAGGAGGGCTTTGAAAAATGGCAGAGAATAATTGGTTCGCTGCTATGGAGGTGGTATAGAGCTTGTTGTAGCCGTGGGGATGATGATAGAATGGAAACAAAGGTGGTGAGAGTATTTCAAAGAGGAGTTCTTACGGCTATTTACGGAGACTTACGGTGATGGAGGATGAGCTGGCCAAGTGTACGTTGGTCCCTACTATAGTGATATTATGAAACTGTATGTTTTCTTCCCATAATCACTTGCCATCATTGGCGCTTGAGCTCAAAACAACTGCCACTACCTTACTGTTAGATTTTTCCATGAGTTGACTAGACACACGTGCCGTGTGGTCTCCAGATGAGTGCAATCGAACTAGCTGAGGGTGTCTAGTTAAATGGCCACCTTTTTAGCTTAATCCAACCATTTCATTCGTTTATGAAGTTTCAAATCATACAGATGCAAATAGAGGAACTGGTTTAGACACTTACCTGTAAGCCAAAATGTGTGTGCTGCTTGGGTCTTTTGCTGCTGTATGCTCATATTCAATTTTTGGATGCCTATATCCCTTCTGCTATATGCTTTTTTCTATCTGATGTGTGGCTATTTTTCTTGTGTAGGTATCCTCTAGCTAGATCTAAGCTGCAAGAGTTTGCTTCAACCTTTAGATTTGCACCCTTATGCTGCTAATGCTAGACTTTTGCAGGACAATGATTTGTTTTGTCCATAGCTCCCAAGTAATAGACTGGATTGACCTGAAACTTTTTGAGCATGTTTCTATCATCATTATGCACCTCCCATAGCAAAATTGTGGTCAATGCATACATGTATTTCGAGAAAAACTGAAAATGGCTGAAGGTGACAGAGGTCAATTTCTTGGAAACCGTGCACTGGAATTGGCTGAAATTGTTTGAGCAGGTTACTATCACTCATATGCATCTCCCTATGAAACAGGCTTTTAAATGGATGCACGGATATGGAGAAAATGCAAAAATGGTTGAAGGTGATGGAGGTTGATTTCTTGGAAACCATGCACTGGAATTAGCTGAAATTGCTTGGGCATGTTGCCATCATCCCTACAAAACTCCCCATGAAACCGTTTTTTAAATGGATGCACGGTTTACAAGTTGGGGAAAAAACCAAATTTCTACTCTATGTATTTTTGTATCAGAGCATTCTGTAGTTTTTGCATAGTAAGAAAAAATGATCTTGGGCTGTAATGCAAACTTGGAATTGATGGGAGAGAGGTTTGAAGATTGTAGTGGAATTTATAAACCCTTTATGAAGGTTTCCTATTCCCCAAACTGCTTTTGAAGTCCATTTCTAGCTCTCTGTATTTTCTACAGGATCCTCTTGTAGAAAACAGAGTTTGTGAGAGATTTTTTAGCGAAAATCACATGAAATGCCATTTGTCAATGCGTTTCGAACCAACCAGTGTGGTCCTGATGATGAACCACACTGGTTGGTTTGAAACGTGTCGACAAATGGTATTTCATGTGATTTTCGTCGAAAAATCTCTCACAAACTTGATATGGATCACAGAAGCCTCAACTCTTTAAAAGAAAACAGAGTTTTCATAAAAGAAGCATAGTGAGGTGGAAAGGATGTCAAGAATGATGGAGAAGGGTGAGGGAAGCTACAATAGGTGCTATTATTGGTTTAAGAGATTTCTTGGCACCTACTGCTACTTCTTGAAGTTCTCTTGCAGACCTGCAATACAACTGTAAATTCGTTTTTTTTTTTTTTTTCTTTTTCTCTTTTTTCTTGAAAACAACTAGGGTGCCTCAAGGAGGTTTTAACCCTAATTGCCTACCTTGTGTGCCTCCAAGGGATGTTTTAACTCAGGGATCTTATTCCTTTTTTATTTTCTCTTATTTCTAACCCATTGACTACCTCATGGAGGTTTTCAACCAATGAGCCAATCTGAGGAGCCTCCAAGGAAGTTTTCACCTTAGATTTTTATTTTTTTCTTTTGTTTTTCATTTTTTTCCTTTTTTTTTTTCTTTTTTTTTTTCTACCCCACCCTACTTGAAGAAAAAAATCATTTTTTCAAGTATAAGAATACTTCCAATGGAACCATGTGCACATCGAGATGAGAGACAAAATGATGTGGAGGCTTGAAATGCATGCTTTGACAGGTACCCGGATTTCAGAGACCAAATGATTTGACTTTGAAGGGATCAAGCATAGTTGAGGAAGAGAGTACTGCTGCAACTTAGTGACCGTCTGGAACCATATCTCAATATAGTTATGGTGTCCTTGGTCCTTTTGCTGATTTGGATCATTCTTCATGTCTTCTTCCATCATGACCTTCACATCTTCCTCTTTTTGCTGATTTTTCTCTTGAATACATGGAGGATTTGATGGTAACCATGAGGGAGCTCTCTCGATCTCTGATTTTGATGTCTTCTCTTCATCAAGTGCAGCCCATGGTCCTTTGATCTCCTCTTTTGAATCTTCTTTTGCTGGATGTGGTCCTTCAATGCTATCAATATAATCTCTTTTTTGCAATACTCTTCCTGAGCTATGGTGAATATCATTGAGCTCAAGAGGAGTTGTTTGGAAGTGTTGTACCTCAACTTTACAATTGGGTTGAGCTACTCCAATGTGCAGGTTTGGAAATGGTGGTTCCCCATTATATACTTATTGGGCCTATCTGTTATTCAGGTTCGGGTTTGCTTGAGCAGGTATTTGGGGTTGCCTTAGTGGAACAGGGGGCGATGGTTGCGGTTGAGTAGGTGGTGGAGGAAAGGGAGCAGGAGGAGTGTTGTATCAATGCCTCCACACCTGATGAGGTGCATTCCACTGAGGCTATGGCTGAGCATATGGGTGAAATGGATGAGTAGCTAGTTGGGCATAATATGGAGATGTGAAGGACCAAGGAGGAGGTTTGGACCAGGAAGGATGAGCAGGAGGACCCCAAGAAGGCATGGAAGTGGCTTGATAGGGGTTGTAATAGGTCTGTGATGTCCCTTGCATTCCTACTAGTAAGCTCTGGGTCCATGTGGCCTCTTTTGGTTCATGAAATAGAGTGGTTCAGTGGTGCCTTTGGCCCTCTGATATGCAGCTTTGATTCTGGGTAAGGAAGGGCATTGATTTGTAGGATAGTCTTCTTCACATACAAAACAAATTTCTACGGAGTGTAATGGACATTCGTTCCTAGGATGCTTTCTAGTGCACCTGCGACAAAAAATGGCCAAATCCCTCTCTACTTCCTCTTGTTTTCTTTTGATATGCATGGCAAGCATCTACTGCATCTCACTCTTGAAGTCTTCCCACATGTTTCCAATTTCACCTTCAATGGATGAGTTGGAAGAAAAGGTACTACTCCCAACATTTCTGTTTTCAACCATTGGCTCCAGAGGAATGCTTTCTTCTTCTTCTTCTTCTCCCCTATAGGTTCTTCAAATATGTCTGGCTATTACCTAAGGGTGTTTCTTGATTGCAGCCACCAAAGAAGAGAGAAGGTTGGCTATGTGAAGCAGTGGGGGTGTTGTGCAAACATTTTTCTGAATTATCTCTACACCTACGAGGCATGAAAGGAAATCTCTTTTTGGGTAATTATTTTTTTTTTGCTTGTACCTGCAAAAACTGAAATAGATTGAACTACAACTAACTAAAATCTATCTTGCTGAAATGAAAATGCAGAATTAAAATGAAAGCAAGAAAGGACTAATCTATGTTGCTGAAATGAAATTGCAGACTTGAAATGAAAGCAGGAAATGCTAATGTACGCTTGCTAAAATGAAATTGCGAAATCGAAATGAAAGCACGAACTGCTAATCTACGCTTGCTGAAATGAAATTGTGGAATTGAAATAAAAGCAGGAAATGCTAATCTACTTTTGCAGAATTGAAATGAAACAAATACTCTACTCTTGCTAAAATAAACTACTTAGCAGAAGGTTGCAGTAGAAAATAGAAGAAAGGAAATAATCTCAAAATACTCTGAGGCTTCCCCAGTAATGGTGCCAAAAATATGGTGAGCTCCAGTATTGCAACAATGATGCTACAACTCACAGGACTCCCTACTTTACTTTTATCAACTCGGTAGTTCGTAACAAACTTGGAAGTGACGGTGCTATATGCAAAAGTACTAGCTCTTACTGCAGGCTGTCACTCGATTAGCTGGCACAAGTTTGCTAGGAGCTTAAGCCAACTTCTATGAATTCTCAGAAGAAGCTTTTAACTATGATGGAAGGAAGCTAACTCAAAAGAGGCTAGTCTACTTGCAGAAAGAAGATGAAAGTTGAAAGGAAACACAAACCCTAGCAAACCCTAGTTTTACCGACTAACCCTACTTGTGCAAGAAAAGAGATGTAAACTACCAAACTGGATGCCATTGACTCTTGAAAATTTAAAATGTATGTGTTTAAGCTACTTCTGAAGGAAAATGTGGAAAAATCATCTTTTTGTATTTTTGAGCAATTTTATACAGAATTATTATGCTTGTGTTTCAACTATTTGTGACTGTGCAGAGTTTTAGAGGTGAAAGGAAATGGAGTGGGTGTTTGTAGGAGGTTGGGAAGGTGAGGAGAGTACCTAAGGAGTCCCTATCACCCTTCTGTAGATTTCCACCACAATTGGACTTCGAAAAATTGCTCGCATGAACTTCTACAGGAGGCTACAGGGGATCTACAGGAAATTATACAGGAAGAGGCCGAAAGTGGTTTCTAGAGAGTTGAAGTTGGAAAAACAGTAGGAAGGTGGAAATCAATGATGGATATGGATGCTAAGGGGTCTAGGACCTGGTAAATGAAGCTCAGGAGTGAAAGAAGATGGTTAGATTTGTTCAAAGGTGGAGGAAGCAATGTTGCACAAAAATGTAGAAATTAGGGCAAGTGGGGAAAGTATGGTGAATGAGTGAATGAAATCTTGAGAGAGAGACTAGAGTAGGTTGTATGATGGAGGAAGGATAGGCTGGAGTGTCTTACAGGTGTTCTGCACAATTCTTTCCAAAGCTGACCCAAGCAAAGACTAAGAAAACAAAGTTTTATCTATTTTGACCTAATTCTGACCTAGAAACCAGGAAAGTGATGAACAAAAATTTATAAACAGGAGGCTATGTAGAAAAGCTATGGAAACTGAGCAAGAATAGATCTAAGCATGAAAAAACAACTGATATCAACTTTTCCAACTCAAAATATAACACTAGCAGTTGCATTGGAAGGCAAAAACAGGATTTTTTTGGCAACAAGAGTACCTTGGTCTTAATTCATGGTCCCAAGGAGGGAGAAAGGAGATCAAGGCCCGATTGGTAGACTTTTTGTGGATATTTTATGTTACCAAACTATCAAATCAACCTTGAGCAAGAACAACTATCTTAATCATAAAAAACAACCTAAGTAACAAAATCAGATTTAACCTAAATAACAGAAATTATTCTATGAATGCAATGAAAACACATAAAAATAAACAAAGGAGGTACTGGGCACTTGGGTTGGGCCAAACCCCAAGAGCTATATCCCCCTAGGAAAGATTAGAACTGGTTCAAATCTGGATTCATTTTCATTGATCAAAAAATAATAGTTACATCACAAAACTGTCTGCAAAAGGAGCTTGAAAATGAGCTGATTACAACGCTGCATTAAAGTGCGAAAATAGACTATCAAATGGCTAACATCTAACTAAAATTTGACTAAAAAAACTGAAGCCCTAAGGCTTCTTATTTATACAAATGGAGACTCCCAATAGTCCTCCTAAAATTAAGGAACTTGGCTTCCTAGAACTAAAGATAACAACAGTCCTACTTGACTTGCTCGGCTGCCCCTTGGAAAGTGGACCTTTGTGCCCCGAGTTTCTGATGGAGAATTTGTGGTAAGGGCTTATAAATGAAGAGTACACCGTCCTACAAATCCTCTCCCTTGTTCTTCCACGAAGTTGGTTGCCGAATGCTCATTAAACCTTTGATTTTGTCTCAAAATTGACCAAAAATTAGCATAAAGCACACATTAGACTTTTTGGCATAATGACTAACCCAATTCACTCTATTAGCATAAATATAATTAAAAACATGCAATAAACTAATGAGAATGGTGGATTAATTCAAATTAAGAGGCAAAATGAGCCCATATAATTATCCATTTCTGGGGCTCATCAGAGACCCGTTATCCCCGTTCTTATTCATCCTTGCAGCAGACGGACTAGGAAGACTAATAAAATCTAAAATGCATAGCGGAAAACTGAAGGGATTACGACTATGGGGAAATGACTTGCCTCTAACCCACCAACAATTTGTTGATGATGTTATGTTGTATGGTCAGGCAATGCTCAAAGAAGTAAAACAAATAATGGAAATTCTCACGGAATTCACTGACGTCTCGGGGACAGAAATAAGTAAATAAAAATCGGAAATTTATTTCTTCAATACCCAAGCTTCCTCCCAAGCTTTCCTGGCAAGAACCATGGGTTTCAGAGTCGGGAAATTCCCTACAAAGTACTTAGGCATCTTGTTAAAGGACCAATAGAATAGAGTGGCTAGTTGGGGAATCTTGATATGCAAGATGCAAAAGAGAATGCAAAATTGGACATTCAGGGCACTGAACATCCCAAGCTGCATAATCATGCTCAAATTGATGCTCCAATCCATACCGATTTATAAACTGACCAGCCAAGCTACACCCAAAACAATTTGCCAGAAAATGGTAGATATGTGTAAAAAATTCCTTTGGCAAGGGTCAAGTAAGATAAAAAAAGTTGGCGCTGCTATCCTGGAATTGGTTAAGTAAATCACTAAAAGAAGGAGGATTAGGTCTGAGAGACCCATACATCCTAAACCAGGTAATGGGGGCGAATTTGTGGTGGCGCTGGATATAGGGAGGCGATGACCTATGGAAGAAAATGTGGAAGAAAAAATATGAGACGCCCAGGTCCCCAGAAGGTAAATTGCGAAGCCAAACTGAGAGGAAGGGCTCCAAAATTTGGAACTTGGAAAGAGGCAATAAGGAATTGATTAGTGAGCATAGTTTCTAGGAAGTAAGAGAAGGGGACAAAGCAAATTTATGGGAAGAGACATGGCAACAGAGAGAAAAACTTAACCAACAACCCCTACTCCAAGAGATATACCAGTTCACCATCCAAACAGAGGGTGACACAGTACATAACTACTGGAGCCTAGAGTCAGACGACTATTGGAGGAAGTAGAAACAAAAGTAAAATTGGCAAGAAGCACCTGTAGAAGCTAACTAGGAAATATATGAAAAGGAAATGGAATCAAGGAAAGTTGCGGTTAAAGAAGGGACAGACACACTAAGGTGGGAAAAAATAATCAAAGGTATGTTCACAATAGTAGAGGGATACTATTTAAAAGCAGGATTCAACAAACACACAGAAACAAAAAAATGGGAAAACATATGGAAAATGAAAACATAGCCGAAGATGACATTCTTTACCTGGATACTGAGTCACAGAAGAGCACTAACATGGGACCAGCTGAGGAAAAAAGGAACTCACGGCCCATGATGATGTGCCCTCTGTCGAGAACAAGAAGAAACCATGGAACATCTAACCAATGAATGCATGGTCAGCAACAACCTGTGGAGACAACATCAACAACTCTTTGAAATCAGTGACAGAGACATAAACAACATGAAAATAATGATTGAAAATTGGAGAAACAAACCTTACCAGAACCCAATCCTGAACAGAGCGTGGAAACTATCTTTAGGATTCATCCTGTGGAACATCTAGAAAGAGAAAAACCGCCTGATCTTCAAGGAGGATGGAAGAGCAAAGAACGGGATATGGAACCAAATCATCCAGAATATAAGAGAGACCATCCTCACAGAGAGGTGGTACGAGGAGGATTGGAAAATGGATCAAACAGAGACAAGAATAATGACACGACTGCAACTAAAGCCTAGTATGACAAACATGATAGCAAGGAAACACCATAATAATGAGGTGGAAGAGGTTAATCACTACAGAAATCCTCAACAGGGGTTCATCAAGTTGAATTTTGACGGGGCCACAAAATGAAACCCATGAGAAGTAGGGATTGATGGAGTATTTAGAGACACCGGGAGAATGATGCTCAAGATCTACACGATGGATTACGGCCATGCAACAAATAACGAAGTAGAGCTTCATGCTTTGAAAAGAGGGCTATAAATTGCCATACGAGAGGAATACAACAAGCTTCAAGTAGAAGGAGACATGAAACTCGTATTGGACATAGTCAATCAACTTTAGCAAGGAACACTAGCGGAAAAAATTAGTAGTAACACGAGAACCGCTTGGTTGGTGAAGGAGATAAGCAAACTACTAAAACAACCAGCCTACATCCTTCCCACCCATGTGAGAAGAAAGGGAAATGAACCAGCTGATGGTCTGGTGAATTGGGGTTGCAGGAATAGAGGAAGGTCGCTGGATACAGGTGCGGCCGAGCTAATGCAGATGGAGGAGATGGAAAACCTAAAGCAATTTCTTGAAAAATACAAAGCAAGAGATAAGAATACCATAGAAAATCTAGCGCGACCGGGGAGGAGTGGCCAAGAAAGGGAAGGAAGAGGACAGACGAGGGAAAGGACAAACACGAGGAATGAAGTGAGTAGACAAGCAATCTGGCAGATGACGGAGTAGGGCAGAGAAGGTACACCTCCCGAGAGTACTGGGGAGGTGACGGATGAGAATGACAGTGAGGAGGGCAGGGCAAAGAGCAAGCAGGTAGGCAGAAGTATGAAACCAAGTGGCAGAACAAGGACAGTCATAACATGACAAGAGCAGCCTGGAGAAAGTGGGGATTAATGAGAGGAAATGGTAAAAAGGACGGAAGTGCAGCATCCCAAGATGAAGGTGAAGGGATCTGTGCCAGTAACAAAGCTAGATAGGTGGCATTTAAGACAAGGGATAGAAGGAAGAGAGGGATACAAATCAATGAATATAAGAATATAGTAAATTGCATGCAAACGAAGATGAGGAACGATGACGAGAAGGAAGGTAGCAGAAGAGAGAAGATGCAGGTGGTCGAAGGAAGATGAAACAGATGGGCAAGTTGGTATGTTTCCCTCTCGTTCCATACTCCTATTAAATTCAAAAGTATTCTCAGTAGGAAAATAGGAAGTTTGCATTGGAAAATGCATATGACTGTATCAAAGAGTATCAGAACTTCTCGCGATAAGGGCAAAATCATCCTCTTATAACACCTGAATTCCCTAGGGAGGGAGAGTGGGAGGAGGGGTCTCGTACCCAAGAAGGAAGAGGTCCACCCAGGGTTAAAAGCCTGTAGCTGTCCCAGGGAAAACATGACCCTAGCTAGGCCTGTAGGAATGACGAGGAGCGATCCAGAAGATAAATGGGAAGAAACCTAGGAGAGAAAAATCCTAACAGTTAGAGGGATCTAGGCAATCCTACAATCTAGGGGGGAGGGTAGGAGAGTCGAATTCAGGAAGCCTGGAGAGAAGAGTGAGAGATTCTAGGGAAGAGGGAAACAAAACCAGTCCTCAGCCGAGAAGGAACCCATGCGGCTGCCTAAGTTGGAAGGGCAAGGTACAGATAGATGCCAAGGGTGCAGAAAGGGAAGAAACCCATGAAAATTCCCAGCCTTGGCTATCAAAAGGACAGGTTCTAAACCCTAGCAGACCAAAAACTCAAAGGGAGTAGTAAACCCAGGAGAGGGAAGGAAACTGAGCAATTGGGAAATTGCAATGATTCATTATTATAAATTTGATATATGTTTTGATTTTGTGATAGGTAAAGTAACATACTCAGAAAAGGATAGTGAAAAAAATAGAGAACATCAAGAAAAAGATAGCTACATCCAGACAGAGAACAAAATGGCCCCTAGGAAAGGACAAGGAGTAACTAAAATGGAGGAAGGCACAAGTGGACTGACGAAGAAAAGAGGCAAGAAACTAGGTGGAGAACAAATAAAGAAAATCATCAATGCCTACATGGTTTGGAATCCACCAGAAATTAGAGCCCAGATAGTGAGTTGGGAGAGAGAATTAAATGATAGTATCAAGCACTGGGATATCCCCATGGAAGAATGGGAAAGTATGGTGTCGGACCTGGGGAACACTCGGGGAAGACATTCCTTATTCAGGAAGACTATCCAACAATACTGGGTAATGAAAAATGTGGTGGCATGGGCTATGACACTGTATCGAGAGCAAATGGCAGATGAAGGAGTAGAGGAGAAGGAGAAGAACAAGGAAAATGATCCAGTCAGGGCGAAACTACTCAGGGAGATAGTGACAATTTTTAGACCCAGACCTACCAAAACAGTCTAGCCCTGGGTAGAATTGAATAGACTCTCAAAGACCTGAAGTGGAGAATAGAGCAGAGGAGCGAAATTCTAGGATCAAGTGCCAAGGTGCCAGCCCTAGTAATATCCTTGGATGAGGAGTGAAACAGAGATCCAGTGTGATAAGAAAGTATTTTTTCTTTTTGATGAAATGCATTTACATGTTTAAGTTTAAATTATGTTCCAAGAACAACAGTATAGATAGTCAAAACTGTGATGTTAGATGGATAGAAATAAACCTCTTTAAGTTTTGGACAGGGTTTAATGCTGACAAGTGGTTATCTAGTTTCCTTCGGACAGGTAAGCCACCTGGAGCAAATGATTGATAAAAGTTTTTGAAAAATGAATATGAATAGATATTTGCTAAGCTTACGAAAAAAAACATTCTTAACTATTTCAGCGAAATTAGGGATAAATCTTCTTAAGAAATTTATTTTTCCTAAGAATTCCTGTAGTGCCTTCCTAGTACGTGGAAGGGAGATAGCTTGGATTTCTTGTACCATTTTGATATCAATCCTGACACCATTTTGGTATACTATGTGCCCCAACAACTTCCCTCCAGTCATTGCAAAGAAGAATTTCTTTGGGCTAAGGGAAAGGCCAAACCGTCGATGTTTCTGGAAAAAAACTTCAAAATGCTTGAGATGTTGTTCATCACTCTTAGAAAAAATGCTCATGTCATCTAAATAGATGACTATAAATCTATCTTTTTGATTTTCAAAGGCAATATAGATGGCCCTTTGAAAATTGGCCCTGGCATTCATCAGGCCAAAAGGCATTTTCTGGTACATGAATGTACCCCATGGAGTATTAAAAGAGATTTTGTACATGTCATCCTTAGTAACAACTATCTGGTTGTAATCGGAAAACTTGTCCATCATGGAGATCTAAGCTGCACCAACTACTTGCTGCAGGATGGTTTCTATCTTTAGAAGGGGGTAATTGTCAATCAAGGATTCTCTATTTAGATTTCTAAATTCCACGCATAGCTAAATTTCTTTGGTTTTCTTCCTGGCATACACTAAATTATCGACCCAAGTAGAGTAGCCTATGGGAAACATTATTTTCACATCTAAGAGTGTGTTAATCTCTTTCTCAATAGAGGGAAGCAAGATAGGATTAATTTGTCTTATTTTCTTCTTAAAGGGCTTGACACCCTCCTTTAAAGGGATGCTATGCTTTATGATATTCTAGTTCTAAGCCTTGAGGTCATTATACGACAAAGAAAAAATGTCAGTATACTTGGAGAGGATTTGGACATATTGATCCTTTGTATATTGTGAAAGGGAGTTGGACAAATTAATTAGCTTCTATTTAGAAGTAGTAGAAATTTCAACTACTTCCACCTCAACATTGGGAGGTTTAAGGTCCAGAGTGGTGGAAGTGTCATTGTGATCGAAAATATTTTCCACGGGTTTTAATCCTCTAGAAATATGATTATTTTTCAATTGGATTACACCATGTTCGCCAATTTATGGCTTAAAAGTAGGAAGGCTAGTTTGTGCCACATCAACATCCTCATCTTCGTCAATAGATTGGTTTGAGTATTATCCAATCAATTGGATGAACCCCTTAATCTCTTGGTCATCTTCAAACACCTACCAATTCTCCACGTTGTCAAGTATTGAAGGTCTATAGAGAACCTCTATTTAAAACTTGATTTTGAGTCCAGTAGGAGGAGAAAAAGTGGTTGTTGTGATAGCAAAAGCATCAAGTAACTAATTCTCCTCACGGGGAACAATTGTGAAATTAATAGTTGAGAAATATTTATCAATCACATCCCAAACTTGGTTTCTATAAGCACATAAACAGGGATGTTTAGCTTGGCACTTTTTAGTTACTTGTCTAATCACTAGCTCAGAGTCGCCATATACTAATAAATGCTTAATATTTAGTTTGTGTGTGGTTTCTAACCTAAGGAGGCATGCTTCATACACGATGATATTATTTGATGTTTAAAAGTTTAAATCATAGGAAAATGAGGAGTTATTCTGAGAAGGAGGGATTAAGACAATACTTGCACCAGATCTGACTCTAGAGGAAGTGCCATCGAAGTACATTTCCCACACTGCATTGGTATCTAAAGGGAAAGTTAGGAGACTATCATTTTTGGTAAGAGAAGCCTTTTCCTTATTCGAAATGGAGAACACAAAATTTCCCATATTTTCCTCAATTGTGTAAACCGAAGAATTTTTGGGATTCTTCTCTGAGCTAATAGTGTAAGTCAATTTAGATTATCTATAAATGCATTGAGTCCCTCCTCCAAACAAGGGGATGGTTGTGTATAAAAGGTCTAATTGGAGTGACTTACCAATCTTGGTACCCCATCTCCTTGAGAGTAGGATCCCGTAGCTAGGGGGAACGTTAGCCACTACTATATCCATAACCAGACTTTTAACAGAGACTTGAGCTAGAACAACTACTAGTTATTGAATAAACCCTAAATATCTAACCCTATGAAAGTTGAAAGGGTAAAGGTCATGGTATTCTTGGGTTAAGCTCAATCTGAGCTTTTCCATAATCTCCTTAGACATGAGATTATGAGATGCTCTAGATTCAAGCAGACATCTGTGAAGACTTGAATCATGAATCTTCAAACTGACACAGAAAGGAGGGACAATATTACCACTTTTGGGTTCAGTAGGCCCTAAGGAGATCTTAGGAGCATCGACCTATATATTGATAAAATATGTGAATCCTATTTCTTGGGGAGACTCTTTTGACCCTTTTAGGAAGGAATCGATTTCCTATTTATACTTTGGAAGTTTCACAACTTTGCTAGTGGCATATTAATTCAGAGTTTATTCATATAATTTTGTAAACTATACTTTTTGGGTACGGGAGAGTCTAAATCGATAGGATTAGGCTGGAGTAGTGTGGGGTTTCTCGCTACCTACTGATCTTTAATGGGCGATTCTAGAGGAGGCCCTTGATTCTTCCTAGGCCTTAAATTATAGTTCTATTGAAACTGGGCTTCTAGCTATTTTACGAATCTCTGTAACTGGGGGTCCCAGAACTCTTGGTCCAGATAATCGTGGGAAACTAGAGAAGTTATATCAAAATAAGTTATAGAGTCAACATCTAGCTAATCACCTTCGTCTGGGTTTTTGAGCAAACTAGCAGTGTCATAATTATATTCATCTAGTACGTTAGCATTATTCCTCAAAGGAGGATGAAGAGGTGGTTCATTGGATCTCTGCCCTCGTTTCAACAGTTGTTGTTGTTGAGGACGATTAAAAGGGGGATGATTCCTCAGAGGAAAATTCAGATTATGATTTTGCGGGTTTGGGGGATGAGGGGGAGGTGGTATGTTCCCTAGTTCCAAATGTTTTATCTTATTCATTAAGGAATTTATGAGTTTATACATTTACTCAATCTTTTGGTCTTGTGAAGAAGAGGAAGTAGGAAGTTGATGAGAAATATAAACAATTTGTTTTCTTCCCATCGGACTTAATGTCCCGAGAAACCCTCTTTCCCATGACAATGAGGTTTCCCAAGTAGGAACAAGTCTTAGCATGTGCATCAGCCAACGTCACGAGTTCCCTCTCTCGTAGAGAATAGGAAAGGTCATCTTCAAGGGAGGAATTATAAGCCACGACAACAGTCGTGTCAGACGTCCAGACTATGAGAGGGGAATTATTATAGAATTTAGTAAACCTTTTATTAAATTCACTAACAAATTAGTGAGGCTTCAACTTAAGAGCAAATAATTCAATGAGACAAATTTGATTTATTTTAGTTAGATTGTATTAATGAGTGAATAGCTCGATAAGTCTATCCATAGTATTGATGGTGTTGGGAGCCAATGACCTGAACCATTTGCGGGGTTCTCCTTCAAGGCTCTATATAAATAACGTGATACAAATATCATCATATTCAGCTCCTATATTTTCACAGTAATATTGGAACTTAATTACATGCTCCTCGGTGGTCCAATCTCCTTCATTATCGAATCGAGGGATATTTTTCTCGTATTTTGGAGGAAAATTATGTAAGGGCCCATGTATATTGTGGGGGGGGGGGGGGGGGGGGGTTATCAGGAATTTACGCATGCATTCATGGGTGGAGGGGTTGGATGTGAACGTGGTGAAGGAGGAGAAGTGGGTGACGAGGAGGAAGATTGACAGGGAGAAGTTAATGGATTATTAGGAGGAGTAGAGGGATGGAGGAAGGCTAAGGAAAGTTGGGCTTGAGAGTTAAAACCAGGTGAGCTGGAGGATGTGACTACCCGATGGGCATGTTATAATGGGGGTTTTGTCTAAAATTATCAAGAATCCTTGTCCTATTTTCTATAGTTATAAGTACTTCCGGGTCTTTTAAAGGAGAAGAACTAACCTCTAAGGTAAACCTAGTTAGCCTCCTAGGGGTATCCAAGTTTTAATGAGGTAACTATATAAAATGAAAATAGAAAGAATTTCTATTAATACAAAACTATGAAAAGTAGATAATGATTAAATTAATACAAAGAAATAGTACAATATGACCTTACATAGTACCCGAGCCTCAACGAACATGCACTACGAAAGATAACTTTAGGCTCTAAGAGGTTATCATCGTCTAGGAGCATTAGAGTTCGGCTGAGCGCGTTCATCTCCCTGCGCTAGGACTTCCCAATTCTAGCGTAATTCCTGATGTGTTTGGTAAACCTGCAACGACAATTCATATAAACCGTTAAGCACACTATGTTGATCGGTGAAACCAAATAAAATATGTAGTTGAATGGGGTTAGAATTAGTCATCCATAGATTAAACTAATAACTCCCCGGCAACGACACAAAAAGAATGTTGGTGCACAGAGTTTTCCCACATATAAACAATTGAGCACACATTCACTGAGGACTATATAGTCCTCCTACTTTAGGTGTAACCACTGATCCTCAGCACACCTGAGGGGGTAACTGTGTAATATATATTTGTCACATTTTGAATATAAAAATAATATAAGACCAAAAATGAGTACTTAAGTCATAGTAGGTGATAGTGGCATTCACAAGAGGAAAGAAATCATTTAACGATATATAATTCTGAATCCAGATTTGCAACGAGAAAGATAACAATCATAAAATAAGGCGATAATAAAAAAATGAAGATTAGGGAAGTGAAAATATAAGGCACGAGAAAACTAAAAACATCGATTTTAAAGAAAGGGCGCACTCTGGTTATATGAAAACATGTGTAGCAAGTACATGCATGCTCATTCAATTCTATGCTAAATAACAATTAATATTATATATCAGGACTAATAATAAAGCAAGAATAGAATGAAGAGATTTTAGAGAACAACGTACACTGTAAGAAAGGTGGGAAATATCAACATAAGAAAAAAACATCCAAATTTTTAATCAATGTAAAGCATTAATTATATTAACAAAAGACTAACGTTAAATAAAAAATAACCCAAGACAACTCATTTAGTAATTGTGTTAATAATATCGACATCGGAACAAAAAACTAAAGAATTAAAGCACAAACGAGATCAGGCCTCAGGTTTAATTGACTGTAATTGCAATTAAGAATAACATATGAAACATAAAATAACAAAATGAAGATCACCAAGAATAGTCTTAAAAATTAATAATGAAAAGTGTGTATCATGTATAGGCAATTTTCAATATCTGTAAAAGTCTCTTCCATGCTGTCTAAAACCTCCCCATAACGGGAAACAGGGTTCTTAAATAGTGAATGTTATGATACTTTTTTAATAACTAATGTCGACAATAAAATGTAAATAAAATAAGTAAAGTAAAATAAGACATGATAACGAAATGATTTAAATCTGATGTCACCCTTGCAGCTTTGATGACTTGGACTTTTTGGTCAGCCTTGAGGAAGATAGCGTGTGCTTCATGCACTTTTCCAGTTGGTGCTTGAGTGGTAATGAGAGGTATGTCATTCCAATATTCCAATTGATCTGTAACTGATTGCATGGGTGGCACTGATTCAGCTACTTGAGATGAGGAGGAAAGTTGTTGCACTATCATGTTGTGCCTGTAACGACTCTTGACCTTAATTAATTTGTCCTAATTAGCAACAGACATCCAGGGCATGCTCTTGTATTTAGTAATCACCACCACTAGTCAATATATAATTTGGTATTTAGTGGCAAGGAGGCTCTGTTTGATTTTGTTCACTAGTGCCAAGATAGTAAAATATCTGCAAAGTGCATTGATAACAGTGGTAGAGGAAATTGACTCCTCTCCTAACATGGCCAAACAACCTAGATCCTTCTTTGTTGTCTTCAATTGATCAGAGAATATTTCCAAGAGATTGCCCAGTTCTCTTCATTCTAGAATGAAGGCACTCCATATCTTCCCATATAATTCCACTCCTTTCTGAAATTGTTTATTTTGTTGATCACTTTATTGAAATCATCTCACATGGCCTGGATGGAAAATTGCTTCTCTTTTATCACATATAAATAGAAAATACAGTCATCCCTAGGTGGAAGTTCGAGTTCTGTGAAGCCTTCTTACTCCAAAGTGTTGACCATATCATAATACCATTAAGATTCTCCATCCTCTTCTCTAGCACCTCAACTGTAGACCTTGCTTCTAATATAGCATTCTGTATAAGTACCTTTTCACATTGAGCAATAATTTTCACATTTGCATCAACTGCAGTGATCTCTTCCCATACTTCTTTCCAAATTTCTTAGTTCACTTCTATCAGTGCTTTCTTCCCAGTGACTATGACACGAGTGACTTCCTTGATATCTTTTATCTGATTGGTTTTGTCTCTAAGTGTAGCCTATATCTGCTCAATCTCTTGGTTCTTCTATCTTATGGATACCTCTGTCCTGTTCACAGATCTGGCGATTTCTTCTTTGGCTGTCTACAACTCTTGTTCTAACTAAATGATTCTAATATGTAATAATTTAGGATCTTTTGATTTAGTCCTCTGGGTGGAGTCAAGAGCTTTATTGATTAAGGCCTTTCTTCCTTAAGGATTTTTAAGGGTCATTCTTCCTTCTTCTTTAATTATGCTTTGACCGCTTGTAGTTGTTTGAAATACTTTCTATGTTCTTCTTCCTTAAGCCACATGGAAGTTTCCATTTCTCGATGACAATGATCAACTTCTTCTCTTCTTTCAAATTCTTGTATAAGAACATCGAGATCATGGTCTAGGATATTAAAGAATCCCTGAAGAGATTTTATTTTTTTATGTTTTTGTTCAAGTAGATTCTTCAGGGGACCAATATCTTTAGGATTCTCAAATTCTCGAACGACAATCTCTTCCAATTCCTTGATTCGATCGGTTTTAGTATGTAGGTCCATGCAGGTGGTATTTAACTATTCAGAAACCTTTTCCAACATAACCTACATCTTCATGTTCCCTGTTGTAGAGTTGAGGAGTCTGCGAGCCACTATCTCACCTGCTTTTCGGTGTAGGTTAATCACATCCATGTCCAACACTTTGCCCAAGTTTATGGCAAGAAAAGATGTTCTAGATCCAACCACTTTTTGGTTTTCTCTTGTCTCAGGTTGCAACACTGTGAGGTTCAAGGAGTTTCTCTCAAGATCAACCATTGATATGAAATGAGGCGCACTCATAGGTAGCATCTCCTGGAACGCTAATAGTAGGGGAATTTTGAGGTCTAAATTGGGCCTCCTAAAAAAAATGTACAACCAAAATAAACTTTATAAGAACCAATAGGATTCAAGATGATGATGTCAACCATGGGGGATGATTCACCATTTTTGGAGTAAAAAAGTCAAAAGATTAGAAAATAATAAAATAATAAATCTACATTTTCAACTCGTATTTTCTACTTATCTCCCTAAGGTTTTAATCAAATTTTGAGCGGGAGTACTCGTTGGATGCAAAATTTTATTCCTCATCCAAGGAGTACTCATGTTGCATACTTTCAATGGGCCATGCTACATGAAAAATTAGAAATACATGAGAAAACGTGATTGCAATCACATCTTTCATGTATTTCTCATTTTTCATGTAGTAGGGTCCATCGAAAGTATTAAACATGGGTACTCCTTGGACGAGGAATTAAATTTTTCATCCAACAAGTACTCCTTCTCGAAATTTGAGTAAAACCTTAAGGAGATAAGTTGAAAATATGAGTTGAAAAAGTAGTTTTTCTTTTTTCCCTCTAAAATTTGATGAGGTAATCTAATATTATTTTATTATTTCCACTATTATTTTATAATTTCCTTATGAGGCCCATTTTAGACCTCAAAAATCCCCCAATGGGTGTTTGCTGATTGGGACTGTTCGGGAACTGTAGTCAATTCCTTGCCATATGTTGTTCCTTTCTTCTAATTATTAAATGTGTGTTGTATATCCATGGCTTGAGCTCCGAAATATTTTGGATCTATCTCCATCAAGGTATGTCTGATCTTCATATCCAATTTCTTGATCTCCCAATCAAAATCATTTGTTTCCACATCGGCCTCTTTTGGTTTGACACATTGAACAAGCTTGAATTGAGTTAATTCATTAGTTTTTTCTTGCTTAATGGGGTAGTAGCATATGAAATTGATGTTTCCGCTTCTGTTGTGGGTTCCTGAACCAGTGAATGGCTGGAATCAATTTGTTCAAACGCGTCAATCATCCTAGTGGATGGTGCTAATTGTGAGTATTCTTCCAATAGTATGGGATAAATCACCATCTTCTCCAATTCACATATGATTTCATGCATATAAGATGATAATTCAGCCTTTTTTTTTTAAGTTGGGAAATAATACTAAGATGATTATATTGCCAACAGTCATCCTGTGTAAAACTGTTATATACCTAGGGGGGATAACATGGGGTACAAAGGGAGGTACCCAAGGGAATAATGTAATAATGGGATGGGCCATAGTAATAAATAAGGTGGTTAACCCATATCATGTAAGGGACCACAAGTAGTTAGTAATAATGTAATGGGCCCATGGTATTAGATAGATGTTATTGAGGGGACCATGGTAATGACCCATGGTATTGTATGTATGAGGCCTATAAAGAGGCTAGAGACTCCACATTGAGGGAAGTGAAGGATTATTGTATGAACAGACATATGGCTTGTGGAGTGTTCTCCTTACTTAAGGAGTGAATATACGGTGTTGCCCTACCTTAAGGGTTTGATCAATAAAGTGAATCATTTCTACCTATATTCAGATCTTGTTATTTCTTGGATTTATTTGCATTGTCTTATATTTTCATATCAGATCTATAACAAGTGGAATCAGAGCACTTTCTTGGGCAAAAGTGGAGAATTTTTTTTATTTTTTGCAGGAACTTTCTGGGGCGGCGAGTTTTTATATCAGATCTGTATGTTTTGGGGAAAAATATGAAAAATCTAATTTCAGATCTAGATTCTTTGTGAAAAAATACCTGATTTCAAAAAAAAGATCGGCCGAATCAGAGTCCGAATGAGGGAGATATCACTGATCTAAAAATCAGTGGTGTTGCAGACAATTTTTCTGGGCAGCGAGTTTGCGTCATAGATCTGGATGTTCTGGTGCAAAATCTACAAAATCTAATTGCAGATCTAGACTCTTTGTGAAAAAATACCCGATTTAAAAAAAAAAGGCCTGAATCAAAGTCTGGATGAAGGAGATATCGCTGATCTAAAAATTAGTGGTTTTGCAGACAATTTTTTAGGGCACCGATTTTGCGGTGCAGATCTGGATGTCTTGGTGCAAGATCTATAGAATCTAATTGTAGATATGGATTCTTTGTGAAAAAATACTTGATTTCAAAAAAAAAATCAGTCGAATTAGAGTCCGGATGAGGAAGATATCGCTAATTTAAAATTAGCTATTTTTCAGCAATTTTTTGTGATGGCGTGATAGTTGTAGCGTGGATCGACAATTCCATTTCCTAGATTGGTATTTCTACCACATGGGAAGATGTAGAATGGTTGTTCCATCTCCAAAAATAGGTCATAATAGGGATTTTGAGCAATATTGACAGAATTGTGGCCATTTCAAATTTTCGCCAAGTAAGTGATTTTTTTTCAAAACCCTCTTCATGGTGGTTCTATGTTTTACAGGAAAAGATAATGGTCCTAATATTGAAGAATACATAAAGAAAACTAAGTTAGTATGGGAAAAAAATTGGAAGGATTCAGTGTGGCTTAATTTCAGAGATGGGGCTTACAAATGGTATTTCTCACTTGAAGACAAGCAGTTGTCCAAACTTTCAGATGCAGAATTTGAAAGAGTCCATTTAAACAAATGGTCTCAGACTAGAAAAAGGAGAATGAGACATGTAAAGGGTTATTTTCTATGGGTGTCTCCTTATTGCAGGTTCATGGATTGATTCAAAAGGAGAAAATCATTGTATCTATAAATCCTAGTTGAAGCACAATTTTATGAATGTTAATTTGGTAAAAAAATTGCAAGTTCCAGCAAAACACATTGAAAACACACAAGTGGATGATGATGATGTTCAAGTGTATAAGGATGTGAAGATTTCTATGGATAAGTATGTGTTGCATGGTGATTTTTATACTTCAAAGATGGATAATATGGATGTTGTTTTAGGATATCCTTGGATGGAATCTATGGGTACTATCAATATTAATGTGCAAAAGAAATTCCTGAAGCTCTGGTATAAAAAGAAGAAAATTACATTACAGGATATTTCCATCAATAAACAAGTAGAGTCCTTGAAGGTTGACGCAGAAGATGTTCCAGGGACTGACATATCAGATGATGAACCATTGATGATCGACAATAAAACACAAATGGAGGCTGAAGCAGAAAAGGATACAGGTGTTGATACATCAGATGAGGGCTCAGTGGTTGAAGTAATATTGGAAGATAAGACACCACAACAGGCACCACAGTAGGGTGAATTAAATAAAAAGACACCGTGGGTTAAAACTTCAACATATCATCACCCACATCACCCCGCAAGAAAACAACCAACAAAATGGCAACCAATTAGCCATAAGGACAACAACCCCCGCATGACAGATAGAGAGGAGCAAAGATCCACCTACTACACATCAACACAGAAGAGCTGCCACGGTCAACTTCCATCTCAAGCGAGTGAGGCACCAGCGAGATCAAGGGTTCACCTTTCTCTTGGATGGCTAGATGCACATGCATGGTACCAATGGACTACTCTTTTGAGTAGATCTTATTATTTGTGTTCTTCTCATGTTTCGGGGACAAAACATGTTAAGGGGGTGGAATGTTATAGACCTAGGGGGGATAACATGGGGTACAAAGGGAGGTACCCAAGGGAATAATGTAATAATGGGATGGGCCATAGTAATAAATAAAGTGGTTAACCCATATCATGTAAGGGACCACAAGTAGTTAGTAATAATGTAATGGGCCCATGGTATTAGATAGATGGTATTGAGGGAACCATGGTAATGACCCATGGTATTGTATGTATGAGGCCTATAAAGAGGCTAGAGACTCCACATTGAGGGAAGTGAAGGATTATTGTATGAACAGGCATATGGCTTGTGGAGTGTTCTCCTTCCTTAAGGAGTGAATATATGGTGTTGCCCTACCTTAAGGGTTTGATCAATAAAGTGAATCATTTCTACCTATATTCAAATCTTGTTATTTCTTGGATTTATTTGCATTGTCTTATATTTTCATATCAGATCTATAACAAAAACCAAAAGAAGACATTTCTTTTTCCAAGGTATCAATTTCATTTTTACTTTTGGCAATTAGAGGAGATATAGCATAGGGATAATTAAACAATGCACCTTTCATTTTAGATACAAAATGAAACTCATTTAGCACAATTTTTTGTCTTAATACCTCATAAGAAAATAGTAAAGATGTTACATACTTGGGAATCCAAATCAGTTGATTATCAAATGCATACAACCTTATTAAAGTATAGTTCATAAATAAAAACCAGTTGTCATTGCTCTCTTGTTCGGTCAACCTTAATACTTCAACTTGCTCGCCCGAGATTTGGCTCACTTTGGATTCAGTTATTTTATCCCTTAAAGGGTAAGAAAAACAATCGATATATTGAGAATAATCCAATGGAACATGTTGAGGATATACGATGCCAAACTAATGAAACACTTCCTTTTCTCTGCCTTTGGCATCCATGGTATTTAATAGGAGTCCGGAGGCGAGGAAGTATGAAAGATAATTATATGAAATCAAATGAAAAATATAGGAGCAATGCTGAGCTAATTGGAAAGGAAGGGTGGTAAATAAATCCACAACAAGGTTAAGAGATAAGTATTTAGGAAAATTAATGGTTTGCTGGTCGGACTTCAGCGTGACAAGATGAATTTATAAAATGAAGGATTCGTCCACCTTAGAATCATCCGCGAAGCCGAAAAGGACTGACAAGAGAGACGTTAAAGTCTGGTAAAAGGGATTTAGTAAAGTAGTATGGATGGGGAAAACCACCTTGAACTCAGGGTTGGGGTTTTGAAAAAGGTTCTGAGGAATTCCAGCTTATCCACCCCAACCCATGTAATGAATTGGCTTTCTAGGCCCTTGTCTGATATGTCTATTCCCTAAGATGGGATGCCTAGAATTTTCACAATAATGTATTCATCAATCTTTAAAAGCACAAAATGACTATAAGTACAGTATATTTCCTATTGTTCTGGTTCATAATTTTTGGCTAATAATAATGTGGAATCTAGGTCAAAATGGACTGGTGGAAGCACTGCATGCAAGATTTTGGTCTTAAGCAAGTAATGGTCATCAAATTATGTAGTTGTTAATGAGTTAAGAGACCTCTTTAAGGTAAGAATATTGATGAGGCACACCTTGGTGTCCTGCACTCCTGACAACTCATTCACGAGGGGCTCTTTACCTACTAGCTCAACCATAATGTCTCAACAGAGCAAGATTATGATTGTAGTTAAAGAGGGGAATATAAATAACAACCTATGAGCGAATTAATTTGAATTTAGAATGAGCATTTAGTCTTGCGGTCTCGATGGAATCATGGCCGAGCTCGAGAAAACAACGTGCAGAGAGAGAAAATAAGAAGTAGAGTTGGAAAATATTGGAGTACATAGGCTTAATAGTGATTTAAGACGTTCATTAATGAAGCATACATGTTGAGAATTACAGTAGGTCGAGCCACTAACCATGGCAGGTGAAACCTTCCCATCACACCATCACATGAAAGAAACATGTTAAACAACGTGCGAATTGAGATGAGATGACCATTGATATGATAAATATCAGCGATGATCATGCCATCCAGTCTACAGGAGTGTTCTAATGAGTGGACAACTTTATCTGCAATAATATTCGATAGCCATTAAATGCGGGGGTTATCGACGGTTTAGATAGGTTGGGAAATAATGAAGCGCTTATTTCGTGTGCACCTTTGAGTGCGATGAAACTTTTAGAGCTAATTAGATTAGTTTTAAGGGTGATTGATTCATAAACCTATAGGAGGTTTAAATGCATCAAGAGTTTAATATACATTATTCAACATGTGATTTGAAAGAGCGGGCGCCATGATTAACCGCCGATCTGTGACTAACAACAAATATTCCCCTCGATCGTGCTCTATTGTTAGATAGATCACTACATTACCCTATACATGTCATTAAATCTTATTATTTGTAAAAAAATTATAGCGGGGTGGGGGGGGGGCACATTCCCCAACAGAGTCTAAGAAAAACACTAGACAAATTGTGCAATTGGATCATTCAAATAAGAAAATTTTAGGGGAATTCAACGATGTGTTGATTTTATTCCAATACACAGGTTCATTACTCATAGACATTATATTTGTTAACCTTCTTGAATCTTAAAGTATATCGCTTACTGTTATAACCTTATTTTCCACTCCACTTTCATGAGAAAAACTCTAGTTTAATTTATTTCAGTTGTTAGCTAAAACGCATCACCTTCCATCTTTGTTTTTTCTCATATAAATCTTATAAGGAAGTTATTAGATGTTGTAGAGCTAAAATTACATAATTGAGTAATTTCTCATAATTTTTTTGTTAATTTCACATTTATGAAATAATAATTATTTACTAATTGAGAAAAACTAATCATTGATAAGAAAATTTCTAGTGAGTTGGGAAAATCTCATAATTGAGCATCAAACTTGTGCATGACTTGTAAAAGCTTGGTCCAAATTCCATCAATTATATCCATGACTTTTATCCACCCAATTCATGTGACATTAAGGTTGACTTCTCTGTTGGGTTGTGTTATATTCTTTCCATGACTAACCTACGTAGTGAACCGAGGGGTTAGAGGGGTGGCGGAGCCCCCTCTTTGTTGCGCCGATTGTGTAGCAGGGGGGTCACAGGGAGGGCAGCAGCCCCCCCTGTCTAGGGGTTTTGAGGGGGGGTTGGTAGCCACCCTCTACGGGGTCAAGGGTAGCGCCTAGGGATTTTTTTTTTTGGACCCTATATTAGGTTGGGTGAACCTACCTATATGTTACCGGGAAAACTAGTGTCTATTCAGAACTGCTAGTCCCACTAAGGTGGGTAGCTATCTTAGAAACAAACAAACTAAAGTCACTTGTGCTTTCCTTTACGAGAGATAGATGAGAAGGAAGCAAAGAGTACCAACCTCAGTCTTTTGCTTAGCTCCTTGCTTGATTCCTTTCCCCTTCAACAGAATCTCGCCACTGCTTCATTACTTGTCTCTCTTCAAAGAGCACCTGTAGAATCACAGTAGCATAATACCATCAAAGCATAGAGATCTATCACTGTAAACAATATAGGATCAGATATATATTGAACATAAAAATTCATATATCAACAAAGTATTCGGAGATACATAAGAATATGGAGGAAAATTCAAATAGCTTTATTGATAAAAGTAGCATTAGAGAGGATTACAACCACTTGGTCTGACCCAGCACCATCCTCCCAGCTTGAAAGCCCTCTTCACCTCATACAAAGCAAGATCACCCAACAATGTCTTCAAAGAGAAACCAACAGCACTTCTTTGCAAATTACTAAATTCCCACCTCTAGATCTCTAGGATGAGGGATCCATATATAGATATTTGCAGGGGGGTGAGTCAGCTTCTAGGATTTTGATTAGTGTCATCTCTTTGATAGTTATTGGTTCCAATTGGAGATTTCATGATCTCTTACTCATCCTTGGGCGAATTCAGGGAGGCAAGTGTTAAATGAGTAGCTTCTAGAAGTTTCTCAAGGTTGCCACCTAGAAAACTGCTTGTGCCATTTGTCTTCTCTCACTCATCGCACCCTACAGAAGGGCTTTCCAGTATGCATCAAAATTTTTGCATGTGGCAGGTGAGATGAATCATACCTTTAGCACTAGGCAGTCTGTATGGTCTTGATTTGACCAGTTTTGAGTGGTTTTTCATGGAGAACTTCTGGGAGATGATGCAATTAGCTGACCTTGCTCCTTTAGGGTATGAAAAAACACTTTTAGGGACTTAGAAGCCCTTGGTTTATGGACATATGTGATTGGGGTTGCATTGCCCAAATATGTCTATAACAGTTGCCCCCTAAAGCATGAGGTCGTAAATCTTTTGATGTCGGGTGAGATGCTTTATAATGAGGATCCGAGGTTTTTCGAACTGGAAGGTGACCTATAATAAGATACAATACAATACATTATCTTCATAATATTTTCATGATCTAGCTGAGGCAGGCATTCTCATGCTCAACTTGATAAATTCATTTTCATGTACATAGGATAGACAACCATCTGTGTGCAGACTAGTGATTTTGGTAGAGCTATCATCCCTTAGTTTGGATGATTATCTGTGCAACAATGATGTACATTTGATGTCTTTATTTTCCTTAATATATCGCAGCCCGAATAGATGAAACTAGATCCAGGGTCTTCAAAACTCGTTCAATCTTTGCCCAAAAGTACAAGTCGATCCATGTGAAAAGATGTTCTAATGTCTAACATGGAAGGACATCTTCTGATTACCAGCCAATGATGTAACCTGTTAACAGACACGAGAGGAATCATCGATGATGATGATGACCCTCAAGGTAGTGTAGTACAATTCACGTGTTGTGAACACATGAGTCGATGTCGAACACCACGCAAAATATTTTGGTCGAAGGCCATTAATGTAGACCTATCGCCGGAAGTGAGAAACTTGCCATTGAGGCATGCAAGCTTCAAAGTACTGAAAGGGTTGTTCCCAGGTCATCTTCTTGGATAATGAGCTGATGTCGACAAGAAGTGACCCATCGTAGGAGGGCATTGATGGATCCCACATCTATGACACGGAACAGAGAAAATGATTTTGTAGAGGTGAAAACAATTTGATGATACAAGGTTCAGGGTGGCGGTCATGAAAGATGAAGCATGAAGATATTGCTGCGGATGAGACACAAGATGGGTAGGTGAATTCTCTGAGTGACTTCTCTTGAACATATCGACGACACTGAAATGGATTGGTAGCGTTAACCCCAAAAGTGGATGGTACGGTTGACCAATGGTGATATGACTGGTGAATGGAATAACCCAACCCGACTCAATCATGGCGATGGAGTGAAAGTGTCATGTTCAAGAGCAACCTGCTACCAATAAATTTTCTTCAAGTTTTCTTCCCAATTTTGCCCAGTCATTTTTGACCAGTACCTCTTTATTTTTGTCAAGCTTGAGGAGGATAACATATGCTTGTTCTATAATTTTCCCTTCGGGCAAACCCGTCGCTATGTTTTAACAAGCCTAGCAACAGTGAAACTCGCTCTTGTCTGAATGGACAAGTTTGTCACTATTGTTTTAATGAGTTTAATGACAAGGATAACTCAGTCCTTTTCAATTTTAGAGAGTTTGAAAAGAGACAGAAAGGAAACTCCAATATTCCTTTTTCGTAGTATAATCCCTTAAGTCCGAAAAAGTATAAAACAATGTGAAAGGGATGACATTTTGATAGTTTTAACAAGACGAACAAGACAGACACTCGATCTTTTTCTGTAATAATCCCTCAGGTCCAAAAAGATTAAAATCTAGAGGAGGGATGGCACTTCCAATCACTTTAACGAGTTGAAGAGGCCAATTGCTCAACAATCTTTTCATATTTTACAAGTCAGATTAAAAGAGCTTAAAGGAGACTCGTTTTTGAGGAACGAGTGATATTTCGAGTAGCAGCTAGTTCCAAGTGAGGGTTGGAACTTTCCAATTATGGCAGTGTTAAGAAGATGGCTAACATAATCACTCATCGCAGGATTCCTCAAAAGGGGTAAACAATGAAATGGAGGCGTATGATCGGTTAAAACGGAGTGGAGGTGATAGTAAGAACACGATCAAGGCTCAAAAGCTGATGATAATGCGTTCGCAATGGTTATTTACTGGAGGTGGGTTCATTTTATAATGAGATTAAACTCTGGTGGAACATATGCTCATTTCTAGGTTTAATTTTTAACGAGCTTGAACTTTGCGTAAAACTGCTCGTGCCAGTCATATAATAAGGATGTCTCATCGATAGGTTCATTTTTTAGGGAGCTTGCACCATTCGAAATTATGATCCGACTCCTTTTATTATGTAAGCTGGGAATGACCAATCCTATGAGTTTAAAGGGTTAAGAACCTACAAACTAAGAAAATAAATGGTCACTTTTCACTTTCACGTAAAAAGGTTTGCATGCCCCCAGGTATAGCGAAGTAGATTTTCCCAGGTTACCCTTCAATTTGCAGACAAAACATTTGTTCTGTTGGGGAAGGCATACCTTCTGACAGAGGTATCTTATTCTGGTCTAATCCCATTTTCCTAAATGGAGGGGTGTGTCAGACTAGTCATATATCCTCCGCAGAAACCTACCCTATACTTGAAGTTTTTCTGCCGAAGTAGACCAGGGTGCATGCCCCCTGGGTTTCACTCACAACCACCGAATCACTTGCATTCATCAAGTGGATGGACTGGAGATTGGTGAGATATTCCTTGCACAAAAATACCTATTAGGGATGGCATTTTACTATTAGCTATGTGTGAATCGGGGAATGAAAGCTGGTCTACGAGCTGGACCACTCTTCCTTCATGCGGAAAACACATCACTCGAAAGAGTGAGGAAACAATAGCTCCCATGCTATAAATGTAGTCATGCCCAAGGAGTAGATTGTAATCTAAAGGTCCTTGGAATAACATTACATTTAGAAAAACGGTTTTCCTTCTCAAAGTTATAGGAAAATTTGGAAGGATCCCTAACAGTCGATTGGTTCCTTTGTCAAAGCCTGTCAGATTTCGCATCTCAGGCAAAAGTGATGGTGAACCAAGCGATTTCCAAGAAGTTGAGGAAAGGATACTCACAGAAGCCCCTTCATCTATGATGGTACCAACCATGACCATTCTGTAAGTTTGTACTATGATTCAGAATGGTAGATTAGATGGTAAACGGGGTCTGCCTAGTAGATTCCAATCGAAGGAGACAACTAGGTTGCTTGGAGGTGGGACTGAATAAACGGCCGAATACATCTTTGATGAACTTCCTTCCTGTGGTAAAGGAATGAGTAAATTGCCCCCATGTTCATCAGAGTCTGTGTTTACGAAAAGAGTTTGAACGGTGTCATTCTCATTCTCTTTGAGTGACTATATCATCTGAAGGTAAATCCTCTAAAGACAGGATGGGGTCGACTGCCATCTCGACCTATTGACTTTGGTCCGATGTGGACTCAGAGGCTTTATCTTCAATGATAGGTGCTTCAACCGACAACAAAGGTGCGTCAGTCAGATTTTCAACTAGCAATGGACTCGGCAAGAGTTTCTTGTATCCAAGAGGGAGTCACTGCGATGACGTAGGACGGTTATCCAAGACTCTTTTAGCTTCGTCCAGGAAGGGACAACGATGGAGGGCATGATCACCTTCACACAGTTTGCAAGAAAATTTAGATTTTCCTTTCTGTCCAATGACTTCATTTTCACTAGTTGACGATGTACTCTCAACATGATCGTCAGAGGTTGACGACACCGGATTGTGCAAGTGGGGAGACCAGTCCCTTAAGATCTGTGGGATGCAAGGACAATCTCGATGATAGTGGTCCCCTTTGCAGATGACACATGGAGATTTAGGTCTGGATGGTGCAGTGTGTGGATTTTCGCTAGACGATGCATGGTTTCCCCTTTTTGCCGTTGGCTCCTTCTTCTTCTTCTTAGTTACTTGGTTTTTAGATTTACTATCTTCACCAAGCGAAGAGGAAGAAGGAGAGGGAGAAACAAACGAAGTAGAAGGTTGGGGGGTAACTCTCGTATCATCTAGTTGCTGATTTGATTGCTCAAGAATCACGGTGCTTTGAACGACAGAGGTCGAGAAAAGCCATACCGACAGGCCAATTGTCAGTCCTGGAAGGGACAATGTGGCCATATGAGGTGCACCAACATATCCCCAAGAGGAGAAAGGACTAGGATTCCCCCAAGGGGAAATCCTTGGTTGGTGGACTCCAGTTTCTCAACCTAAGATCAATGAGGGAATAATGACATTATTTCGATTAAAATAAATTTTAGATGCTTTGACACAACTTGCTTTTTCAATTTTTAAGTGTCGAGAAAAAGTTAAAGATGACTCTAGTCACCTTTGATTTTTAATGAGCCTGAAGTGAAAAGTGCTCAGATGGACCTTTTCCTTTAAGGAGTCTGAAAAGGAATGAAAGAGACTACTCTGGAAATCTAGACAGAGGGATTACCAAACCAATCACAAAATTGCAGAATACTTTTTACGGTACGACAGTCAATCTTCCTGAATGCTGTGTTCAGTGCATTGCGATCGATACGGTGGCAGACATAGCTTCCTGAGGATAAAGGATATATCCTATTGTGGTCTCCCAATATATACTCGACGATACGTGGGAGCACAAGTCTGTACTGGCGCTTGTCATCTCAAAGAGGAGGAATCACCCAACCTACGATGAAAGCGACAGATACCAGGCTTTACGATGTCGGAATACGTCTCTAGCCTAGACTTCTAGATGTTGTGATGGTTAGGTTCCAAAGCATTTTTATGTTCATTGAATTTATTTTACAATTGATCTTTCTTAAGAAGTTTTCCTTTAAGTTTCATCGTGTGATGTAGATATACAATTCCTAAATATGAAATCTAAGATGATAAACAGTGATTTACTCTTTTTTTTGCAATGCAAATCCTAGCTACTAAGGAAAGAGAAACGAAATCCTTTCAACATAGAGCAGAGAGCACACACTAGATGCACTTTCCTAAATCAAAATCAAGTGCACATGCATGTATTTGTTTTCCCCTTTCTTAATGTGTGAATGACAAAAAGAATTCGAAGTACAAATCTGAATTATATCTTCTTTCAAAGCGACAGTACTAATGATTTTCTTTTCAAAAAATGAAGACGGAAGACGACACTTTGCAATTTTGAATTGAAAACTACTTTCAACACTTGAAATACTATTAATTCAGATCAAATACAAGAGTAATAGTGTAATCAACTATCAAAAGAGAAGGATTATTTTCCTTGACTGAAAACAACACTTGCGACACTTTCAAATCAAAAGACGACAATTCGATTAAGCTACCATTTTGTAAATGAGAACTGTGAATGGTGAAAAATACATAAAAAACATTCACAAATATTTGTACAATTAAGGATGGATGATGCAAAGGAAGGGGGTTTCAACAGTGGTCTACTAATCACAGACAACAAAACTCTTGAATAAAGCTAAAGACAGTGAAGAAAAAACCAAAATCTGGAGGCAGAAACAGTCTTATCTGATCATTGCACTTGTAACACAGGGAAACAGGGATGCATCTCACCTACTACACATGGCAGGTGCAATGCATCCAGATTGCCAAGAATAGAAGGTGCGATGGTCCAGGGATGAGACTTTAACTTGGTTTTTGGTCATAGTTTGTAGCTTAGTTCAGGGATTTAGGCGGAGCTAATGATAGTGAGTAAATACAAAGTATAGGGGCTGATCTAATGACGTTACTTGAGCTACCTCTAGGGCACTTAGGATGTTTTCAAGTTAATTTTTCAGTTCATAAACAAACCCAGAGATTGACTAAAGCAACATTGATCTACTTTGCACTTGCAGAGCAAATGCAATTCGAAGGATAGCTGGCTTAACTTCAGGCTCCGTCTATGGTTTATGAATCAAAAAAATAGAGATAAGAAATCAAACTAATTTGTCCCCAGCGGAGTCACCATTTTGTTACCGAGAAAACTAGTGTCTATTCAAAACTGCTAGTCCCACTAAGATGGGTAGCTATCTTAAAAACAAACAAACTAAAGTCACTTGTGCTTTCCTTTACGAGAGATAGATGAGAAAAAAGCAGAGAGTACCAACCTCAGTCTTTCGCTTGGCTCCTTGCTTGATTCCTTTCCCCTTCGACAGAATCTTGCCACTATTTCCTTACTTGTCCCGCTTCAAAGAGCACCTGTAGAATCACAGCAACATAATACCATCAAAGCATAGAGATCTATCACTGTAAACAATATAGGATCGGATATATATTGACCATACAATTGCATATATCAAAACAATATTCGGAGATACACAAGAATATGGAGGAAAACTCAAATAGATTTATTGATAAAAGTAGTGGAAGAGAGGATTACAACCACTTGGTCTGACCCAGTGCCATCCTCCCAGCTTGAAAGCCCTCTTCACCTCATACAAAGCAAGATCACCCAACAATGTCTTCAAAGAGAAACCAACAACACTTCTTTTCAAATTACCAAATTCCCACCTTTGGATCTCTAGGATGAGGGATCCATATATAGATATTTGCAGGGGGGTGAGTCAGCTTCTGGGATTTTTATTAGTGTCATCTCTCTGATAGTTCTTGATTCCACTTGGAGATTTCATGATCTCTTACTCATCCTTGGGCAAATTCAGGGAGGCAAGTGTCAAATGAGCAACTTCTAGAAGATTCTCAAGGTTTCCACCTAGAAAACTGCTTGTGCCATTTGTTTTCTCTCGCTCGTTGCACCCTACAAAAGGGCTTTCCAGTATGCATTGCACTTTTTTTGTGTGGCAGGTGAGATGCATCACACCCTTAGCACTGGGCAGTCTGTATGGTCCTGTTTTGACCAGTTCTGAGTGGTTTCTTGGAGATGATGTAATCAGCTGACCTTGCTCCTTTCGGGTATGAAACAACACTTTTAGGGACTTAGAATCCCTTGGTTTATGGACATATTTGATTGGGGTTACAGCGCCCAAATATGTCTATAACACTATGGTTTTCAGTCCATGGTTTTGAACGCGATGCTTTTAGGTCCATGGTATTGGATGCTTCGGCATGTATAAATATGTATTGTAACATTGAAATAAATATAATGAAAAATCAAGTTGGTAGTCCCAGTTTTGGGATCCTGTGGAAAATCTCTATGTATATGTGTTTTATGTGTTATGCTATTGCATTGTTTATTTTCTGTGTTTTAGAATTCGTATGCAGGTAATTTTTGTACGGGGTTAAAACGTACATTTGGTATTAGAGTTGTTTTGACTTCAAGGGGATGCCTTTGTTGCTGAGGGATTTTTCTTGGGCCTGTGGTAGACCCTGTTCAGTGGGAGATCTGGGAGATTGATTCTGGTGGTAAAAGAAGATGGTGAGCAATGGAAAGATAGAGATCAAGAAATTTAATGGTCAAAGTTTTAAGTTGTGGAAAATCAAGATGGAGGATCTGTTGGTGGATAAAGATCAGTGGATCGAGGTAGATCTAGGTACTAAACCAACGGGAGTGTCCGATGAAGAATGGAAGAAGTTGGATCGGAAGAAAAAGAGCACAATACGATTATGTGTCTCAGATTCAGTATTGGTGAATGTATCAGGGGAAGTTACAACGAAGGATTTGTGGGACACGTTAGGGACTTTATACCAATCTACATCTTTGGTGAATAAACTGTTCTTGTGGAAAAAGTTGTATAACCTGAAGATGAAATATGGAGACTTGGTGACAGAGCATATGAACGCATTTAATATTGTGGTAAGTCAGTTAGCATCTATTAATATTAAAATTTCAGATGAAGATAAGTGCATCAGTTTATTGTGTTCTCAACCAGATTCATGGGATAGTCTGGTTATTGCAATAGGTAGCAATGCAACTACCTTGTAGTTTGATGAAATAGTCTTAGTCTCGCTGATGGAGGAGATGAGACAAAAAAATATGGAGAGCTAGAATGGTGATGCCTTGTCTGTACGAGGACGGTCACAGAACAGAAACAAAAATATGTCATCGAGAGGGAGATCTAAATCTCCAGGAAAACCTATAAAGGTGGTGTGCCGGAAATGCAGAAAGGAAGGGCATTTCAAAATGGATTGTAAATATAAAGCTCCTGATAAAGGAATGATGTTCCTTCTGTAGAGGCAAAAAGCACCTCATATGAAGGTGGGGATGTGCACTTGGCTTCTTCAAGTACACATGTAGATCATGAGGCATGGTTGATTGACTCAGGTGCATCCTTTCACTTCACTCCCCATAGAGAGTGGTTCTACAAGTATGAGAAATAAGAATGGTGGTGATGTCTTCTTGGGGGATGATAGGAAGGCTAGAATCGTTGGTCACGAAAAAGTAAAGTTGAAGTTGCAAGGTGGAAGGGTTAGAACACTTCCAGGTGTTTTACATGTTCCTGCATTGGCTAGAAATCTGATTTCTGCAAGCAAGCTGGATGATGCAGGTGTAAAGACAATGTTCGAGAAAGATACGTGAAAGATGGTTTGAGGAGCACTGGTATTGATGCGGGGAGTTTGGATTGGAACTCTGTACAATCTGCAAGCTAGCATTTTTATTGGTGGGTGCAACAGTACTGTGGTTCTTGAAAGTGGAGATGAAAATCTAGTGGTCTCTGGAGAGAAGACCATGCTGTGGCATCAAAGGCTTGGAGATATTGGAGAGAAGGGCCTTCGAATACTTCATGGTAAAGGTATGGTAGAAGGTATGAGTAATAGCTCTTAGGATTTTGATTTATGTGAAAATTGTGTATACGGAAAGCAAAATCATGTGAGTTTCCCCTCTGGTGGTAAGAGGGCGAAATAGATATTAGAGCTTGTGCACAATGATGTGTTTGGACCTGTGAAGGTTCCATCACTAGGTAAGTCTATGTACTATGTATCATTTATAGATGACTTCTCAAGGATTACATGGATTTGACAGGTTTAAAGAATTTAAGGCTCTGGTGGAAAACTAGATAGAGAAGAAGATATAGGTGCCGAGGACAGATAACAGTGGAGAGTTTTGCAGTAAGGAATTTGAAGAATTTTGTAAGAAGTGTGGTATAGCATGACGGAAGACTACTCCATATAAACCTCAGTAAAATGGAGTTGCGGAAAGAATGAAAAAAAGGTTGATGGAACGGGCAAGAAGCATGCTTAATAGTGTCGGGTTAGAATAGGAATTCTGGGCAGAGTCGGTGGAGATAGCATGTTACCTGTTCAACAGATCACCTTCATCAGCATTGGAGGATAAGACTCCAGAAGAGGTATGGATTGGTAAGAAACCCTTTCTTTCACATCTGAGGGTATTTGGATGTGATGCATATGTATATGTTACAAAGGAGAAATGAACCAAGTTGGATAGTAAATATGAAAAATGCATCTTTATTGGGTATAAGGATGGTTTAAAGGGTTATAAGCTTTGGAACCCAAAAACAAAGAAGGTTGTGTACAACCGAGATGTGGTGTTCAGAGAGGTGAAAGATGTTATTAAACATGAATTCCAACCAAAGGAATCTGAGAAGATAGAGTTTGAGCTAAAGGAGGAAGGATCAGAATCTACAGCAAAGGAGGAATCAAAAGATGAAGAGCCACAAACTCTGGGTGTAAGAAGATTAGTTCAAGAAAGAAGATAGCCAGAAAGGTATAGTCCATCTGCTTTCTGTTCAAATTTTGCTTTATCTATTACTGATGATGATTTAAGAACTGTGAAGGAAGTAGTAGATTCAGAGGATGGAAAACTCTAGAAAGAGCCATGGTTGATGAAATGGCATATTTGCACAAAAATGAGGCTTGGGATATGGTGGAGTTGCTGGCCAGAAGGAAACCCACTGGCAGCAAATGGGTGTTCAAGAAGAAGACAAATGCAGAAGGAAAGGTGGATAAATACAAAGCTCAGTTGGTAGCAAAAGGTTATTCCCAGGTGCCAGGAATTTATTTGGTGATATTTTTTCTCCTATTGTCAAGGGAACTTCTATTAGGTTACTTTTATTTGTTGTTACTGCTTTTGATTTTGAGGTAGAGCAGATGGATGTGAAGACAACATTTCTTCATGGGGATCTAGAAGAGGAGATCTACATGAAGCAATCTGAAGGGTTTGTAGTGAAGGGTAAGAAAGAACTCGTATGCAAGTTAAAGAAGTCTCTATATGGGTTAAAACAATCACCAAGGATGTGGTATCAGAAATTTGATACATTTATATGGGGACTTGACTTCACCAGAAGCAAAGCAGATCATTGTGTGTATTTTAAATTAATTGGTGACTGTGTTATTTTTCTAGTCTTGTATGTGGATGATATGTTGCAAGTTGGAAATGACAAAGAAATTATCCAGTATTTGAAGACCCAATTGTCCTCCAAATTTGACATAAAAGATCTTGGTGCTACAAGCTATATTTTGGGCATGGAAATTAAAAGAGATCAGACAAAGAGGAAGCTCTAGTTAAACTAGAGGAAGTATGTTGAGACAATACTGCAGAGGTTTAATATGTAGGATAGTAAACCGGTGAAGGTTCCTATTCCTGTAGGTATAAAGTTATCTGCTGAATAGTGTCCCAAGACACAAGAGGAGGAAGAGGATATGTCCCATGTTCCATATGCAAGTGCAATCAATAGCCTGATGTATGCAATGGTTTCTACTAGACTAGACATTGCACATGTAGTGGGAGTATTGAGCAAGTTTATGTCAAAACCAGGGAAGAAGCACTGGATAGCAGTGAAGTGGGTTTCCAGGTATTTGCGTGGCACTAGTGATTATGGTTTGTGCTACCAAGGAAGACCAGGATTGGACAAAGTGTTGGATATTTGTGGCTTTGTTGATGCAGACTGGGCTAGAGATCTGGATCAGAGAAGATCTATAAGTGGATATGTGTTTAACCTATTTGGAGGTGCAGTCAGTTGGATGAGTAAGAAACAATTTGTAGTGGCACTATCAACTACAGAGGCAGAATACGTGGCAGCCACTTATGCAAGAAAGGAATCGGTTTGGTTGCAAATATTGTGTTCAAGTATGGGGTTAGTACAGGGAGCTATAAGGATAGACTATGACAGCCAAAGTGCAATTTTCTTGGCAAAGAACCCTGCTTATCATTCAAAGACAAAGCACATTGATGTTCAGTATCACTTTGTGAGGGATATGATAGAAGACAAAAAGATGTTGCTGGTAAAGGTGGACACTTTGAAGAATACTGCAGATGCATTGACAAAATCTGTGAGCTCTGAGAAGTTCTCCTGGTGTAGAGAAACAATGGGCATTTCAGGTCTGAAAAAATGACTAAACTCTCCTGTGGCCCCTTGTGGAAAGAAAACAACAAGTGGGAGAATGTTGGGTTGTGTTATATTCTTTCCATGACGAACCTACGTAGTGAAAAGGGGGGTTAGAGGGGGCACGAAGCCCCCCCTCGTTGCACTGATTGTGTAGCGGGGGGTTCACAGGGGGGTTTGAGGGGGGTGGGTAGCCCCCCTCTACGGGGTCCAGGGTAGCACTACAAGAAATTTTTTTTTGGTCCCTATATTAGGTTGGGCGAACCTTCCTATGGTTTTCAGTCCATGGTTTTGGACGCAATGGTTTTCGGTCCATGGTATTGGATGCTTCGGCATGTATAAATATGTATTGTAACATTGAAAGGAATATAATGAAAAATCAAGCTGGTAGTCTCGGTTTTGGGATCCAGGGGAAAATCTCTGTGTATATGTGTTTTATGTGTTATGATCTCGCATTGTTTATTTTCTGTGTTTTAGAATTCTTATGTAGGTAATTTCTGTATGGGGTTAAAACCTACATTCTCTTAGCCCTAAGTGTCTAGATACCTCCTCCTAGATCTTGAGAAATCCTACATAACTAGAGCCTTTTAGGGGTGGAAGGGGAGGCGAAAATGATTAGAATACCTTGTAAAACAATGTAAACTTTGAAACTGGAACTATAAACTCGAAATGGGAACTCTAGCAAAAATACCCCAAAAAAACATGAAAAACAATGTTAAAAACGAAAAGTGTGTATACTGGAACAATGTTTTTTTTTTAGGGTTAATTTTCAACGTATCTAAAAAATGGTAGTAAAACCAAACTTTTTGTGCAAAAAACAATCGTTTTTTAGGAAAAAACACACTAATGTTTTTGGTAGAATAACATTTTTCTTTTCCTGGTATAATTTCAATATTTTTTAGTAATGATGATAAAAATAAAATAATGGGATCAAAAACACATTAAAATTCCATTTAGTTTTCATCCATGTTGTTACACATATAATAACCTGACACTGAAGATCACTGAAATTCTAATTGTTTTCAACCATAACATTAAAGATATAAAACAAATTGGAAAATTTTCAACCATAGAATTTGAAAACTCTAAGTTTTCAACACATTTAAACCATGACATTATGAACAAATTACATGACTAAATTAATCTAGATTGAATGAAGCATAAATTATATCTCTAAGTTATTGTTGCATTGTAGATATTCTAAAAAATAAAAATCATCATAATTAAAACATATAATCCAACAAACATAAAAATGACTCATAACTTCATTTAACACCATATGGAAATCAAAATTTTTATTTCAAGATACGATGCAAACATCAGTTATATAAAATGTCTTAGACAATTATTCAAAATCACTCATATTTTCTTGCACACCATCATAATTAAAATCTTCAGATGAATGAATGGATGCAGATGAATATGTTCCATATTCTTCTCGTTCATCAACTAGTTCCCCAGCTGAGTCCACATGCATGCCCACCATTTCAGGTTTCAAAATTCTTCTGGATCTATGACTAGTTTCAGCAGACTCCCATCTCAACAATGTTCCTTCTGGTAATCACCTCTTTAGAATATATATCGTCTTGAAGTGAAGAGTTCCTCTCTTTGTTAAATTTAAGTCATAAAGAAATATGTCAACGTCCTCCAATTTTAAGAGGTCTGTGTGGAGATGATTTATATTTGTACCCTTTATTTTTCTCTTTCTACCATTTTTTTTATCAACTACCATCTATGTCTTGTACACACCATTTAATGGGTGTGTATTTGTGGTGTACCAATGTACTTAAACACTTGCAACATCTTCATTTTATGTAATGAACTTTATAACCTTAGCAACCCATAATGAATAGCCATTTGGATCTCCATCTATTAGCACTAAAATCATGCAACCCTCCATAATATCCTGTATTGAGCCCCTGTAAAGGTATTCCATGGCTTCATGTTGTGCACGAGATCTTTTGGAACCAATATACATTTCTCTTTCCTCTACCTCTTAAGAATTAATAATACCTTGAGATTGTTGTTGTTCAACCATTTTTCTTTCCTCATGTTCATTTGACACATTTTGTGGCCAAATAAATGGAGTTTTCAAAGGTATATCTTCATTTGTTGTTCTTGAAATGATATCACTTTCATTATTGAAAAAAGACTCCCACCAAACTGAATAACAATATCAAAGTACTCATATGTACATCAAATACATTTTTTAATTTCTTCCAGGCAAGCAAAATAATTTATATCTCTATTCTGCCTGCGTACATTATGAACTTTAGCAACTGATTGTAATAACAATATATTTGACACAAATATTGTATGATCTAGAATTAACTTAAAAAATTCCAAACCTGGTGGTGGCACCCATTCTGTAGTAGTTGGATACTTCTTGCCCCATATTAGTGTTTTCTTGTCAATTTTTTGATACGAAATTGATGTTGGAAGCTAATGTCATTAAGTTGTTCAATGCATTTCTCCTCACCATGTGATCCGAGAATAAACCTTCACATGTCAAAAATGTCTTCCAACACATCAAAAATAGGCTCTCGCATGCATGATTTCTTAATACATTCACTAATGATGGAAAGCTCCCAACTTTCTTCCTCCTTAATGTGACTGAAAAACGATTGATCTGATCAATATGGTCATGAGTGTGCCCAATAAGAAGGAAACCAACCTTTACCTTCTGAAAAATTCTCAATTCAACAAGCATGTTTAGATACCCAAAAAAAATCTGATTTTTGTTTTCACGACAAGTGTTGTCCAATTGTAGATACAAAACTTCAGGACGATTACTAGACCAATGAGAAAGCACATCATGAATTATGGTTATTTTCAGATTTTCATCATTATGAATGTTTGGAGTTGTGAAGTATACCCTTGGCAACAGTTTCCCATTGAAGGCCATGCAACCGACCAAGTGATATTGAATAAAATTTTCCTCCTGTAAATGTTTGGGTGTGTGAACAAAATGTGGTAGAAATGTTTTCTTCTGGTTCATACCATCAATTATCAAACCAAAATATTTATTTGGATTATCATAACACCTCTTTCGATGCTTATACAACTTTTTCCTTTCACTTATTTGTTATTCGTGATGCTCTTGAAGCGCTTTGACAATTGAATCTACCCAACATAGAACAAAGTCATTAATAAATATGTTTTCATAGTCGATGACTATAAAATTTTAAAAATTAATTTTATGAATGCTTACCTCTTTCTACCCCTTCACATTTATCCCTTTTTTATTTAAGAGAAGAACATGTACTGCAAATCCCCATCCTTGTCTTCTTAGGAATACAAACATTGTTGAATTATTTCTTCCACATCTTCACAAAATACTTATATGTAATAAATCGACCATGTCCTTCAACACCTTTTTCATATTCTTTGTATATGTTGTAATTTCTCATCTTGAGAAATTATCTGTAATATGTATTGTCTCTCTATTTGGCATACACTATCCATGCTTTGAAAATAAGTCTTTCATCCATGACATTGCAGTATTTGATAATGGCCCAAACTGTTGTTTATGACATACTTATAAATAAAATGTGGGATCCTTTTCCAAATTTTCTTGGATTCTTGATAGATGAAAATTACCCATTGAATGAAACATTTGAAATCCTTTCTAAAAATAAATAAAGACCCAATATGATAATAATAACACGATAATGTAGATTGCATGCACCCAACTAAATATGAATTTCACATGCTTTTATTCATTGACAAATATCTCTTCCTTTTCTCTAATGAAAACTTGAAATCCATATGTTTCAAGCAATATTTTTGACAACATTCACTTGAAAGAGAGCATTGATAGAACTTATTCTCCTTAAATATTCTTCTCTACCCCTTGTATAACTAGAACATCTTGGATTGATACGAAAACGTTTGCTCTTACTCCTCGGTACAATATTTGCTGGAAACATCTCCATCATTGGATCATCATCTGCATAAGAATTTTCATCATCATTATGAGGAATATCATCCTCAATATGTTCATATGTGCTTTTGAAAAACTGGCTTGGAGGATATTCTTCATCTTGCCCTTCTTTAGTGCTACCCTCATAGTCCTTAGAATTAGGACTAAATGGAAAATTTGACTCGATGTTTATAGGATATTCATCATCATGTGCATTGTCAGTGTTGCTCTCATAGTCCATAGGATTAGGACTACGTGGAAAACGTGACTCTTTACTTACTGGAACTTTTTCTTCCTTCCCTTCGTCACTGTTTCTCTCATAGTCCTTAGGATTAGGACTAAGTGCTTCATCTTGCCCTTCGTCACTATTGCTCTCATAGTCCATAGGATTAGAACTAAGTGGAAGATGTGACTCTCAATTTATTGGAAATTCTTCATCCTGGCCTTCATCATTGTTGCTCTCATAGTCCATAGGATTAGGACTAAGTGGACATCATAACTCTCTATTCATTTGAAATTATTCATCATGGTCTTAATGAATGCTTCTCTCATAGTCCATAGGATTAGGACTAAGTGGAATCCATGACTCTCTATTCATTTGAAATTCTTCATCATGCTCTTCATCACTATTGCTCTCATAGTCCATAGGATTATGACTAAGTGGACAACGTGACTCTCTATTAATTTGAAATTATTCATCATGCTCTTCATCACTAATACTCTCATAGTCCATAGGATTAGGACTAAGTGGACACCATTGTTGGTCACTTTAATTGTCTATTAATAAAACAGTCGAGTGCCACATAGATTATCAACCTGGGAAAGTTTGATTATTCCAAAGGTGACTACGTATTGTATGTACTCAATCTTAATGGTATTAAAAGCTGTAGTATAAACAATCTACTATCTATTAAATCCCTACTCTGTGTTACAGCAGTTATAGTAGTTACAGCCTATTGCAGAAATGAAGTAAGAACAAATAACTTAAAGGAAACAAATCTGCAAAAGGAAGTGATGGTTGTCCTGCGACAAAGGATCAGGACCCTATCCTCAGAGTAAGGACTTTCAGCACCTGCCTCTGTTGTCTAGTTCACCAATACACTCTGTAAATCCTAATCACAGGTGAGGCTCTCATATACAACATCAATCAGTTAAAAAGGAAAACAGAGTTTCAGCAAAAGTAAATATCATTAGAAGCAGTACTCGTGATATAAGCAGAAATCACACACACACCACACAACAGAAAGAAGATGGGTGAATCTTGTGATGAAGGTGGGCCCTGTCCTTCTCACAAGATTCCCTAGAACACAGAAACTAAGATAAAATACTCAGAACAGAATTGTATTCATCTGCCAATAAACCATATTACAAAAAGAGATTCAGTCTCATCCCTTCACTACAGTTTATGTGTTACATCTTGTTTCCCCCCTTTCTGTCTATCCATCTAATGTAGATGTCTCCTCTTTATAGAGGAGACATCTATTACAAAAGATTTTCATACATTCTGATTCAACCCTTTCGTACCAAAAATAGGAAAGTCAGTTTTCGATAACAAAATATTATTACAATCATGTGGATCATGATCATTACGACCAATATAGTAATCGGTTAGACTCCTTTGCCGATGCAGATTTGTTACGCAAATCTCAACTGTTCCTCAAAGTGCGTGTGCTATTCGTGTTGTTTCAGCTTCAAGGTTCATGATGTTCTTGTTGTTTCAGCTTCACGGTTTGCGTTGTTTCCGCTATTTCAGCAACTGCAAAATGTGATCTTGCGAGTTAGGCAGTTTCAACAATTGGTCAGCACTTTAATCAACTTTAGGGAACAATTATAAAGATAGCATGATTACGTGTTGAATAATTAAACATATAGCAATGAGGAGAGTTACTCTATACCTTTTGGAGTGATTAAGCCAAAACACTAGCAAAGGCTTTCAACTAAGGGTTGAAGAGGGTAATATAATGGCAAAATATACGGTCAAAAATAGACAATATGGGAACCTAACATCCCCCCAACTGAAAATGTTGCATGTCCACATGCAACGTCTACTCTGAATTGGAATCAGAATACTGGGCTGAACAGTGTAGATTGCTTATGCAGTAAGTGTAGAAGGTGCTGTCAACCATGTCTCTGAACCCTTGGACATTCTAAAGTCTCTTCCATGCTGCCAACTCTTCCTTTTTAGTCAATGTAAATTGAGCCTTGTATTGTTCTCCGGGAAGCCATAAGAGAGGGAAATGAAAACAGTGACCAATCCACCATTCAGCACATTGTCTCATGCATTTTACATAATAAGGTATCCGTGAGATTGTCGCCTGAAGATTGAGGGGATTGTAGGGATGATATTCCCGCCTTTCTTTGGGACAATGTTCCCAGAATAATTCATTTGCTTTTATGGCCAGAGGTCCTTTAGTTTTGACATAATGTTGGCAGTCTTCCAAGACTGCTGCTTGCAAATTCCTAATATGATCGGTCATCCCTAGTTCTCGTAGATTCCGTTGATGTTCCATAAGGAAGATGGCTGCATTCTGCGGTTCCAGACGAATCCAGAGAAGATAGTTCTCCTCATTGTGTTTTGCAGACATAAAAGCATTCTGCCAAGTAAGCTGGTTGGCCAAAAAGGAAATAAAAGCTCTTATTTGAATATCACCACAAATAGGAAGTAAATTAATCTTTCTATCTTCAGGCATAGCCTCATTGTGAAGATAGAGTTCACACAACAAGTTCTGGTCATTGTTTGGTGCTTCTGCAAAAGTTTCAATGAATTGTTGTGGTGTAGAGACCTGGTGTGGTCTTCCATCCTTAATTGCTTTTAATTGGAGGAACACTAAACGTTCTCTCAAGAATACAAAATAATTAAAAGAAGGCTTTCTTGTAGCAAGTAAGCGCTGGACCAAATCAATGATAAGGGACAATCTGGCTTTTAATTGCTTATTTTCCTTGTGTTGTGCACGAGACTGTTCCATTGCTTCCCAATTTCTATAGGCATAGTTAAGCCATAATGACTTATGTTGTTGAAATGCCTTTCCTTGGGAGAGCTCGTATTCTGCTTTCCATGTGTTGCTTAGTTCTTGAAAACTAGAAGTCTGTGCATGAGCATTGCTGACACAGGGAGGTTCAGTTTGTATATGCACAGTTGTAAAAGATTTTGATTCTGGTTTCTGCTCATCAATACCCTGGGTAGGTCGGGGTGGTTCTGTTTCTTCTTCTGAAATTCTTGAAGACCCTGCTGGTTCTTGTGTAACATCAGGGTGTTCCTTTTTGAATATAACAGGGCTGGCTCCAGTCAATGGGACTAAAATTATCTTATATCCTGCTTGAGTATAGATATCCCCACATTCACTGCACATGTATTCACTGTATTGCTCTTTTTCTACACTCTTTTTAGCTTGAGATGCTACCTGGGCTAACATGTACAGATTGAGTTCTTTTTTATAGGCTTCCCTAGCCATTGCTAACTCTTTCTGATATGCCTTAATTTCTGACTTTAAGAACTCATTTTCTTCCTGTAGGGAGGCTAGAGTAACCAGGGCTTCTATAGTTACAGATTCCAAAGGAGAAGAGAATTGTTGTTCAGCATTAACTTCATCATATGCGTCCCCAATAGGTGGTTCTTGTGTTTCACCTATTGGGTTAGTTTGTGTATCAGTCTCACCTAGGGCATCTTCTTCTTGCTCCCCAACAGGTGGTTCTTGTGTGGCACCTATTGGGTCAGTGGCTGGTTCTTGTGTAACAGCCACATGCAGGTCGTCTTCTTTTTGCTCCCCAACAGGTGGTTTTTGTGAGGCACCTATTGGGTCAGTGGCTGGTTCTTGTGTAACAGCCACATGCAGGTCGTCTTCTTTTTGCTCCCCAACAGGTGGTTCTTGTGTGGCACCTGTTGGGTCGGTGGCTGGTTCTTGTGTAACAGCCACATGTCCTATATCGTCTTGGATGTCTAGTTTGAATGTGTCGGCAGCTGGTTCTTTTGGAGCAGCTGCCTCTGTTGAGAAAAATGATGTCACAAAATCATGAACACTTTGTATTTCGGCATCTGAGGGTGAAGGAGGTGAAGGTTCAGGGTTATGTGGAATACGGGGATATAAAATGATAGGAGGGACATTTGGGATAACGGCCTCAGTTGCTGCAAACAACCTTGTTTGTTGCCGAGGTAGGGAACCAGGAGAGACAGTAGTTTTCCTCTTGCAAGGACTTTTACTCAGGGTAAGGGAATCATCAGAAATAGTAGCTGCCTTAACTGAGGTCCTAGTTCTTTTTTTTAGCGAGGTTGCAACTTTCTGTTGCTTTTTCCTCCTAAGGAAAGTGATGAGGGTATCCTCGTCTGAATCATCAGTAGGGATATGAACTATGGGGGTGGATGGTTCGGATTCATCAGGGGGTGAAGAATGCTGCAGATTTTCAGTGCTCAATTGGGGTGTTCCTGCTGCTGGTTGCTGAGTTTCAGGATCCTGCTGGAAATTTTCTTCATTTTGCTGAGGATTTTCCTCAGCTTGCTGGGGAGGGTTATTGAGGGGAGGTGGATTATGCAGGGAAAAGCCTCTATTTATCAGGAGCTGGACAAAACGATGGTGCGTGAGGCAGAGGAGTTGGTGCCCTGCGTTCACAGTATAGTGTGCCATATTTTTTAGACATCCAAGGAGATAATAGGGCATATTTACTAGACGACCATGCCGCAAATGATTTAATAAAACAAAGTCATGTTGGTAGACTACCTAATAATGGCCCTCACAAGTGAAGTAATGCTTGACGAATTCTGCAACCTTTGGCCAAGGTGGTGGTAGTGATCGAAGTGCAACACCCCTGCCTTTGGCTTCCACCTGCTCCCCAGGTAACAGGAAATCTTGTTGTGCATTGAGGATAAGATGCTTCCTACTGAACTAGTGAATACCGTTGGTTGGAAGCCCCGAAACTTGCGCTATGTCTTCTTCTGTTACTGGGATTCTCACCCCTTGGACAGTAGAGTACCCCTCCCTCAAATTGCATGGAAATTCTAGAACCTGTTGCAAATCAAAATCTGGAAGTCTTCTGAAATAGTCCACCCATCCTGCTTGTACGAAGATTTGGTATGCATCTGGGTAAAGTTCCAGTAATGCCGTTGAACCCAGTTCATGTCTAACAGCATCTCCTCCCATAGTTACTGTTTTAGGCAGAATACAAAGTGCAGAGCTGAGTTACCGAGGTCGAAATAGATCAGAACGTTGCAAAATGAAATTATGACGTGATAAGGCATAAATGAGGTGGATTAGACACAACCACGAGGAATAGGGATGGCGCTAATCGGCGTGTTATGTAATGATTACAATATTTCGGTAATCCCCCCCCAACTACGACTGAATGATATGGTTGGATGTACGACGCTTTTAGCGGTCATGTCAAATATCTCCTCATTAACTACAATTTAATATTCACACTTAACATGCATACCTTTACAATTACCTTTGGTTGTTGCGCCGAAAAGTGTTATCTCGTCCTTAATAGGTCAATGATCATTATAGAAAGGGTTTGTAAGGTATGAGGGTTTTTATACACGAGGTTTTTATTATTCATGAGAGGCAGTAGTGAAGGGGTATTATTAATAGGATAAATGGCTGATTCCTTTGAATAAAGAATGATATGTTTCTATTGAAGTAATAGTTCATTCTCGGAAGTAAAAATGGGTACATTTAGGAAATGGAAAAGATTGGTGTTTAAGTAGTGGGATTTGGTGTTTCGATAATGGAAAGTGGTGTTTGAGCGACGGGAAATGGTGTTTCAACAACGGGAAATGGTGTTTCAGCAATGGGAAATGGTGTTTCAACAATGGAAAATGGTGTATCAGCAACGAGAAATGGTAGAGGGAATGAATTATGACATGGCAATGCTTTCCAATCTGCAGATTAATTCTTCCTATATTGGAATTTTTCTTTTCAGCCACCATCCAAAGCTAAGATCTGCAAAATAGTTAATTGTAACATGGCAACCCTTGACAAGGATTATTAGTGAAGAAATCTAATCTAAAAATAAATACATAAACAGGAAATTAAGTGCATTGAGGGATAGCCGATTCCCCCAAGAAGGCATAGTGTATGTCTGTCATGCAAGTAGCTTTGAAATCCTCTTTAGAAATAGGCTGTTTATACAAACGAAGTCGATACCCATTTACTAATAATGGTGTTCTAGAATCATCAATCTTTAGGAGTCTCACTGTTCCATTTGGAAAAACAGTATCTACTTCATAAGGTCCTAGCCACCTTGTTCTTAATTTACTCTGAAAGTTTTCAAAACGGGAGTCATACAGTAAGGCCCAATTACCTTTTTGGAACTGCTTGTGCTTAATAGTTTTGTCATGCCACCTGGTTCTTTGTTGTTGTATCATGGTTGTTCGATGGATGGCATCCAACCTCTTTTCATCCAATTCCTGAGGCTGCTGTAACCTAGATGTCTGTGCATCAGTCAAGTTAAGGTTAACAGCTAAAGCGGTCCTTAAGGTTTTGATTTCAAATTCCACAGGAAAACAACACTTTTACCATAAACTAATTCATAAGGTGAAAAACCCGTAGTGTTCCTCCAAGTAGTTCTGTAAGCCCATAATTCTTTAGGCAACCTTTGAAACCAGTCCCTTCTATTCTCCTTGACTGTCTTTGTTAAAATGGCTTCTATGACTTTATTTGTACTTTCCACTTGCCCATTTCCTTGGGGGTGATAAGGTGTAGTCATTTTATGCTTAATGTGATATTTCTGGAGTGTATCTTTGAAGCCATGAGAATTAAAAGGAGGTCCTCCATTTGTAACTAGCTCTCTAGGCAAACCAAACCTAACAAAGATTTCTTCAAATAGAAAAGTTAACACTGATTCTTCATTAGCTTTGATGAGTGCCTTAGCTTCTACCCACTTAGTCATATAATCTGTGCAAACCAGTATATAAACTCTTTGATTGGATGGAGGATTGATGGGACCTATAAAATCTAGTGCCCATCTTTCAAAAGGTTCAAGTATTACCTGGGGATTAAGTGGCATTTCATCCCTGTGATTAGGCTGGCCCATTCTCTGATAGCTATCGCAGGCCCTAACATATTTCTTTGCGTCCTTGAAAAGTGAGGGCCAATAGTAACCCATTCTAAGAACTTTGTGTGCTCTTCTTTTGTCCGCAAAATGCCCTCCACAAGGGCCATTGTGGCAAGCCTTCAATATATCGTAAACTTCATCTTCTCTGATGCATCTTCGAATTTCCTGATCGAGTCCTGTGTGAAAGAGACACCCACTTATCCAACTATACCTAGCACTTTGCTGAACGATCTTTCTTTTCTCTCTGTGCGATAGGTGTGATGGTAGTTTCCCCGCAACTAAGTAATTAGCAATGTCTACATACCAAGGTGAGTGAGCAGATACTGCAAATAAATATTCATCAGGAAAAGAATCATCCACTGGAATATTTTCATCAGTTTTTAACCGAGAAAGAAAATCAGCAACTACATTTTCTTTACCTGGTCGATCTACAATTGTGATATCAAATTCTTGTAATAATAATAACCATCTGGTAACTTGAGAATTTGTAACTGATTTGTTCATTAAATATTTAATGGCCGAGTGATTAGTATGCACAAAAGTAGTGTAACCAGTAATATAATGTCGAAACTTATTAATAGCATAAATAACTGCTAAGAATTCTTTCTCGGTGACTGTATAATTAAGTTCAGCAGGGGTCATATTTTTACTAATAAAATAGATAGCATAGGGAAGATTGTTTTCTTCTTGACCCAAGACAGCTCCAATTGTAGTATCTGAAGCATCAGAGGATATATGAAAGGGGAGTGCCCAGTCAGGTCCTCTTAAAATGGGAGCTATAGACAATTGATGTTTAAGTTCATTAAATGCTTTTTGACAACCATCAGTCCACTTAAATTCAACATTTTTCATAAGTAACACAAACAAAGGAGAAGCTATTTTAGAAAAATCCTTGATAAATCTTCTATAATATCCAGCATGTCCTAAAAAACTTCTTACATCAGTTTGTGTTTTAGGGATAGGCAGAGTCTGAATTACTTGTACTTTAGCTGGATCAACTTGAATTCCTAGGAATGAGATGAAGTGTCCCAAAACAATACCTTGATTCATCATCATATGACATTTTTCAGTACTTAAGGCAAGATGTGCTTCTATACATCGTTTAAGTACTTTTTCAAGGTTTTGTAAAGCATCTTCAAAAGTCACACCATAAGGAGTAAAGTCATCCATAAACATTTCTAAGGAATCATTAAGCATATCAGAAAAAATTCCTATCACCGATCTTTGAAATGTTGCTGGGGCATTACATAGTCCAAATGGAAGAACTCTATAGGCAAAAGTCCCCCATGGACTAGTAAAAGTGGTCTTGTTCTAATCTTGGGGTGCAATCTTGATCTGATTATATCCACTAAATCCATCCAAAAAGGAAAAGAATCTCTTACCTGCCAAATTATCTAGTACTTGATCAATAAATGGTAAGGGAAAATGATCTTTCTGAGTAGCCTTATTTAGAGCTCTGTAATCCACACACACTCTCCATTCCCCATTTTTCTTAGGTACTATTACTAACGGTGAAACCCATTCACTATCAGATATAGGATATATAAATCCTGCATTCAGCAGTTTTTGAAGTTCTTCCTTCACAATTTCCCTTAAATTGGGATTCATTCGTCGTTGGGGTTGACAGACTGGGCGGGATCCTTCTTTAATATAAATACGATGAGTACATAATTCAGAAGAAATCCCCTTCATATCTGTGTAATCCCATGTGAATGCTTGTTTATTCTCGTGGAGTAACTTCATTAACTGTTGTGTTTCAACATCTGTTAGGTTAGGGTTTATATTTAATGTTTTGCCAGGCTCGATTTCGACTGTTATACTTTTGGAGGAGGTGTCAGCTGATCTCTGAGATAAGTCTTCAATTCTAAGATTTTGCTGTGATTCAGATTCCAAGAGTGTAGTCAAGTGATCATGTATTTCAGAGTTAATTGAAGAAGGTTAAAAAATAAAGCTACTAATTAATTCATCTTCGGTTGAATCTTTAAAAGTTAGGGCTTGTCCGACAGTCAAGATGGGTTGAGTCTCATCATCCTCATAATCTAACCACACAGAGTTATCATTATTAATCATAGGTGTAGCATGAGGGTACAGAGTAAGCTGTTTGGTTTTACATCCATTAGAAATTGTCATTGAACCTAACCTACAGCTGATGAAGGCATTTGTTGTAGCCAACCAAGATCTCCCTAAAATCAATGGATGACCCCCCAACTTTGTTTTGGTCTGTAACACCACAAAATCAGCTAGGTAGTTCCAAGATTCGACTGAAATTATCAGGTCTTCAATGACTCCTTCAGGTTTGATTGTGGAGCAGTCAGCTAGCTCTAGAATGGTTGGGGTTTCCCTAATTACATCTTTTAACTGTAATAACTATGCAGTTTCAAGTGTCATGATGTTTATTGTAGCACCCAGATCTACTAGAACTCTAGAAACAAAATTTTTTCCCACCTGTACTGTGACCGTAGGATGCCCAGGGTCACCATATTTCACAGGAGGGTTTTTTTCTGACATTAGAGCAACTAGATCACCCATCACATGAACTGTGAGGGGGTCCTTAGCTTTTCTTCCAGGTTTCTTAATACAAATATCTCTAATAGTTCTAGCATAAATCAGTACATCTCTCAGTGCTTGTAAGAGTGGAATTTTAACATATAAATTCTGCAGCTCTCCTAACAGATTAAAAGCAGGTGGCTCAAGTGTTTTGGTAAGAGCCAAACGTTCAGGGAATGGTGGCTCTGCTACTTCAGCAGTCTTTTTAGAGGATGTTTCAACTGTTTCAGCATTGTTATTAGAGGATGATCCAACTGTTTCAGCATTGTTATTAGAGGATGATCCAACTGTTTCAGCATTATATGACTTTTCTTTTCCGATTTCTTCTTTATCAGAATCGGAAGTAATGTCATCAGTAATGGGTTCAACTATTCTTCTAGAGCGTAAATGAATGTCATTACATTGCAGAGGGGAAACCAGTTGATTTTGAACATCAATTACCTGCAGAGCTTTATTATTATTCGGTTTGGGGTCAGGTTGTACATGCAATTGGGGTGTTATTGTCTGATTATTTGGTGGAGCATTTGATGGTAAGGAGAGAGATTGCTGATACTGAGGTAATTGGTTTGGAAATGGGATCTGTGGAGCTATCCAATTTGGGTTCCATTGATTAAAATAGGTTTGCTATAGAGCCCAGGGATTCCACATCATAGGATCAACAAAAGGAGGGTTTGGTTGCTGCATGGGTGGGAAATTCATTTGATTAAATTGTGGGTAATGCATTTGATTGAAGGGTGGGTAATTTGTTTGAAAAGGAGGATGATTGTTCCAACGATTAAACGACATGTTAGAATTCGTACCTTGTTCTCGTGGTTGCCATTGCCTTCTCTGTGTGAGGAGGTACATTGCTTCAACTTCTTCTTCAGTTGGCTGCAGTGCTGCTTTTATTCCTAGCAAAGAAGGGCATTGTTGAGTCTCATGGTCCTTTTCACAGATAGTGCAGATTGGTACCCTGTCCAGGGGGCATTCCCTTAGTGGGTGTTTTTCCTTGCATTTAGAGCAGAAAATAGCCAGAGCAGCTTCTGCTTTCACCTACTTCTTTTTAACCTGCAAGGTATCAATTTGTGAAGCAAAAGAGCTTAACATTTCAGTTTTAAATTCTTCAAGTAAGTTACCTATTTCAGCCCGTGTTTCTCCTCCACTCACTGATTTCTGGACTCTTGAGTATGTACTGTCTTTGCTCTTTGGTCTGCTTGCTGCTCCTCTCGAACATCTTTTACAGAGATTGACAATCTCATCATAGGATTCCTTAGATATGTCTCCTTTTCCAAGAATATTCAACATATCTAAACAATCATCTCGTACCCCTTTTAGCAATATTGACTTGAGAATATCCTTACTCATATCAGGATGATCAGATCGCTGTAAGTTATACTGTAGCCTTCCCACGAAGTCCTCCAGACTTTCGTCCTCCTTCTGAGTCATCTTGAATAATTCCTCCTTCCTTTCTCTTGTTCGACAATAATCTTGGTATTTAGCCAAAAATTTCTCCTTCATCTGGTCCCATGTTGTAATCACATGAGCTCCCAAGCTCATGAACCATCTTAATGCATTCCCTTTTAATGTAGCTGGAAACAACTTCAATTTCTGAGCATCATTAACATAGTCATAGCTTCTACACAATATAGCAAATTCAGAAAGAAATTCATCAGGATCTTCTGTGGATAACCCATGGAAATTGGGTAATGCTGAAAGTGGGATATTCTTCATAGGAGTTGCTCCTCTGGGGAGATCTCCAATAGGGAATTCCAGGGTGGAGAGAGAATTTTCTCCCCTTCCCTCTATTCTGCGACCTCCACTGAAAATTCCTTCATTGTTATCCTCCATTGGTTGTTTTCCTGATGCGCTTGCCCGGTCTTCGGAGTTTTCTGTTGGAATTTCAATGTCCTGCACTGGTTCCTCCACCTTAATTTCCTCTATTGGTTCTTCTACTGGTCGTTCATCTTCTTCCACCGGTTCCTCAGTATATTTTGATGGTTCTATAACTCTCTCTGGTCCCACTACTTCCTCTGTCTGATAGTCTGTCTACGAAGAGTGTTGGGTCTGTGGCCTTCGAGAGCTTAACCTCTGGGATGTCTCAGCTTTTGAAATAATATCATCAATAAAAGTTTTTCTTCCTCCTCCTTTGCCTTTGCCGCCTGAATGGTTAACCTTCTTGCATCCTCTCATGCATCCTGCATTTCTAAAGAAAAATCGTTAATACCCTTAAAATCTTCAGTCGCCTTCCCCGGCAACGACGCCAAAATGTTGGTCACTTTAATTGTCTATTAATAAAACAGTTGAGTGCCACATAAATTATCAACCCGGGAAATTCTGATTATTCCAAAGGTGACTACGTATTGTATGTACTCAATCTTAATGGTATTAAAAGCTGTAGTATAAACAATCTACTATCTATTAAATCCCTACTCTATGTTACAGCAGTTACAGTAGTTACAACCTATTGCAGAAATGAAGTAAGAACAAATAACTTAAAGGAAACAAATCTGCAAAAGGAAGTGATGGTTGTCCTGCAACAAAGGATCAGGACCCTATCCTCAGAGTAAGGACTTTCAGCACCTGCCTTTGTTGTCCAGTTCACCAATACACTCTATAAATCCTAATCACCGATGAGGCTCTCATATACAACATCAATCAGTTAAAAAGGAAAACAGAGTTTCAACAAAAGTAAATATCATTAGAAGCAGTACTCGTGATATAAGCAGAAATCACACACACACCACACAACAGAAAGAAGATGGGTGAATCTTGTGATGAAGGTGGGCCCTGTCCTTCTCACAAGATTCCCCAGAACACAGAAAATAAGATAAAATACTCAGAACAGAATTGTATTCATCTGCCAATAAACCATATTACAAAAAGAGATTCAGTCTCATCCCTTCACTACAGTTTTTGTGTTACAGCTTGTTTCCCCCCTTTCTGTCTATCCCTCTAATGTAGATGTCTCCTCTTTATAGAGGAGACATCTATTACAAAAGATTTTCATACATTCTGATTCAACCCTTTTGTACCAAAAATAGGAAAGTCAGTTCTCGATAACAAAATATTGTTACAGTCATGTGGATCATGATCATTACGACCAATATAGTAATCGGTCAGACTCCTTTGCCGATGCAGATTTGTTACGCAAATCTCAACTGTTCCTCAAAGTGCGCGTGCTGTTCATGTTGTTTCAGCTTCGAGGTTCATGCTGTTCTTGCTGTTTCAGCTTCACGGTTTGCGTTGTTTCCGCTGTTTCAGCAACTGCAAAATGTGATCCTGCCAGTTAGGCAGTTTCAACAATTGGTCAGCACTTTAATCAACTTCAGGGAACAATTATAAATATAGCATGACTATGTGTTGAATAATTAAACATATAGCAATGAGGAGAGTTACTCTATACCTTTTGGAGTGATTAAGCCAAAACACTAGCAAAGGCTTTCAACTAAGGGTTGAAGAGGGTAATATAATGGCAAAATATACGGTAAAAAATAGACAATATGGGAACCTAACAACCATAAATATCTATTCATTTGAAATTCTTCATTATGCTCTTCATCATTGCTTGTCTCATAATCCATAGGATTAGGACTAAGTGGAAACCACGACTCTTTATTTATTTGAAAATACTCATCATGCTCTTCATCACTGCTGCTCTCATAGTCCATAGGATTAGGACTAAGTGGAAACCTAGACTCTATTTATTTGAAATTATTCATCCTTCCCTTCATCAGTGCTGCTCTCATAGCCCTTAGGATTAAGACTAAGTGGAATATTTTACTCATTATTCATAGTGGAGGAATTTCCATTATATTCATCAATATGAATAGAGTTGTTACGCGATGAAGGTGTTGATGCTTCACAAAGAAAAACTTCACTATCAGAAGAATCCATGCCTTTCAAACAAAAGATGTTGAATGATACAAAAGTACTCTCTCCTAATGATAATATATAGCTTAAAGAATGAAAATTTCCCTCCAAATTTTCCCTCAAAACAATTTCGCCGAAATTTTTCCCTCCAAAAATTTTGTTTCATTTATTTTCCTCCATAATTTTCTTCTACAATTTATTGAAAAAATTTAAATAAAATTTTCTTATGACATTAATATTTTAAACTAATTCTTTAAATTAAAATTGTATACTAAATCTTTTACCTAAATTAATATTTTACTTAAACTATATAACATTTACTAGACAATTGAATGTTTTTTTTTTAATTTTTATTATCTCTTCTATCACACATTTAAAATAAATTGCTATATCGTCATAACACGATTTATATGTTATTTTTTTATATAAGAAAATTAATACCACTTTCATTGTGCGGTAAAACAATTATGTAATGTTTGCTTTGTCATAATTTACTATATTGCCATAAAAATATTTATATGTTAAAGTTTTTATAAAAAAAAAGTAATCACACATTCACAGTGCGGTAAAAGAATTCCGTAATGTTCGCTTTATCATAGTTCCCTATACCGCCATAACAAAATTTATATGTTAAAGTTTTTATAAAAACAAATTAATCCCACATTAAGCGTGTGGTAAAACAATTCTGTAATTTCCACTATATCATAAATTTCATTATCACTATTCCTCACATCACATCAAGGCTTTTTGAGGTTCGTTAAAAGACTTGGAGCGATTTTGTGAAGCAACTAAATTATTATCAACAACATATTTAATGGAATATTATCACATTTGAAAGGTTAGTTTCCATTTTGCTGTGTACAAGTTTTAAAATTCAATAGGTTTACTAGTATTTATAAAATAACTGAACAAAAACATATTCGAGTAAAATAATACTTAATTTTTTATTAATGAAATTTAGAGTTTTTTTACAAATTAAAATTTTACATGAGCTAGGCTTACCTGACAACCCCATGGTAGGCAGAAGGCCACTATGTCCGTAGTGGGCATGGTGGGCTCGGTCGTACCTGCTGGCAGCACCCACTCCCATGACCCCGCTTGCCAAGGGTGAGGGTTGATTCTTAGAATCGGGCCTCCATCCCCACGGGCCCATTGGACCATGGGGGTGGGGCGGGAGGGGCTGATGCATCCCCCTCCTGCCCCACCCCCATAGCCCATTAGGCCCATGGGTGTGGTGGCCTGATTCAGAGTAGCTCCTCTGCCCCACGCCCATGTCCAATCGGGCCCGTGGGGGTGGAGGACCGATTCTCAGAATCAGGTCGCCACCCCCACGGGCCCGTTGGGTCGCTTGGGTGGGCTGGGGGGGCATTGCACCAACCCCTCCTACCCCATTCCCATGGCCCAATGGACCCATGGTGCTGGAGGCTCAATTCTCAGGATTAGGCCTCCAACTCCACAAGCCTTTTGGGCCTTGGGGTGGGGCACGAGGGGGCTGCATTTTTTAAATTTTTAATTTTTTTTTTTAAAGATTATGTTTTAAAAAATTATTTATCATTTATGATTATTTATGATTTTTAGATTTTTTTCATTTTGTTTGTTTATTTAAGCTATTGTTTTTTTTTTTGTAATTTATTGATTTATATATACGTGTTTTTTTTGTAGTAAAATGGCATCAAAGAAGATTTTTTTGAATCTTTCTGGACCAAAAACTGCTAAAATTAAAGGTGGATCCTCAAAAAACATTTTTGAACGAACCAAAACTGAGCTAATAACTAGAAATCTATTAAGCGCCTCAAACGATAATAAGACGATTTCATATTGGAAGAAATTAAAAGAAGTGAAGCTTACAGAAAATGTATGGTATGTGAAATATAGAGAAGGCAAACAACAAATATAGATATATCTATATGTTGATATCCCTAATGATAGTGGACTTTATGAGGTGTTGGGAAAAGTCATAGACATATGTTTGATACCAGACACTAAAGTCGTTTATGTACTTACAAAACCGCCCAAGTCGCATGACAAAATTAAATATTAGTTATCATTGTCATTGTATGACATGACAGAGGAATATAAAAAGATGTGTTAACAAATTATAAATGATATTGCACAAGATATGGTAAGTATTGTTATTTATATTTGTGTTTTGCATTATTGTAACCATATCATTATATTTTTATAACCTAGTTTTTATTGACATATGATATTTTCTTTGACAAAATTTTATTGAAAATATTTCAATTATGTTGGGAGGTATTCCTTTCATAGAGAAAGATATTATGAATGTTGTCAGCAATTTCTACTCAAGGTCAGAAGAAGATATGACAAAGAAGTAAAAAATAGTAACTCATGATGCTACAAAACTAAATCCAAGGGATCAACAAAGGATGTCTATAGTGGAAAAATATAGCAAAGGTAGACATGTTACTTTTGAATATGAGGAAGTTGAAATTGATTCCAAATAATATGTTTCCCTTACTGAGGATGACATTAGAACTGATGTTAGAAAGGAGAAGAGCCATAAAATACCAAAAGTAACAATACCCAGGAATGTCTTTGTTCTAGTTAATGATGAGAATGTTAGGAGTAAGAAAATTAAAGTTGAACATTCTCAAATAGCCAATGCCAATAGTGAAGATCCTAGTGAAAATTCAAAAGAAAACAGGGAAATCATTGCACCGGGATCTGATTTATAGGATGGAATTATTAAAACAAAACAAAATGCCATTCGACGTAACTTGAAAAAGACAAACTTAATTGAGGGTGGTTGTACATTTCAGCTCAATATGAGACAAATATATAAGCTAAGTGAAGGACAATTTAAATATCAAATCAAAAAGCCACACCACCTGCATGTTCACAACCTGAAGACATTGGTGAGGTACAATCCATTTGCTCATGTGGTTAATTATGTGCTTCTTGTTGATCCAATTCAAGTTCCTAACAAAGAAGAATTTGGTAAGTCAAAATGTTTTGAATACAATTATTATGTTCTTGGGGGGAACCATTATATAGAAGCTCAAAGGAAATTGATGGAGGAATATCCCAATAATCCACACTTTGAAACAATTAAATGTATCATTTACGCTGGTTTGTCCGATATAGAAGAAAATTTATTGACATGGGATCATAATACATATAATGAATATAGGATGTCTATGAATTTCATCCAAAGGGTTAGATTTATTCTTAATGAATTTGAAGAAAAATTTGGTGGGGATAAGATAAATGTTACTCTAGAATTTCAAAAGGAATGTTGTATGGAAATAGGATATCAAATTGATGATAAAATCAATTCAAAAGGTGAAAAAGTAAATTTTGATATATTCAGAAGTATTGATAACATTTTCCAGTTTGCATTTAGAACTAGAGAGATATGGGAATTGATTAATGATATTTTTATCATGTGGGATAACATTGGCATTAAAAACCAGAAGGTCAAAAAGTCTAAACCATTGATATGTAGTAGCAGTAAATCAGGTCCTGAAATGAAGCAACTTCCAGAAGATATGACTATCACACATTAGAGAGCATTGCAAGGAGTGAAGGATGAAATTTTTTTCAAAGCAATATTATCTCGTGTGAATTCAGGGGAATTATCATTGGAGGAAACGTCCGAAGAATGTCAAAAGTAAGTTTGTTGAATTATTTTTACTTATTTCTAGATTACAATTTTCTTTTAAATATAACATATTGTTCTTGGTGGTATTTGTTATACATATCATTATATTAATTTTTTTTAATTTATCTATTTAGTCACAAAGTTTACATGAAAATACAAGAACAAATGGTTAAATTGTTGAATGAAGATAGTTGGGATATTGCTGTATGCAACTACCCAGATTCAAGTTCTACATCAACACTATTTTTTTTATCTTGAACTTAAAAAGGTATGTTGATTTATACATTCATTTTTATTCATCTGTATACTATTTTTATTTTATAACTTATAAATATATTTGTTTATTTTATTACGGACAATGAAGGATGCAAATGGAGCACCAAATAGTTTTAGAAGCTTTATTGAAAAAATTAAGATCGAAAGACTGAGAAAGAAGCATCTTAGGAATGTTGAACTTGATCCACCTCTTACTCATTTCATTTGGAATGGGCTTGAAATTATTCAATATCAAGTAATACAAGGTGCTATGAAGACATGTATCAACTCATACCTAGAAGGGATTATTCCCTAGTTATTGCAGATATTCCCCATGGTTTTAATATCCCAAACATTGACTATGATAGTGACCCTTATACTTATCAAGGTCTTAGTAAAGTGGTTGCGAGATTTGTAGAAGTCACATCATCACCGTTATGGAGATTTGTGATGTTTCATTCAGACACACAATTGACAATGTTTTTGACAAGCTTCAAGGGGAAAACTGGATGTAGCTTATAGGGTATGACATTGAAATTGTAGGTTTGATTAATATAAAAAAGTTCATTTATACAAGTTAATTAAAATTTTACTATTTCATGTTACAGGGAAAATTCAAATCTTCTTAACCATGAAGATCAACCAATTATAAATGATTGTGAGTTCATCCATATTGATAGTTGGACAAAAGATGATAACTATATGTATATGCTTTTTAATCGGGTAGATGGAAAGAGTCATAGCCAAGTACTGGTTTATGATGTTGTTGTGAAAAAACTAACATATGAAGATAAAGAACAAAAATGAGAGATAGTTAACATTTATAAAAAACCGTAGTCATCGATTAACTATATTATAGACTTATGTGCAAATGAGGAGAATGGGTTCTAGATTTATTTTTAGGCTCGGGTAGGTTTTATTGTATAGAATTGAATTTCAATATCTTATTTATTAATTTATATGTCATTACACTAATTTACTTCATTATTTATTTTGTGCTTGATAATTAGGTACAAAAAGGAAGAAATTTCATTTCCATTGAAAAAGATCTAGTACAATGCAAATTTATCCAACAAAGAATTAATGCTCTTCAATTTATTCCAGATGCAATACAAAAAATTGGGTTTAAGAAAGGGGATTTTAGTGAATCACATGTGGCAAAAAAGGAAAAGGAACCTCAACCACCATTACATGGAATGATTGGAAAGATATACATTGGGAGATTCACAGATATCAAAGATCCATTAGAAGAGGAAAATGAACAAAATGAAGCAAAAAATATTGTGGAAGAAGACAATAATGAAAATCTAGAGGATGAAGGGTTTGGATTACATGGTATTGTTGATTACATTTAAGTTATGCTTTGAAATCAAGCTCATTTTTTGTAGCTATTAATTATTTATACTTGTAATGTTTTGAATTTGACATTTTATGAGAAGAATAAGCATTCGATTAATGTTGTTATATGTTCAATATTTGTTTTATGTGATTTTCGCTTTAATTTTTATGTGAATCATTATTTTTTGAAAACAACTATGATTATTATTATTTTGACATGAGATTCATTAAAAAAAACTACTATTTAACCATTTTTGTAAAAATTTTCCTATAAAAATTGTGATTTTGACATGTCATTTCTAGCAAAAAATTATCAAAATGTGTAATTTTTTCGGTTATATTTATGTTCAAACTGTTTATTTTTATGTCAATTGTTAAAAATTATTGTTTTTTTAAAGACAATTATTTGATTTGCATTGAAAAATTAATTAACAATACACAAATATGTAGAATATTGAAACTTTAAAATATCAACCTTCTTCTTTAACTATGCAAAAAGATAAAGACCTCACTACAAAAAACAAAAAAAGAAAAAGAAAAAACAAGAAAATATGAAGAAGAAGAAGACCACTAAAAAAATTGTTAAATTTAGAAAATAATTATTCACATTTAATACATTAGAAATTTTAAAGTGAAAAAATAAGTCTTTTAAAAAAAGGGCCTAATGTAGAATCAACAATTCTTAAAATCAACATGCAAATCACTAACATTCTAAAAAATAATGTACATAAAAAAATTGAACTGTCAAAAACTATGCTATATATATATATATATATATATATATATATATATATATATATATATATATATATATATATATATATATATATATACATTGCATCACCACTTTTCAAAAGCGTTTGATTTTTTTTCTACCTCAACGAAATGGGTAATCATATCGGTTCTTGTTTCAAAGTTTACATGTTGTAATTCTAGAGAAATATCATTAAAGAGCCTTCTCATGCTTCATGAATAATCCTAGTTTGTGAGTAAGCTAAGGGATCACAAGGGGCAATGGATTATAGGAGGGAAGTCTACACCAAGAGTTATAATTCTATTGTTGTATTGATACCTGATATGGAATATCAATTTTATCTCCCCCTCTACATTATGTATGTCTATAAGATCATGATATTTTTGTGTGATTAGATAATTTTGCAGCTTAACTTTCATTTCTTTGAGCAAAAAATATTGTCCTTGTTATTTTTCACATGTTTGTAAGTGTTTGGATCAATAAGTTAGAACAAGATCTCTAGCTAGGAGTGGGATTTTTAGTTGCTAGTATGGATCTGCAACTTGCATCGACATGCATGGGTCATAAGGTACACCATAATATTTTTTATTTCCATTGAATGAGAGGAATATATTAAATTAGTTATATGGAAGCTTTATTTCTTGTTCTATCCACTGTCTAGCCAATCTTGAGGCACAAGGATAATAGTTTCTCTACAGTCTTGTGTAAATTTTAGGAAAACAAAATTGACAACTCGACTAGAGAGAAATCCCTAGTGTTTCTCCTTCTCCTTTGAATATTACTTGACTATATTAATTTTTTGAGTGATTATCTATTGATTGATATATCTTTTACATTATTTTCTAGCTAGATCTATGCCCGATCTTTTAGATCTAAGGTTATTTTAAAAGTTATTAAAAGAATGAGGAAGAATGGGTTGCGGTTTTGAAATAAAATTCTATAATTTTTTGTACAAAATTTGGATGAAGAAAATACATATCTAAGTTCCACTTTAATTTTTTTCCGAATTCCAAAAATAAATCATTTAAAACTCATGGATAATATGGTTGATTGAGATTCAACTATTTTTCCAATTTTTCATATCGATCATGTTGATTTGTTTTTGTAATATATTTTGTTAAGATCCTCTGATTTAGATTAGACTAAAAACATTGGGTCAGAAATTTTCTTATCTTGCTTCTGATATATAATATGATATATCTCTAAGCAATATTTAATAACCTGATGTATTTGAAAATTTATTCTGTATTTTTTTCTTTTATTATTTTATGTTGAATCTAGGTTTTTTGTTGATATATGATTTGTATTTTGATGTTGAGAAGTAGATTTGTAATTGTTAACTTATGGAGGATTATATCTAACCAATATTTATTTGGATCTCTTCTCCTTTAAGATATTTGATTTTATCTTCCACTTTGCTTTAGTTTGTTTAAGGTTTTTCCATCTATTGATTTCCTTGTTTGGTGGTTGATCTTCTAATAGTTTTTCTAACATTGTAAGCTTTATATGATCTAATTGGGAAGTATTTGTGGGTAATCATCCCTCCCAAATTTACCCAATTTCACCATTCTATGAGGGTAAAAAGGAGAGGAAGTGTTATAGCATCATTTGGCACTCATGTAGATTTGATGCTCTTTTATGGCCTTGGGAAATCCCTTTTCCCATACAGACTTGATCTTATATTAAAAAATAATAGTTCAAAATTCATACATGACTCTTCCCACACTAAATTGCGTACATACGTAGGTCCTATAACACTGCACCCATGTATATCTTTTAAAATATGGAAGAAAAATGTTATTTTTCAAGTGGGGTCTATAAGCTTTACTCAAAGCCCACCTACAGGAGCCTGTGGCCTAACTGAATTACCCAATTTTAGGTGGTATATATACACCCCTTGGGCAGCCCTAATTCATACAAGAGAAGGGCTATCAACATTATACCCAATTTTCTCCCAGATCAAGTCTATTTTTCCAATGCCTCCTACACTCCCCATCTCTAGGAAGCACTGGTTTCCATTGTAGAGATGCCCATCATACTTATAGCATCTCCTTGCACTTGTTAGAGAGGTAAACTTCGTGGCTCATGCTAGATGTACCCGGAGGAAGGATTCATTGGAGCCTTTGTCCTGGATCAGGTTTTACATTTCCTATACCTATTATTGTTAATCAATAAAGAAGCTCATGTCTTGTTAATGAAATGTTATTGTCTCATGAATAATAGTTTATATGCTTATATATGATGATTTAACATATATTTTATATATGCACATTGAATTACCTATTATTTATATGCTTCTATGAATTGACTTACATGTCTGGTCGTTTTGTAGGAAGCATACGGTTTGGAGCCTATAGGAACATCATCAAACATAGGAACTTCGAGTATGTTTCCAAATCCATATTTGGTAATTCATATGTTTGGCATGCTTGCTTGACTACTCTTTGTTGATTATCTTTTTCTGCTTTGATTTAGGGTTTCAACCCTTTCATTAGGGAATTTTTCCCACCAAAAATAAGAGCTACTATGACATGAATCAACCTCCTAAGTATAGTTAAGGAAGTGGAATCAACAAAATGAAACTTTACTGGCCTTCCTCATGAGCTACAGGATCGCTAAGAGCTAAACCACCCCTCCAGGTGCCCAATCCCTGAGTCAGATTTCTTTTTCACTAACCTAGACTCCCAACAATAGACATAAAATTACATCCATGCAACTATATTCCTTCAGTTACATGCATAAGCCTACAAGGTAGTGACTACAGTCCCAATTTCTCAGTTCTGAGCTCGCGGCCTCAAAACCCGAGTCACTGATTTAGGGTTTGACTCCCAAAAATTACCCAGAACTTAATGAGACTTTTTAGAATGATATATAACATCAAGAAAAATCCTTTAATAAAAAAATTAGTCAAGAAATTGAACTAACCAGGCTTAACCATCACAGTTATATCGTCAAACATATGGTGCAGAGGAAATATAGAAGTCGTGATTGCATATCTAAACATAGGGGCCTGAAACTTATCTAAGATTCACCGATAAGGTATAATTCCCTCTCTTAATAACTGCAATAACATTTTTTAGCTCATGCATTCATCAACCAACCAAATATATATCAATTAATGAACAAGCCATATCTAGAGTAAATAACATATCCATGCTTACAACCAACAAATAATCATAATAGTAACCATGACACAACAACCATCAAATCATCATATTAACTTGTACAAATGCTTCATCGATTTCCATAGAGAAATAAATTTTCTTAAATTAGGCAAAATCCAATGAGGTCAGGGACTTCCACATACCACCTGACCATAGATTTGGCTGAACAAAATATTTATTTCACCAAATCACCCTCGTGCCATATTCCAATCATGAATATGGGATCTCATGAAATAAACCAAGGCATAAAAAACCAAGGGAATATAGAGGTTAAAACACCTCCACCCTCACGCTATCGTGATATCACCTAAACCAGTCTTGAGATCATAAAACCAAACCAAGCTTGTATGTTGCAAAATTCCTTCACCATCCCTTGTGGAATTTTCCTATCTCCACCCACATGTTGAGAGCTTCCTGGATAAACCTATCTCCACCCCCAACCCTTGGGATTTTCCTGAGACCACCTCACATGGATCTCAAACATTCCGGAAATCCACAACTCAACCAATGTTAAGGGAAATGTTCCCCTAGGACTTTTGGGTTGAAACCCTAGCAGACTGAAAGTTGTCTATACAGAGAAACACACATTCACACAGCCATTATGCTATTATAAGAAAATTCTATGATAATGGGTGTACCTGAGGTCCTAAGTTTGGGAAGGTCCTTTAGGGTCCAAACCCTTCTTCGAGTCCGATTTGCTCCTTTGACCTGCAAAACAACCAATTCCGGAGAGCACAGCAGTATATGGACAAAACCTTATAAAGAAACCATCTTCATGTTATAAAGGAAGGTAGTTAGTTATGAAATTTAAACAACCATTCACATATGAATTCTAACATGAATATCATAAACATGAAGAAGATTTATATCAAGAACCAAGACATGTGTTTCTTTTATTATAGACAAATAAAGTACAAAAAAGGAATAATTTCACCTGAGTCGTCCTTTCGCAGGCTCCAAGCAAAGCCTTCTTCCAGATTTGTCCAGCCTCAAGCCTTTAACAAACTCCTTCCATGACTTACTCCATGATGTCACAAGTAGTGGATGAACATCAACACAACAGGAAACAAGGGTTTCCTGTACAAATGGGGGAAGTGCAGGAGGTACAAGGATATTCAAACCTGGTCAGGGAAAAATCTCAGCATAATAACCTTTCTCTCTCTTCTCTCCTCCCTTAGGCCTTCCCATTGAAGCCTTTTTATACTTCTCCCAAAGTAGTTTTTTAGTTGGGAGTTGGTTGGGAATAGCTGGGCCACGGGCACTAACAGGTGATCAGCAGGTAAAACCCGCGATATCCACCCCAAATTAAGGAGTTTTATATTTTTTAAGTGTTTTAATACATATACGCGGGTTGGGTATATGCCTACCCACGTATACACGCATTTAACTTAGGGCAATGTCACGAATAAGGGATAAAACACTATTTTTTAAATTTGTGGACCAAGTCTGGAAGGAGGGGTTGCCCTAGGCCATGAGTGCAGCATCACAAACCATAAGAGTGAGATTTGGAGCTATAATAGATGCCCCCTAATATATGGGGTCAGAAGGGGTACATGATGGCTGAAATGTATTAAGCAAGTACATGGAAAGGAAATCTGTCAAAACCGAGAAGGACTTCACCAGAATTCAGCCTGCCAAGCCACAAAAGGAGATCAGAAAGAAACACTATCTAAGGCGGGCATACCCATGCTCAGAAAAAGTAAAGCATGTCCACATATCAAGTACAAGCAGATCCACTAAGTATACAAGTATAAATGAATGGAAAATACATAATGGATCATCTGATCATGATCGAACAAGTACATGTCTGAATATCACATATAAGACTGTTAATGATGCTGAAAGATGCAACGGATCAATGATATCAAAGACTGATCCCAAAAGGTACCAACTGAACATGATGGAATAGGATGGTACTACACTGCAAACTTAGGTGCTAGCATATAGAATGTCGCCATGACTGACTGCAACATATAAGGTGGAGTGGTATCAACTAGTAGCAACAGGAGCAACTGTCAAGTGAACCAATGAATGCTGATACAACCTGAGGTCTTCACCAACCGCCGTGGTACATTTCTACACCATGGGAATAAATGATCTGAAGTCGACCATGTGAGAAATCGTTTGATTACTGGTCATTGATGTATACCGTTAACAAACGCGAGACTACTCACCGATAATGATAATGAGCGTCAAGGTACCTAGTACAATCCAACAAGTGTCAATAGATGAGCTGGAGTCAAACACCTATAAGAATCTATCGATCAGGAGACAATGGTGATTTCTCACTGTCGATAGCGAAGGATCTGCCACTAATGACTTCAAACCCCAAGGTACTGCCAAATGGACTCTAGATCTTTGCCCCAGAGCAATGAGTTAAATTCGATAGGGAAAGATCTGCTAGAAGGAAGGAATTAGGGCATCCTTCATCAATCTAGCACGAGTGTAACCCATAGGCCAATAATGTGGAAGGAATCGGACGAAAGAGATGTAGTAACCCAACTGAAGTACGTTTCCGGCGTACACAAGATGTGGCTAGCGCACGACAGAAACCCTCTGAACCAACCAATAATGGAAGCTAACAAAGAGGCGAGGTATCCACCAATAGGGTCAAATGGAAACCAAGGTACTGCACGAATCCCAATGTGTGATAATGTAAGATGATGTCGAACACAAGGGAAACCACTCAGTCAAATACCCATGATACTAATCGATGCTGAGCACAAGGTGACCTATCAATAATGAAAATAGGGCTAGGGTGCAGCTCTAGGCCTATCCTCAAAGCAAGATGTCGTCGTCGATAAGGACAAGACTCGCCAGCAAGAATTCAATGGAGACCTTCTCAAACCGGCACGAGTAAAGGACCAATATAGCTGATGTAATGATAGACATGACACTAATAACTAGGGATGGCCGACTGAATAATGAGTTAAGAGACACTGTAGAGAGGCCGACTCAGGCTAACTTCCCTTAAACAAAAGCACGACTCAATGTGACTATGTGGCAGCGTATGATGACTCTTTATAAGTTCGTCATGTAGGAGGCACGAACGAACCCTCCATATGATTAGAAGAGATAACCAATAGGGGGAGAACTGACTCAATAACAAGGTTAAGGTATACCCAAGTCAAACTAAATCCCGCCCAAATGGAGGAGACTTTGCTTTGAGAGATTTGTTCAAGGGCGACATGACTAACTCTAGCTGCCAACAATAAATGGAAATACTGTCCCGTTCCTGCTCTTTTTGGAATATTTAATTTTTTTGTCTTTTTCTATTAAGCTTGAAAAATAATAAAAGAATGCTATGGTATAGTGGAAAGAACGAGTGTCGGTGAAACAGATGATCTAGTTCCTGGGAATGGAACGTTCCTATGCTCAATGCAGGGAGGTGAAAACTGCTCAGTGACACTCAAAGGTACGTTCCTTCCACGAGTCAAGGTGTGTCAAGTTGCAGAATTCAAAGGTATGCAAGGTTGACTTTGCAGTCGTCATGGTCAAAAGTTGGCTTAAACAAGAGTGCAAGTGAAGCCGGCTCTAGGCCAAAAGCTGCAAGTGGTTAACATGCAATGCAGTAGTACAACTCAACACAAAGGAGCCTCTAGGGTATAAGGCCAGAACGAAGTGAAGAAGCTAAGAGGAATGAGTCTTCAACGCATAAGTCATGGCGAGACTGCAGAGGACTCCTGAGCGTACTCAAATCGGAGCAGCATGGGCAACAAATGTCAGTGAGGTGCTAACTATGATGCCCATGTAAAGGATGGCTCTACCATCGTGTCATGATTTAAAGAATCGGTGAGTGAAGATGGCTTATGAACCATAACACGATGGGGTCGACCCTATGGCAGATGTATCAACAAATGGAAGCTAGTATGCATAATGCAATGGAAAAATGGTGTCCCTAACCTATATGCCAGTGAGAAAACGATACCTGCCATGATGGGTCAACAGTCATGGAACCGTCTCGAAACTGTCGAAAAATGTCCAAAATGTCTTGAAAATCAAACCATTCTCGACATTCCAAGCTCCCAAGTTAAAAGTCACATGAGGCCAAAAAAAATAAAATTTTGAAAAAATTTTGCATTTTCAAAACCTATAAAAGAGATTTTGGACTCACGATTTTCACCATTTGAGTTTGAGAGCAAAGAATTGGAGCAAAAGGAGAAAACTTCCCATACGCCAAATTCAACCGTTCAGATTCTTCAAAAAGCTCCAGGTAACTCTTATACTTGTCTTGCAACTGATTGTGACTAGTTTTAAGATTTTTAATTAATGTTTTACCATTGAATTTTTTGCCAAAAATTTCACCGCGGCGTATACGCGGGTTGGTAATATGAAACCCGTGTACACGCGGGCCCTATACGTGACTATGTGCACAGGGACCCACGTATACACCGTGAACATTTTTAAACAAAAAAATAACGGTTGAAAATCATTTTTTCCTTAGGATGTCGGTCGCCTAGCGAGAAAGAGAGTATGCTGCAGTGGATAACGAAGTCATGAACGATCCTGATGCTTTGGAAGCCCTATGGGGATGTGGTTTGCTTAAATTCTTCAAACTGTCGAATATGAAAGCAAACACACGTCTGCTTGAGATGCTCATTGATTATTGGGATATCGAGGAGGATGCCTTTATGATCGACCAGATGCCACTTAGGATAGAAGTCGAGGATATATATTTCATCACGGGCCTTTCTCGAAGGGGAGAGGTAGTACATTCCCGGGGCAGGACACGAAGCAGTCTCACAATCGAGGACTACGTATAGATATATTACCCGAGACATCCCAAGAAGGTTGGGAGTCAGATTTCCGTCACACATGTGGTGAGTTTATCACTGAGGATAATCCTGTTCACCATAGCTCGAGTGAACGGATCTACCTCTCTGCATCAAGCATCACAGCGAACCATGAGCGTGGCAGTTGACTGTCTCACCACTGTATTTAAATGGTGTACTCCTCTTTTGGCCAACGTGAAGAGCTAACTCACTTCTATCAAGAGGGGACAGGCCAAAAACTTTGGATATGGGACTATCCTGCGTTCTTTCTTTTTCGAGAAGGTCCCCGCACTCCGCCCTAGGGTAGCAGTTTCCATCAGCACCCCATGAGATCCACGCATGGGCCGGTGGGCTGACCTGATGAAACGTCTAGGGGGTGGGGAGGTCCCACGGACTGCATTTGACGATGACTTCTTTACCTGGTGGGATCAACAGATCATCGCCGTAGATGACTACCCCTATGCTGGGTTGGATTTCCGAGGAGATCCTGATCTAGCATTACCACCGAACACAGCATGGGGTGACATTGGTAAGTATTTTTTTGATTTTATGATTTTTTTTGGATTTTTCAAATATAATGATGAATTTTGAAAAATATTTTTGATGCGATTCAAATGACTAATATGATGATCATGTTCCAGATATTGGGCCAGTACGACCAGATGGGTTCCCACGGCATGGACGGCGCGGTCGAGGAGCCGAAGAGGTGGTTGCTGATACAGAATGAGTTCTACATAACGTCCAGCGACACTTGGCGAGGCTGAGTCACTGAGTACCGATGGCTGCCGTAGAGGACCTTCCTAAGGATATACAGCGTCATGTGGTAGGCATGCCACGTGACTGGGTTCGCACTTTTCGGCGTGTGGCCAATGCGATAGTTACTTACTTAGCCGCTAGTCCTGAGTCAGGGCATTAGATATGCCGGACATGATTATGGGCATTTGAGTCCCCAGTGGAGTCGCCAATTCTATTAAGGGAAGTGTTCCCCTAGGGCTTTTGGGTTGAAACCCTAGTAGACTGAAAGTTGTCTATACAGAGAATCACACATTCACACAGCCATTATGCTATTATAAGCAAATTCTATGATAAGGGGCATACTTGAGGTCCTACGTTTGAGAAGGTCCTTTAGGGTCCAAACCCTTCTTCGAGTCCCTTTTGCTCCTTTGGCTAGAAAAACAACCAATTCTAGAGAGCACAATAGTATATGGAAAAAACCTTATAAGGAAACCATCTTCATGTTATAAAGGAAGGTAGTTAGTTATGAAATTTAAACAACCATTCACATATGAATTCTAACATGAATATCATAAACATGAAGAAGATTTATATCAGGAACCAAGACATGTATTTCTTTTATTATAGACAAATAAAGTACAGAAAAGGAATAATTTCAACTGAGACGTCCTTTCGCAGGCTCCAAGCAAAGCCTTCTTCCAGATTCGTCCAGCCTAAAGCCTTTAACAAACTCCTTCCATGACTTACTCCATGATGTAACAAGTAGTGGATGAACATCAACACACAAGGAAACAAGGGTTTCCTGTACAAATGGGGGAAGTGTAGGAGGCACAAGGATCAGCATAATAACCTTTCTCTCTCTTCTCTCCTCCCTTAGGCCTTCCCATTGAAGCCTTTTTATACTTCTCCCAAAGTAGTTTTTTAGTTGGGAGTTGGTTGGGAACAGTTGGGCCACAAGCACTAACAGGTGATCAGCAGGTAAAACCCACGATATTTACCTGAAATTAAGGAGTTTTATATTTTTTTAAGTGTTTTGATACATATACGTGGGTTGGGTATATGCCTACCCGCGTATACACGCGTTTAACTCAGGGAAATGTCGCGTATAAGGGATAAAACACTGTTTTTTAAATTTTTGGACCAGGTTTGGAAGGAGGGGTTGCCCTAGGCCATGAGTGCATCATCACAAACCATAAGAGTGAGATTTGGAGCTATAACAACCAAGAAAGAATCCCGTCACACCATGGGCATCTAGGAATTGGTAACGAAAGGTCGAAACCATTTTCAAACTAGGAAAAACCTGTGCTAATGACAAAAAATGAACCAAATACACAAATGCATGCACCATGCATTCACACTTTAGCTATGAAATAACACAGGCAACTTGTTACCTGCAATTCCTCCTCTTCAATCTACTTGATCCAATCCTTCCTTGTTTGTCCTTTATTTCCCTTAATATATTTCTTGCTTTCTCCTATTCATGTTGTTTTCTCTCTAAATCTAAGTCCAAAGCCAAATTGACAAAATACTGTGAAATGATCCTCAAAAGCCTTTTTATTATTAATGCTTCTAATTTATTCATTTTTCCTCTTTTTTCCTTCAATTTCCTCCTCATGCAAATCTGTGTCTCTTCACCTTCCTTTTCTCCTATTTCCTTTTATTTTCATAAATAAAATCCAATAACGCCTCTTTTAGCTTTCAATGCCTTTGCCAATTTCCCCTTAGCCATAATAAACCAAATGAACACCCACTAGGATTTTTGCCCAACATTGAACTGTGAATACGCGTCCCATGACCTTGTTCTTACTTTTCCTTTATTAACTTTATTACATGATTTTTTAACACAAGGCTATTATAGACCCATCCCCCTTAGGGGAAGACCTCCCTCAATGTTATATGACACCTATAACCAACAAAATCGTTGAAAACCAAAACATACTAGCCATGGTGCTTTATAAGTTAGCTTGATGCAGTTTCTACAATGAATAACATGATGAAAACATAACAATCATACCGTTTACTGGAGCTTATAAAAAAATTCATTATGGAATTTACAATAATAACCACATATACTTATGCACATTTGCTTCAACCAACAAATAAACATACTATTTATGGAGCTTTATAATCCAGCTCGATACGGTATTCACAATAATATACACATATGCACATTTCCTCTAACCAACAAATAAAAGGATATGTTTCCTACATCTGAAACAAGGGAATCCAGAGGCTCACACCTCCACCCTCAAAGTAATACTAGGATTCACCTCCTTCCAGGGAAGTCCAGAATCCACTGCCATAGTCAAAACTACATCCTCTATCTAGTGCTACGATCCTTGCACTACATGTTTCCTTAGTGAACAATTACCAACTAATTGTTCTAGGGAACACTCCCAATGTCCATGCGATTCCATCTATCAATTCTAATGACAGAAAAAAATCTATCGCCTGACCTTCGCTTCTCTACTACATAATCCCTTGGGAAATTTGGCCACCCACTTTTTTGTAGTCACTCACCTTCTAAGTTGCCCGACATCCCCTTTCCTACCAAATCCCTCCCTTGGCAAGGTTTCGTTGCATCGCAAGGTCCAAAAACCAACGCATGTCTCTGCCTTAAGACCATCATACCATTCATAGCATGCTCATGACAATCAATGGACTCTATTGGGTACCAATTTCCGATAATGGCCCTACTCCTGTAGTGCTTTACCAACATATTTTTCCATGTTCCAATTCCTTTTGTTTTTTCTAATTCTTACAATCAATTTCAACCACCCAAATAGGGCATTTCGAACCACCTAAACCTGAGCATTTCTATGCTTTCCTATACCAAGGACATAATTCACATTAGAGTCAAAATAAATTGAAATAATTGAAATCATACCTCATTGATGGCCTATCAATAAGGTACATGCTCAATTCTATTTGTTTCCTGTCACAGCAAGTTAAACTAGTTGCTTGATCAAATCGTCATGCATAAACATATCCCATCCAGTTAACTCAAAATATAATCATCATAAATCAAATCATGGATCACATGTGACCATCATAAATCAGAGTCATAGATCACCTACATAATTAAAACTGAAATAAAATACTTATATTTAAAATGTTTCTTTTCTTTTGCCTTTGTTCTTTGTCCTTTCTATACACACATTGAATTAGTTTCCAAACCCAGAAAGCACCAAATGACTTCTCCTCTCTTTAACCACATATACACACTAGTTTAGTTTTTCAAACTCGACAAGAACCCAGTGTCGTCTCTTTAAGAAACAAGGGAATCCAGAGACTAAATTGCCTCCTCTCTCAATATCAACAACAAGGGTATCCCAAGAACCACCTCAACCTTCAATAGAAACAAGGGTATCCTGAGATTAAACCACATCAACCCTCAATATCAATAATAAGGGTATCTATAGACTAAATTGCCTCAACCCTCAATATTAATAGGGCCCATATAATCCCATACCTGCCTATCCCATCACATTGTATAACACATACACATACACAGTGTGAAACACAACACATACACCTACACCTATTGTACAATGCAACATATACACCTACACCAAGTGTACAACACAAAACATACACCTACACTCGGTTTACAACACCACACATACAACTACACCTAGTGTACACCACCACACATCACCTATACCTGGTGTACAACATGACACATACACCTACACCTAGTGTACAACATGACACATCGTACAATACCATGAACTACATAATACACATAACACAATACCAGATGTACATGTCACTAGCTGCACAACGTGTACACAACACCTCATGTACATAGAAACACATGTGCAACATGTACACAACACCACCTACACGATATGTACACAACACCACATATACACAACATCACTTGCACAAGGTGCACACAACACCACATGTACGCAGCACCACATCTACCACACGTACACAACACCACATACACATGATACCACATGTACACAACACCACATGTACAAACCACCACCTCCAAGACATGTACACAACACCACCTACATGATGTGTACATAACACCACATGCACAACACCACATGTACAACATGTACACAACACCATATGTACATAGCACCACATATACAAAATGTACGCAACATGATATGTACATAGCACCACATATAAAACATGTATATAGGACCATACTGCACCTCCAAAGACCTCACTATCTCTACTAGGAAACCTTAGTTCTAGTGTCTTTCCACTATACATTCTTATTCCAATATTTCACATATCACATTGATTTCTCTCTGTTGATGTACCCCGTTAGCATTACCGATCCATAACATAAACATAGGCATAGTATAAACACATAATATCAAATCTTATCCATGTGATACTAACCTCATTGTTTTGTTAGGGCTACCCTTCCCACTTGATTTCTCATTATACTGGGAATCTCTTCATGCCATTCACCCGCCTAAGCAATCATTCCTCTACAATAATGATATTTAATGACCCTTTTAGGCAAAGGAATACATACATATATACATACATACATACATACATACATACATACATACATACATACATACATACATACATCACACACACACACACACACACACACACACACACACACACACACACACACATATATAGACATTAACATAATCATAATCACAACATAATTACCAGATATCATAAGGTCAAGGTTAAGAGAAATCCTGTTTTCTGTGCACAATATGCACAACATTGAGAACAATAGTTCCTAAAATATCTGAGGCGTTTGACGCCTTGGATATATTTATTTCGCCTTTCTTCTTACCTTTTTCTTGACTATCCTGCCGACGTACATTTACCCCAATGCACCCAAACAATTAACCCGACTTTCATATTCCTTCCTTCAATTTCCCTTTAGTCATGCACTAGGCTCCATCTAGGTCTTGCATTACATGTTGGGTACCACACAACTCTCCTTGAGCTCCACCAACTTCCTCCTTTCCAACCAATTCCCAATACCCTCAAAACATAAAAGGAAAGAACCAAAAGCAACCAAGAAGAAAACCATGAAAAGCAATAGCAACACGACACCAAAAACAAAGTGGCATGGCGATGCACCAGACATAAACAAAACTACAAATAGAGCACAAAAAAATCATAAAAGATTGAAAGCACAAAAATCCCAACAAACACCAAGACTCAATCCCCATCACAAGGCCTCCAAGGTAAAGCTCAACCTGATCCTTTACATTACACAAATGAACAATTCTTGGATGATACAAATGAAAAGACTTTCTTTCTTTATATAGGAGTCTAAGGGGTCATAATATAATCAGAGCTGACATGACAATAATAATGTAAGGGAACATTAATAACAATAGTGGCCTTCTATGGGGCACAATAATAACATTATGGGGACTACATGGGCACAACGATATAATAAGAGGGTTTTACTAAGAACAATAAGGGGTTACACTAGTAGTATAGGGACCTAACATGCTCCTCTCCTTCAAAAAGTGTTGTCCTCAATGCTTGAGTAGTTCTTGATGCTCTTGTAAAAATTTATTGTCCTCCCATGTGGAATCTTCACCGGGTAAGTTCTTCCCCTTGATGAGATACTCTGAAATTGATTGATTTCGTAGCCATCAGGTTCTTGTTTCTGTGACTGCTCCAGGCTCCAATATGATTTTTCCTTCCTCGTCAAGTTCGGGCAATATTGTTTGAACTGGGATATTCTGCAAATTTTGAATGAGTGGCCACACTTCTTTGTCCTTCTTCCATTCATACCTTTGTTTGTTTATCCAATCTGGTTGGATAATAGAAATGGTGCACAAAAATGCTTCCACGTCCTCATCCTTTCTTGAGAGTACATCAACCACAACATTTTGCTTCCTTTTTTTGTAGATGATTTCAAAGTCATAACCCAACATCTTTGTGACTCATTTTTGTTGCTCTTCAGAGGATAATATTTGTTCTAAAATGCATTTAATACTATCATGATCCACTTTTACCTTGAAGTGTCTTCCCATTAGGTAAGGTCGCCATTTCTTAAGTGCGTGTAGTATTGCCAACATTTCCTTCTCATAAATAGGTTTCTTGAGGGACATTTGTTTGTATGTATGTAACCATAAAAATACCCAATATCCTACATCAAAAATTCTTTCATTGTGATGTCGATCTACCTATTGTTTCATTCGATTCTGCACCAAAATGGCATTATCCTTTAAAAGTTGGAGAACTTGTTTTTGATGCTTGATGTGATCTTTCACTACTTGAATCTTTTTCTTCTTGATATGTCCTTCTATATTGAGAGTTTTAGGAGTGGTAATTTCTTCCAATGCATTACAAGATATGGTCACATTCATTCTTGATTCTTTATGTGATCTTTCACTTCTTGAAAATTTTTCTTCTTGATACGTCCTTCTATCTTGATAGTTTGAGGAGTGGTAATTCGGGCCATTGTATTACAAGATATGGTCGGATTCATTTCTTCTTTCTTGATGTGCTCTTTCATTTCTTGAACCTTTTTCTTCTTGATATGTCCTTCTATCTTAAAAGTTTGAGGAGTAATAATTATTTCCAATGCTTTACACGATGTGGTCGGATTCATTTCTTCTTTCTCTAGGGCTTGTTCTTGGTGTATATACTCTTCTTTTGACGTTTCTTGATCCTTTTATTTAACCTCTCCACAATCAATGTAAAATAATTTCTTCTCAACACACTTATGACCTTTAATGTATTTTTTATCATAGTTGTAACAAATCCCTTTTTCTCTTTTTTTCTTCCAATTGTTGTGGTGTAACCCTTGTAGGTTGTGGAAGGCTAGGAGAAACAACACTTCCATGTTTATAGTTGTGAGCGGTAGACTTCCTTGTTGCCATAATTTTTCTTTCCACTTTGTAACAAAGCCCTTTTTCTCTTTTTTCTTCCAATTGTTGTGGTGTTGCTCTTTGTATTCTCATAATGTTCTATAATTTCCTCCATGAAAATTGACCACGTAACAAGTGGTCTATGAGAATAGATCCCTTTATACCATAAAAATTGATCTTTTTCTAAATATGAAAATGAAATACGTACCTTTTGTAACAATGGTACACCATGTATATCAAAATATTTCTCCATATGTAGTATCCAATTTACTGAATCCTTGCCATCAAACTACCTCATCTCGATTTTTCTTGATTTTAGGAGCTCAATCCTGAAACGACTCTAACTCTGTAACTTTAGATCTCCAAGTTCTAAAATTTCTTCCTATAGTAGCTTTGTGAGTTCTCTTTCTAACCCTGCAAGTCTGATCAGAATTTGACCAAATCTCCCACGGTGACCTATTTATAGACTAGTTCAGTAGAGTGAACTTGTACAACATGTCGTGGATGACTATTTCAACCTTAGGTTCTAAATGATATCCAAAAAACTACAATCCATCCTCTTTCGGCAACTTCTTACGAAAATTCAGTCTGATGCTCCGAGAAAAAGTTATGATGATTTTCCCAAGGTGACCTGTTTGGAATGAAATTTGGGGGTTTGGCAAAACTCTAACTTCCTCATATTATATCTCCAAAAATATAGCAAGACAAAATCTGACATTCATAGCTAAGGTTTAGATTGAATTCTTCTCAAATGGGTATTTATTTTAGCTTCTGAAACTTTGTAGCAAAAGCATTATAGCAAAAATTCCACGATGTCCTGTTTTAGATAAAATTCTAGAGCTTGAAAAAACCCTAACTTCCTTAGATCATATCTCAAAAAATATAGCAAGAAAAGATTTGAAATTCAAATTTGAGGTTCAACAAGATTTCGTCTCAAATAGGTTTTTGTTTTAGCTTCTGCAACGTTGCAGAAAAATAGTTATAGCGAAAATTCCACAATGACCTGTTTGGAGTAGCGAAACCCTAGAATCCAAAGCTCTGATACCAAATGTTATGAAACCAACTCACAAAAAGATAGAAAAGATAGATGAACGCCTTAGAAATAAGCCTCTTCAAGGGGGCAACCTCCTTTACATTACACAAATGAACAATTCTTGGATGATACAAATGAAAAGACTTCCTTTCTATATATAGGAGTTTAAGGGGTCACAATATAATCAAAGCCGACATAACAATAATAATGTAAGGGAACAATAATAACAATAGTGGGCTTCTATGGGGCACAATAATAGCAATATGGGGACTACATGGGCACAAAAATATAATAAGAAGGTTGTACTAATAACAATAAGGGGTTACACTAGTAGTATAGGGACCTAACATTCTTTGTCTCGTGCAGATTTTAGGAAAACAAAGATGATAACTCCACTGGAGAGAAATCCTAGTGTTTCTCCTTCTCTTTTGGCTATTCTTTGATTCTATTTATTTTTTGAGTGATTCTATATTGATTAATGTATCTTATGCATTCTTTTCTAGAGATATATGCTCTATATTTTAGATCTAAGGTTATTTTAAAAGTTATTAAAAAACAGAGGAAAAATGGGTAGTGGTTTTGAAATAAAATTCTATAATTTTCTGTACAAAATTTGGATGAAGAAACTACATATCTAAGTTCACCTTCAAATTTTATCCCAATTCCAAAAACAAATCATCTAAAACAATGTATGAATCATGGATAATATGGTTGATTGAGAATCAACTATTTTCTAAATTTTCATGTCAATCATGTAGATTTGTTTTTGTAATATATTTTGGTAGGAGGCTTTGATTTACATTAGACTATAACCATTCGCTGAGAAATTTTCTTATCTTCCTTCTGATATATAATATGATATATCTTTGAGAAATATTTAGTAACTTGGTGTCTTTGGAAATCTATGCTCTATTTTTTTCGTTTATTATTTTATGTTGAATTGTTGAGATATGATTTGCATTTTGATGCTGAGAATTAAATTTGTAATTGTTTACCTATGGAGGATTATATTTAACTCATATTGAATTGGATTTCTTCTCCCTTAAGATATTTGATATTATCTTGCACTTTTCCTTAGTTTGTGTAAGGTTTTTCCATCTATTGATTGTCGCGTTTGGTGGTTAATCTTCTAAAAGTTTTTCTAACATTGTAAGCTTCATATGTTCTACCTAGGAAGTATTTGTGTGAAACCACCCCTCCCACATTTACCTAATTTCACTGGTTTTCTAGGGTAAACATGAGAGTAATATCTACTATGACATGAATAAAACTCCTAAGTATAGTTAAGGAAGTGGAATCGACAAACCAAAACTTTATTGACCTTCCTCAAGAGCTACAAGAGCCCCAAGAGCTAAACCAACCCTCCCGGTGCCCAATCCATGAGTCAGATTTACCTTTCACTAATTTGGACTCTAACAAAAGGAATAACACTGTATCCATGGAAATGTATGCCTCTAGTCACATCCATAAGCCTGCAATTTATTGACTGTAATCCAAATTTCTCAGTTCTGAGCTTGCTACCCCAGACTGTAAGCCACCTTTTCGAGGCCTAACTCCCAGCCATTTCCTAGAACTTAATGAGACTTTCTATAATAATATATAACATCAAGAAAAATAATTTCGTACAAAACTTATTTAAGAACTTGACCTAACTAGACCTAACCATGATATTCATTTCGTCAAACATATGGTGAACAAAAAATCTATAGTTGATGAATGCATATCTGTTTTGGGAATATTTAGTGTTCTTGGACAAACACCTAACCCTATAGATCTAGTAGCAGGTCTAGAAACAACAGACAAAGTAATCTCTACCTTTTCTATAATCAACAGATAAAACAAGAGAGAAGAGAAACCTACCTGTAGTTTTCGCTATCTCCTTGTCTCCCTTGACCGATCTTGTTCCTCCTTTTCGTACTTAAGCCGCTTGGAAAGTACCTACACAAACATAGAAACAAAAACCCATCAAGGCAAATGATAATGATATATTTCATATAAATAACATTGAATCGAGAACATGATATACATATGAAAGCATTAACATATATCACAAGCATAAGGAAAAAGTCTTGAAAACTTTATTGATAAGAAGAAAGATTACAACCCATATGTGCTCAATCTAGTGACACTCTTCCAATTCAATCCCTCTTCACCTCATGACAAGAAAGACACTCCAACACTATTACAATACTTGCAGCATCTCCTTACAACTCAATATTTTTCAGCCCCTTGATCTCTCAGATGAGTGATCTTTTTATAGGCAAGTGAAGGAGGTTATGCCATCAATGGTGATAATGAATGCCTTTGTAAATTTAGAAATTAGTTCCTTGGAAGAAATGATGGGGGATTGATGTTTCGTAATTACCTTCCTCATCCAAATGCAAACTCAAAGGTGTAGGTGGCATTGAGAAACTTCTAGAGGCTTCTAATGCATAAGGAATCTTCAAACCCTCGCGGAAGTTCGCTCAAATTCGCTTAGCGTGTTAGCACCTAAATCTACCCTAGGCTGAAGGAAGGAAAAATTCAGGGTAACCACAAACCACGCTCAGTCTGGTAGTTAGCCCTACCAGAACAGGAGAGGGCTCTCCCCGAGTCACACTCAGTGAATAGATAAGCAAAAAACAGTCTGAGATGACTTACAATGAAATATTGATCTTAGGCTAGTAAGTGAATATGGATACAAGAAACAATTTTTATGAATGACCGAGCTTCTGGGATGGTATGGGACCAACGATCAGCAACGAACAGAGAATTTAATACAAAGGCACAGATTACTTCATGAGGCAAGGTAGGCGGAAAGGGTAGCAATTTAGTTTGGAATAACGCGGAACGAAGAGATTGTTGAGGAGTGTGAAAAGGGCATAGGAACATGAATCCTTTTCAATAGAAGAAAAACACTGAACATGAAATTTTCCCACAGGTAGAGTAATAAAATTGAATTCTACCTAATCTCACTCAGAAAATTTCACTGTAAATGAACATGAATTGAATTATGAAACATAACGAAATACATATGAAGACAAAAGAGACACATTTGCTACACTCACAACAACAAGAATCTCATGAAACAGAGCCGTTGTCTTTCATTAATTCTCTGTCAAAAAAACACAGTGAAGAAACAGAGTTTCTTTCCGACAGTCTCCCAGAAGTTACAAACCAACCAACCCTTTGCAAATGACTTGCATACAATATATAGAATGTGTGAGGAAGAGATAGAACGCCCAAGGGTTGGGGAGTTACTCGAATCATTGCAAAATGGAGATGGAGAGCCAACCACCAGCTACAGGTGCAGCGCTACAAACATGACATTTGGCTTGGGTGACCATTTGCCTTCCTTTGCCACTTGGATAGAAGTCAATCTGGAGAAAAAATAGTTTAAATGCCACCTTTGGTGCCAAAAAACCGAATTGTAGATGAGCGGGCCCACTTGGAGAAGTCGCAAACCGAAATTTCGCGAAACAGAAGCAAATTGGCAATTTTTCCTCTGTGCGTCGCGCTACTTTGGGGCCCGTTTTGGGGCACTTACGGGTGTCAAAAATGTGACCAATTGGGCTTGCTGGAAATCTTGTCCTGTCTACTTTCTAACCCAACTGGAATTTTCAAATTTGGTGCTCATTTTCCCCTCCAAATCTCCATTCTCCCAACATTGCTTTTTGTATGTCAAAAAAGTGGCAGAGAGGCCATTTTTGGGTGTTTTTTGACCTTTAGGAGACCCAGATCTTGCCCAATTTTCTTGCCCGGACACCAGTAGTCGTAATTTTCCATGTTGAATGCAAAACTACAAGCCATTCCTCATTTGGAGCTCTAGAATTTTAGCGTCGCGCCAGTGGCGCGACGCACAGGGAGAAAATCCCTGTTTTTTGCCCAAAAAATTACCATGTGACCAAAAATTCCCCATTTTTTTTGAAATTTGGGCTGGAGGTTCCCTATGGGGTGTTATGATGGGCCAAGGAAGTATCAGGCAAGATTTGAAGCCGATCTTTTTCTTTTGCCTCTTTTGCCTTTCTTGTTGCTTTCCTCAATTTCGCTTTCAAACTCCTTACTCGGGCCTGTGCACTCATGTTTCGCACCCTGTAACGGAAAGCCATATGTCTCAGTAGAGCAAGGTCCTGGTCAGCCTTATCCAGTAGCCTCTCCAAATTCATGTTGACCCTCTCAAGGTTGGCCTCCTGATCCTCATTGATTTCTTGCTCCAAAGATGTGAGCTCAACCCTTCTTCTTTGAGCGGCTTGGCGATGCTCACGAAAGTTTTGTAGCTCCATAATCGCCTGTTGATCCTCAAGCTGCTTGTTTCTCTACTCCAGGTACTTCATGTTCCACTTGGCCCTGTCCACATTGGGTGACAAGTCTTGGATCTACGTGTTCTGCTCTTGAATAGTCATCCTATGTTGGGTGCTCTCCACATCTGCATCATCATCCTGAATGAGGATGAAATCGGCCTCCTATTCACCTGATGGCCCCTCGTCATGCATGGGATTCTTGTCCTTGTCCTCCTGGGAGCCTGTTCTTCTAGGGATGTATCACTTTGATTCTCCACCTCATACTCTCATGAAACCTTAGATGCCATGACTGTTGTTTATGTATTGTGTTAAGGCTGCCCTTTGATGATGGTGAAGCTGGGTGTTGTTTTGATATCTGCCACCAAGGGGAACAATGAAACAAAGGGAGTATTATGAGGGGAGTAATGTGATGGGAATAGGGATTATGGGGAGAAGTTTGTTTAGGGATATGTAGGGGGTTTGAGTATTTGATAGGGTAGGGTTTTGGGTTGTTATGTTGTCAAATAGGAGGAGGGGAAAGGGAATAGGGTTTGGTAATATTTTAGGGTAGTGAGGATAGGAAAGAATGGAATAGGGGGGATAAGAAGAAAAAGGTTAGAGAGGGAGAATGGAACCTTGGCAATCAACACCACACTTACACAACCCTAGCAATCATGACTTTTTGGTGTTTTCTTGTGGTTGGTTTCATGAGTTTTTGTTGCATTCAATCCTAGCCATAAACCACCATATCCTTTATGAAATTTGATGAACAAGTGATGTTATAGAGCCTACCTTGCAATTTGATGGGTTTCACAGGAAATTTGAGGCAATTTGGCACAATTTCAGGCCTTTTTTCCCTCTGCACCGTGTTATCTATGTGCGCCGCGCCAGTGTAAATTTACACTGGAAATTTTCTCCCAGTGCGCCGTGCCCTTTTCTAGGTGACTTTTGGAGGCCTTCCCGGTGTCCAAATTGGGTGTGGGATAGGTCTTTGGAAATTTATTTGAGTCTACTTTCAAACCCAACCAGACTTTTTCAATTTGGAGTTCATTTGCCCTGTCAAAAATCAACTCTCCCAAGACTGGTCAACATGTGCCAAATGAGGCTGCCTCAAGGCAGAGTGCTGTTGAAGTCAACGTTTGAATGCCTTACTCAACTCCAAATTGAGCTCATGATAGCTCATTGGAAAGCTCGTTGTGTCTAGTTATCATTTGATGCATCAAGAAACTCATTTGGCCAACCAAGCTAGGAGAAAGCTTGATTTTCCCAAGGTCACTTAAGAGGTGCATCAATTCTCCCGAGGCAATTGTATTTTTGACATTTCTCTAAAACCGTGACACCTGTGTAAAAAGTGAAGCAGGTTTTTCTTCCTTGTCCTATTGTGGACAAAATCGTTTCTCAGTTTCTGCAAATTCATATTTTATTGCTCAGAAAACTCATTTGAGTGAAACCTATCCCGATGTGTGGAACAAGGGATTTGTCGAAATGAAGCGAAATGACGGGGATAGGGAGCTTCTAAATTCTTGAGGAAATTTTGGGAAGTAGGGAGGGATGTTAAGAAGTAGGGGAAAGTAGAATCTCAGAAATTGAGTGAGGGGAAGGGGTCCAAAAATGTAGAACACATGTCCAACCTAGAAAATTGCCAGGTTGTACCAAGAAACGAGGGTTTGTGCGAAAATGAGAAATTTGGGGGATCTCAGTGATGGGAAGTGTTTGATAAGGTACTTTAAGGATAGGGGAAGGTGTATGAACATTAGGATACAAGTTTTGCCAATGATTTGACAGTCCAAGAGAAATTGCCTTCAAAACCCTAAGAGAGGGAAATGACCTTACCTAGGCGCAACTGAAGCATGAACAAGGTGTAAAATGACCCAGTGGAACTTGAAATGATAATAAAAACATTTTGAATGATGGTACAATCAGCTGAATAGTGACATAGACCGACATTTGGGCGACTTTGGAAGGAGTGAAAGCAAACCCTAGACCTAATGCCTAGTGATCAAATTTTACTTGAAGACTCACCGAAATGAAAAAAATCTGACCTTAACACCTTAAAATCACTTTGTAAGAGCATCTTTGATCACTGGAGGAAGGCTAGAAAGACTGACACTAACATTGGCTCCAATGGGGGATGGTAGCTCCTTGGAGGTGCCAAGAACATCAAATCTTTAGAAGAGCTAGACAGTGCCTTCGTCCATTGGGCTATGGGTTCATCATTTTGACAAATGACACGCAACTCTTGACTCATTTATTGACTCAAACTTGACTCGGACTGACTCAAATTTGTACTTACGATGACTGAAAAAAACCGACTCAATGTAAAAGGAACTGACTCATGACTGACTTAACTAAAACAAGAACTGACAAAACTTATTCAATCGCAGCAGTCCATCAAGATTCGAGGGTTTCAAATCATGATGACAGCCACCTGCGTACTAATGCAATATGTACAATCATGTGTAATGTGTCTTCCAATGTAACCAATCAAGTAGATGCCTTGTTGATTGATTCTCCAGATCAGATCTTCTGGTCAAAAATAGATATTGGTAACTGGGCCTCCAAAAACCTAATTGAACATGATCTTCTTCATCACTAAATACTGCAATAATGACCTTCACTACTGACTGTAACAGATTTGTCATTGGATCATGAAAAACATGAAGATTGACCTCCTGCTGAAAGAGAAAGGTGTCTATTTCTTGTGATGCTGATCGCTTTTCACAAATAAGAGTATCTTCCTGGTCCTTAAAAAATTTGGAACAAGTAGATGAGTAGCTCTCGTCTCAAAGAACATTTCAAAACATGAGACATATGAAGAAGAATCTGAAAGGGAATAGTGAATGATCTAATTTTCTGTGGTCTGAATATACTGTAGGTCATCTTCATATGATATGACAACCAGATTATCATGTTCCTCATTACATTCATCACTCAAGAGAAAAGGAACTTCAGATGATTCTTGAAACCCAACACAATCCTTTATATCATCTACCACAAATTCATCTAGAGGAATGTTTTCACTTACTTGAGCAAAGATCTGAGCTGACTGGATTATTTCTTCATGAAGACTGTGTTCTAATGACATGAGAACATTTGGATCCATAACCCTACCTTCTTCATCCCGAATGATTTTAATAGCAGAGTTCTCTTTCATGGGACTTAGTACAAGGTTTTCTTGGTCATCACAATCTGAATCTGAATCTGAAATGGATGACTTGACATTATCACATTCTGGAATTAGAACTGGACTTCCTTGCATGCTGTCTTCTTCTATGGACAGATCTGAACCAACACTTTTTCTTTCATCACTTTCAGCCATATGGAACTCTTCAACCTGCTGATTTATTTGATGTAATTCATGTAGACTGTCAAGATGCAAAATTCCTTCATTTTCCAATGTACAAAGATCTTGATTCTACTGCAACGTTTCCTGAGCATCTTGATGGGACCCCTCTAGTTTCTCTTCATGTTGCTGAAATGGATTCTCGTACAAGGCTTCCATGATCTCATCATCCATAAAATTATCATCCTCATAGTATTTTTCAAGGCTTTCAATAAAAGTAGAAGCATGTTTGCAACAGTCATGAACTATATTTAATGATGGATAAGATTCTTGATATCTTTCAATGAACAGGGCATGAAAATCGTTTAAACAGTAAATACAAGTAGGCAGCAAACTTTCATACCAAGATCGGGCTTCATCTTCCAGGGTAGCCATAAACATTTTCATCAAACAGTCTTCAGGAAAATTGATCTTTAATCTATGCACATGAATGTGAAATTTCACCAGATGAAGAGTAGCGTCATTACCTTCCACATTTCTGAACACAGGCAAATTCTTTGACCAATCTACCTTCGGCATTTTATTTGGAAAACCTGGGATGTGATCTCGGCTCATGGGAGCATATCTTCTTGCAGTCCGCTCTATTTTTAAAATGTCAAAGATACTGATCTCTCTGCAGTGGAGTCACCATGAAGCACCGATTGCTGGATTCTTCAGTGAATGGAGTCGCCAGGTGAATGCTTTCAACCTTTCCAGTGTCTAGTCGTCGTCCACCATCAACAATCAGATCAGAACTTGAGATATGAATTGGGGCAAGACAATCTACAAGTAAACTTCTTCCCCAGTGGAGTCACCACTATGTTAGCACCTAAATCTGCCCTAGGCTGAAGGAAGGAAAAATTCAGGGTAACCACAAACCATGCTCAGTCTGGTAGCTAGCTCTACCAGAACAGGAGAGGGCTCTCTCCGAGTCATGCCCAGTGAATAGATAAGCAAAAAGCAGTCTGAGATGACTTACAATGAAATATTGATCTTAGGCTAGTAAGTGAATATTGATACAAGAAACAATTTTTATGAATGACCAAGCTTCTGGGATGGTATGGGACCTGTTATCACTCAGGTTGTCCTTCTGGTCAGCTCAAAAGGATACGGCCGAGGTAACCACAGACCAATATTTGGACTGCAAGTTCTAGCCCACCTGCAATCAGAGAGGGCTCTCTCTTTCTGATTTAGCTTTGTTCATATGGTTTTAGGCTAGTTATTGAACTCAAGGGGTTTTGTTTTGATTTTGGTGGGAAGGATGATGCTTTCAAGTAAAGAGGCAAGGATAGCATGAAAGTTTTAGAACCATTGGGCGTGGAGTCAAGGAGTAGGACTGCTAGTTCGTTTTCTTGGTCACAAGAGGGAATTATGGAGCAAGACAGCTGCATATGAAACAATCATTCAAGGTAAAAGAGATGGATTAAAGGCTAAGGAATGAGGGGCAATTAAGAATCTCTCATTCAGGTTAGTAGAAAGAGGATAAATGAGCCCTCTCTAGGAGTAGTTAAGAATTCCTAGATAACAGTCATTTATATGTGAAATAGATTAAACATGAACCATAACAGAATTCATATTTATGCCTAAATCAGGAGGAAAACATTAAGAAGCCACAAAAACTGAGCATAGAGTGCATCTAAGCAAATTCTAAACCAATCCTTTGTTTAGTGACTTGAGCATATGTGAAATTGAAATAACAGAGGTAAGGAACACTTATTGATTCATACTGTAGCACAAGAATTCCACATTCACTTCTTCAAACCATTAGACAAAGAGCAGACAGTCTGTCTTCCAAAGCTTTTCAACAATCTTTGATTAAGTAAAACATCTCAGATACAGTGCGAGTCTCTAATGAAGATTATCAACCAACCAACCCCCTTAACAATGCAGAGGGTCATATAAATAGGGAAAATTATCCAGAATTAATCTATTACAGCCGACCTAAACAGGTCCAAAAGAAAATGATTACTTTAACCTAATCTTATCCAGAAATAAATGCATGAAAATATCTTTGAGCTGTGCTGAGGGCAGCTGTATCAAACTGAGTTAATGTCTGTCCTGGGTGGCTTGGTGCAGTCTTTCTGTAATAACTGTGATTTCTCTTTTACCTCTACCTCTAACTTGGTTCTGCTGCTATTTGGTGGCATTAATGTGCACTAATCCCGACCAGATAAGTTTTTAAATGGCCTTAATTTCTTTGCTGACTTCGATGAAGGTTTTTAATTTTCACCTACTTTGATGTTGCTGAACTGATACTCTTTGCCACTTCCTGATACTCTTTGGCGCTGAACCTGGCCTCTTTAATGTCTTCTGAGTGCTTTAGACTATCCCATCGACCTTTATGGCAGCTGTTCGACCCTCTGTTGCTTTAAAAACTGTGTTCGCCCCTTTCTGAATGCTTCGCGAAGAAAATCTGGTCATTTTGCACCTTTCGGGCATGCTGGAGGCTGAGTCACGAAGGGGCTTTCCATTTTGGCCTATTTCCCATAGCCATGTGTGATTAGCGCTAGGCGCTAATCGCGCATGAAAAACTGCCTCAGATTCTGATTCCAGGCTTCCTAGGCTGCGATTTGCGCCTTTCGCACTTTTTGACGGTGACGTCAGCAGGTGGGTCCCAGTATGGCGGTGACATGGCAGGGTGATGTCAGCGGGGTGACGTCAGCAGTACGGCCGGGTGACGTGGCGGTACGGCAGAGGAGGGGATGTGGTAGTACGGTGGCAGCTACGTGGCAAGGACACGGTGGCAGGGGGCCGACGCGGGATGGTGACGTCAGTGGTGACGTGGTGCTGACGCAGGAGGGGGGAAGGCGGTTTACGGTTTCGGGTGCACCGCCTTAGAGCAAAAGTGGTTTCGGAGGAGGGGGCTCCACCATAGCTGGGAGGGCGACGCGTGGCGGGAGTACGATGGGAAAACCGCCGATCTCCCGGGCGTTAACCCTCGGCGGCTTCGGAGATGAGAAGACCCGCCCACCGTAGATCTGTGGCGTGGGTGAATCGGACGGTTGGCAGGATGGACAGGGCGGCGGAAGGTTAAAGCCGGGGGCCCGCGTGAATATTCGAATCTTAATATAGCACGGCGGGGGGTTTGAACTTTGGTTTTGTGGGTGAACAGGTTATGCGCCGGCGGGGGTTAAAGGTTTGATGAACATAGCTTTAGGATAAGGGCAGAAAGTGGGTTTTATAGGGTTAGGATTAAAAAGGAATGGTTGTTAGCATGACCAGGTGCCAGGCTAACTCCAGTTAGGATACAGATGGGTTAGTAGGAGCCCCAGATGGACTACTGCCTCCCGGACTTAGAAGAATATGGCTATAGTGCCAAGGGGAGGATTTATTTAATTTTTTTGGGATTTATATATTTTTACATAGTAGGGGAAAGGGAAATGATTGAGGGAGCTAAATAATAGAGTTAGTAGTTAATATGGAAATGACAAGAAAGTGCTAAGTATGTGGATCTTAGGCTATCAAAGGGGGAAAAGTGACTCATAGAGGAAGAATGGAAATCCTTGAGTGAAGCGGATCTTCACCAGGCAAATGATATGGAAAATGATGAAACTAAGAGGAATCAAGCAGATCTTGACCTCTTTAGGGAAATTAGTGAGTGATTTGGGAAATAAGAAGAAGGGGATTTAGAGGTATGCAGCTTGAGCTCCTCCAAATAAAAATTGCCTTACGTTGTGATCTGAAGTAAAATATCACTTTGAAACACAAAATTGATCACATATCAACATTCTGCAACCTCAAAAACTACCTACCCAGCCTACTTACCTAGCACTTTTTCTTCTTGGGTGCACTTAGACTTGCAGACCCTGATTTACAATTTTTCTTTTGACTGCCCTCCTATCTAAATCTACACTTATTTCTACCAAGGGCCCAGATTAAGCAGTTGGGATCCTTTGATTCTCTACCTATCTACAAATCTGCCAAGATTAAGCTGTTTGGATAGATATTCATTCTCTATTTCTAAAGCAAGAAATTGAAACCTAGGGAAACCAAGATTAAGCTGTTTGGCCTTCCCTTTTACAGAACATTCTTCAAAAATGGTTAAGTCATCAAAATTGGAATACAGCAGTGGCATTTAGACTGGCACACTCTCATGGCCTCTTCTTTGGCCTCTTTAGGAAATATGGAGCATTGCAATATGCAAAGTATGACATATTTGGCATGAAAAAATGTCAATCATGAAAGATGAACACCTGTTGCAACAGGAGGCTAATAGTGGCTCCACTTGGGGATGGCTTTTTCCTTGTGAAAAGCCAAGAACAGCAGGTCAGACTGCCTTGATCTTCTATTGTTGTTGTAGACTGAAAAACTTCTTTGTGCTGGCTGTTAAGAGTGTGAAACTTTGAAATATGAACAGCTCTCTCCTCAACTAAATTACTGTGAACTGTATAGCATCGCCTGCTTTCTTCTGTGAGCTTAATGTTATGTACAATATTGCTTGAGCATTGTGCCTTTGAAAAATGTAGATCAAAACTGATGTGTTTCTTTTGGCTCTGGTCTAGAAACAGTTGCTAAAAGATTGCTCCTCTCCTATTGATACTATTTGACTAAAGACTGTAAGCTGCACACTGTTTTGCTTTTACCATGAATTTCTGTGATATGACAGTGCTACTCTTGCTGTTTTGCTGAGATTAATGCAGAGATAAAGTCTTAAAAAAAGGAATTCTTGCATTAACTATGTCTTCGCAAACTTTGTTGCTGCTTCTCTAACCCTCAGACTGCTTATACAAATAATAAAAACAAAGTGCTGATATATACACATATCAATATACAAAGAAATATGTACAGAGCTGCATTGTATCCCTTTAAAAGGGATCATGGTAATGTTTTAACATTCGGCCATTAACAGGGCCTTCTTCAGTAGTGCTGCCCTCTACAGATTTGAGAAAATATGTGTTATTCCCCTGAACAGCAGAAATAACGAATGGCCCTTTCCATAAAAAATCAAACTTTGCATGTTTTCCCTTGTCCTCTCTTCGTGAATCCCACCTTAGAACTTTGTCGCCAATGTAGAAATCCCCAGCCTTAGCTCTCTTATCAAACATCTTTTTGAGCTTTTCTTGCAATATTTGAGCTCTGTCATAGACTTGATCTCTGGTTTGCTGAAGATGGATGGTCTGATTGATTCATCGTTGCATGTCATTTGGTTCAGCCTGAATCTCCTGTAACAATTTGATAGTAGGGATGCCCAAAGATGAAGGAAATCTGGCCTCCATGCCATATACTAGCTCATAAGGGCTCATCCCAATGGATTTCTTGGTTGAAAGTCTGTTTGCCCATAGGGCATTTGTGAGCTTTTTATGCCAGTTCTTCTTGTTTTCCTCTAAGATCTTCTTGATAATATTAATGAGACTTTTATTTGAGGATTCAGCCAAGCCATTACCTTGAGGGTAATAGGCCGTAGAGTGGCCCAAGGTAATATGAAATTTATGGCAAAAGTTGATCATCTTTTTGGATTTGAAAGCAGTGGCATTGTCAGTAATGATCTTCTCAGGGCAGCCAAATCTAGAAAGGATATTGCACTCAAGGAATTGGATAATGATGGTGTCATTGGCTTGCCTGCATGGGATGGCTTCAACCCACTTAGTGAAATAGTTGGTGGCTGTTAGAATCCACTTGTGCTGGCCTAAGGAGGAGGGATGGATTTCTCCAATGAAGTCAATACCCCATTGTTGAAAAGGCTTTTCAGTTGAGATGGGCTTAAGGGGCAGGGGCAACAACTTTCTTTTGCCCTCAAAGATTTGGCATTTGTGACATGAAGTGGAAAATTTCTTTACATCTGCAAAAAGAGAGGGCCAGTAGAAACCAGCCCTTAAAATTTTATCAGCAGTGGACTTCCAATATAGATGTCCTCCACAGTCACCTGCATGGAATTCTTTCATGACATTGTTAGTTTCATTCATGGTTAAATAGTTAAGCAATATGCCTTCGTGATTTCTCCAAAATAATGCACCATCTACGACACAAAACTTTAAAGCCTTCATTTTCAAAAATCTTTTCTTGGTTCTGGACAATCCTGGGGGAGCAAACAGGTTTAACAATACAAAACATATATCAGCATACCATGGGGATTGCAAAAAGGTTTCACTGATCTGTGGAGTCGCCAGCTCCTGTTCATTGTCCAATTGGTAAATGTCTAAGGCTTGGAAGTTTGTTTCGGACATCAGTTTGGCTAAACCTTGTCCCTTTATCAGCTTAGTTGGTTTTATTTCTATGTCATACTCAAGGATATTGGCAATCCACTTGCCTCTTTTGCCCTCTAACCCCTCTTGGGTTAATATGTCCTTTACAACAGCATTTGGGACATAAGCAATCACATGTGAATATAAAATGTAAATTCGGAAATCCTTGATGGCCTTAACAAGTGCATAGGCCTGCTTCTCCATGATTGGGTACTTCAAAGGGGCATCTCTTAAGGTTCGGCTGAAAAATGCAATTGGCTTCTCATTTCCCTGTTCATCCTTTTGCAAAAGGACAGCAGCTATGGTGTGATCAGATGCAAAATAAAATATGATAAAATCTTTGTCAAATTGTGGACTTGTGAGGACAGGGGCTTGGGTTAAGGTAGATTTGATGCTCTCAAAGGCTTGCTTGGTCTCGAGAGACCATTTTACCTTGGCATCCTTTTTTAACATGTTGCTTAACAGTCTTATCAGCTCAGCTAGATTCGGGATAAATCTCCTTAGGAAGTTGATCTTCCCAAGGAATGCTTGCAACTCTTTTATGTTCCTTGGATATGGGATTTGGAGGATAGCTTGGATTCTTTCAGGATCAATTCTAATCCCATCTTTTGATATGATATGGCCAAGAAGTTTGCCTTCTTCAAGGCCGAAGAGGGACTTCTTGGGGTTCAAGGAAATGCCATATTTCCTACATGTCATGAATATTTGCCTCAAATGTTTTAGGTGCTCTTGATCAGATTTGGAGAAGGGGGTTAAGTCATCAAGGTAGACAACTAGGAAATCATGTATTTCTTTGGCAAATGCAATGTCCATTGCTCTTTGAAAGGTAGCACCAACGTTTTTAAGTCCGAAAGGCATCTTCACATACTTAAATGTTCCCCAAGGTGTGGTGAAGGCTGTCTTCTCTTGGTCATCCGGGTGAACCAGTATTTGATTGAAACCTGGAAAGCCATCTAGCAAAGAGATTCTAGATGACCCCACTACTCTCTGCAGAATATGATCCATTTTGGGCAATGGGTAGTGGTCTTTTAGGGAGACTTGGTTTAAATTTCTTAGGTCTACACATAGCCTAATCTCACCTGTCTTTTTTCTTGTGGGAACAAGATTGGACACCCATTCAGAAAATCTGATGGGTGCTATGATACCTGCTTCAAACATTCTTTTCACTTCCTTTTCAATCAAAGGAAGAAGCATAGGATTGATTCTCCTCAGTTTTTGTTTGAAGGGCTTTTGGTTTGGTTTTAAGGGAATGGTGTGTTGGATTACTGAGGTGTCATAGGACTTCAAGTCCTCATAGCTCCAAGCAAATACATCTTGGAATTCTTTGAACAAATCAACATATTTGGGCTTCTGATCAGGTGGCAGATTTTTGGATAATTTGATCATTTTGGGCTGCTCTGTTGTTCCAATGTTGTGTTCTTCTATAGCAGCGTTCAATGGTTGCATTTTTGGTTTTTTGGGAACATCATTGGCATCAAACATGTCTTCCAATGGAGTGAGGCCAGCAGGGAGAAAGTTATCTTTCAGATCAACGATCTCGGCCTCTGTTTCTGCTATTTCCTCCAAATGCATCTATTTTAGCTCTTCTATGTTTGTATTGTAAAAAACAGTTGGGTTCAACATTCATTTGGCTATTACAGGTGTTACAGCCTGCTGATTTTCATTTGTTTACTGTTGTTTATCCGTCATAGCATCCATGTCAATGTTAATATTTGAAAACTCATGCTCAAGAGTGGGGAAATTGTTAATCTGGGCATCATTTTCGAACACTTTCCAATCTTTAACATTATTTGGGACAGCAGGCCTATGTTTTATCTCAGCAGTAAAACGGTGATTTGGCTCAAAGGGAAGCTTGCATGTACTAGAAAATGTGGCTAGGTTGTGTGCATGAATGTTATGCTCTCTTGAAATCTTGGCAAGCTTGGATTCAGTGAATGTATTGAGTATACTAGTGGCAGTAGTCCTATAGGCCCTCATTCTATTGTCATTGGTAACAAAATTACCTTTCATCTGTTGTATGATTAAATCGGAGTCACCTAAAATGGACACTTTTGCAACTCCCAGAGCTTTGAGCAGTTTAAGGCCTAGGAGGAGAGCCTCATACTCTGCCATGTTATTGGTGCATTTAAAGTTCAGTCTGTAGGCATGGCCTTCTGCATGATTGTTATGTGTATTGTGAATCCAAACACCTGGCCCCGCTCCTAGCTTGTTAACAGGGCTATCAAACTCTAAATACCATGTGATTTCTTGCTTGTGGTCAATATCAAGAGTTTCAGTCATTCTTGCAGTGGACAGATTTGAACTTACTGTTTGGGGAAGTTCTTCTTGTATGCTGGTTGCGTCTGTGGTTTTGATAGTTTCATCAGTATGAGCAACCGATTATTCATTGGTGTGTGTGTTCAGTTCTAAAGCCAACGGCTTATCATCCATAAGAAGATTTGTTTCATCATTAAATAAAATAAAAAAATCCATATCAGAATGGATTGAGTAAATGGGAAAATTTTCAGGCTTCCTCTCACTAGTTACCGCATACTTCATCAGTGTTTCTCTATATAGTATCTTTGGTTGCCCAAAGACAGATATAGTGGCATAAGAGAGGTCTAATTGGAGGGACCCTTGGAGTTTTTCTCCCCAAGATCTTGACAACAACATGCCGTACTTTGGTGGAATGTCAGCAACCACCACATCCATGAGGATTGTCTTGTTAGGAAATTGGACTAAGGAGACACATAGGTCTTTGATGAGGCCTAAACACTTGACTTGACTTGAGTCAAAGGAGAATAGATCTTTGTAGGGTCTTGTAACATCAAGGTTCAACTTTTCCATTACAGCTTTGGGCATAAGGTTGTGTGAGGCACCTGAGTCAAACATGGCATTGTGCAGGACTTTATCATGTATATGTAAACTGACATAAAAGGGTAAGACAGATCCATATGTTTATTTTCCATTAACTTCTGGACCGAACAGTAGCTCAGGCTGATCATCACGAACATTGACATCATCCTTGACTTCTGGCATTTGAAGTGATCTTTGAATTTGTTGCCTATACACATTATGTTTAGCAAGTTCGGACAAGGGGATGGATATCTTCAATTTACCTATTTTTGCCTCTAAGTCAAATGATTTTTCAAATTGGGTTTTAGTATTGTGAGAGGCAGGTTTCCCTTTTTCCATTGGAGTATCAGCAATTTGGTCTTGTTTATCAGTGTTATGGGAAGTGACTGCTTGCAGTTTTTCAACTTTAGGAGGGCTTTTTGGAACACTGCTCGAGTTCTTTTCTGAGGAAAGAGGTGGCAGAGGCTGGTCAATAGAAGGCTTCATTTCTGTTATGTCCTCTACACTCACTTGATGTGGGTTTGGGACAGGTATATCAGCTGGTTCTGTTATGACGACCTTGCCTTTAGTCTTGTTGGGCTGTTTGCCATCCTTTGGTTTGCTAGGTTCAGAAATATCAATGGTCCTAGTTCTCAGTTTATACTGTTTGTGGACCTCATACACAGCAGTATCATAGCCTTGTTTAAAATCAAAAGACTCACCAGACTTAGTCTGAAATTGATTAAAGTCATGCTCATCTTGGTCTTGTTGAGTTAGGAAAATTTGTTGCTCAGCCCTTGAATCCACCAAGTTTATGTGAGTTTCCTCTGGGGGTTCACTAGATGTAGAGGCTTCTGCATAATTTTCATGAAAAGGGGGCGTTATGTCATGGTCTGGGCTAGACCTACCATTATTTGCATTTTGCGTTTTCCTAAAATTTGGGTTCCTTATGGTATTGTGCTATTGTGCTTCCCATGAAGACTTCCTCTCAACACTTTCTACTCTGTCTCCCAGCCTTTGCATGCCACGGATAATAACATCAAGTTTCTGATCTATGGCTGAGGGTTCTTCCTTAAAGGTGGTTCTTCTCTCCATTCTAGCTCTGTTTCTTTTGGCAATTAGGTTGGCCTCTATGCTAACAGCAACATTTTGCATGTCTGCAAGGGTTTGAGGGGTTCTTTCTTTTAACTGGTAGGCCATATCTGGATGAATCCATCAGGGAATTTATAGAAGGCAAGGTCAGGTGGAGGTCTTAGGTTCTGCGGTATTGCAATATAGACATTGTTGAATCTTGCACAGTAATCTAGGACAGACTCTTGAGGGCCTCTTTTTATTGTATCGTATTCAGCTAGTATGTGCAAGGGGTCTTTCATTTTCTCCCATATGTTGGTAAAGGATTGGTAAAGCTCATCGGGAGTGGTTATAGAATTTGCAGCAAGTGATCTGAACCAAGTTCTTACATCACCTGTTAAACTTTGGACAAAAATTTTCATTCTCACGCTATCATCATCTATTTCATAGTTCTCAAAGTAATCTTGCATCTTCTTGGTATGTTGAAGGGCTGTGCAAGTACCAGTCCCATCAAAATATGTGATTTTAGTTTGATAATCCTGAGGCATAGCCCCAGGGTTTGCAGGTAATTGCAGGGGTGCATATCTATTAGCCATATTCACAGGAATAAGTGGAACAACAGGAACAACAGGGACAACTAGAACAACAGTAGTGGTAATGGGAGTATGTGTAGTGAATGGAGGTGTGGAAGGAGTGCTTTGAGAGGTGGATGATGAACAAGGGGAAGCAGGGGTTGAACGAAATAAAACTTTGACAGGGGTTGGAACACTACTTGGGTGAACTGCTTCAAGACTATTATCGGCAAAATCTTCTCTTTGTTCTTGCTTCCTAAGGATCTTTGGGATTAAGTTTGGATTTTCAAAAGCAGCTGGGGGATCTGGGTCTAGATTTGACCTAGTATAACGAGAATTCTTTTTGGGAGCCAGATTCTGAATTTGTTTTGGTATTTTCTGTGAATGTTTTTAGAATTAGCAAGGAACTGATCAAATTTTTGGAATAGCTATCTGTAGTTTAAACTAGCATGAAGATTGACTGAAGCAGCATTTATTTACTCCTGTAAATGCAAATCAAGAATAGTTTCAAAGGCTTCCTAGCTGACATTCAAACTTCATCTGTAGTTTTAGGGAATAGACAACACTTGAACAACTGATTTTTGTTTCTATGGAGTTTTCCAACTTGATTTGTGAAATTAACTGAGGATGGTCCCCAGCGGAGTCGCCATTATGTTATCACTCAGGTTGTCCTTCTGGTCAGCTCAAAAGGATACGGCCGAGGTAACCACAGACCAATCTTTGGACTGCAGGTTCTAGCCCACCTGCAATCAGAGAGGGCTCTCTCTTTCTGATTTAGCTTTGTTGATATGGTTTTAGGCTAGTTATTGAACTCAAGGGGTTTTGTTTTGATTTTGGTGGGAAGGATGATGCTTTCAAGTAAAGAGGCAGGGATAGCATGAAAGTTTTAGAACCATTGGGCGTGGAGTCAAGGAGTAGGACTGCTGGTGCGTTTTCTTGGTCACAAGATGGAATTATGGAGCAGGACAGCTGCATGTGAAACAATCATTCAAGGTAAAAGAGATGGATTAAAGGCTAAGGAATGAGGGGCAATTAAGAATGAGGAGCAGTTAAGAATTCCTAGATAACAGTCATTTATATGTGAAATAGATCAAACATGAAGAGTAACAGAATTCATATTTATGCCTAAATCAGGAGGACAACATTAAGAAGCCACAGAAACTGAACATAGAGTGCAGCTAAGAAAATTCTAAACCAATCATTTGTTCAGTGACTTGAGCATATGTGAAATTGAAATAACAGAGGTAAGGAACACTTATTGATTCATACTGCAGCACAAGAATTCCACATTCACTTCTTCAAACCATTAGACACAGAGCAGACAGTCTGTCCTCCAAAGCTTTTCAACAATATTTGATTAAGTAAAACATCTCAAATATAGTGCGAGTCTCTAATGAAGATTATCAACCAACCAACCCCCTTAACAATGCAGAGGGTCGTATAAATAGGGAAAATTATCCAGAATTAATCTATTACAGCCAATCTAAACAGGTCCAAAAGAAAATGATTACTTTAACCTAATCTTATCCAGAAATAAATGCATGAAAATATCTTTGAGCTATGCTGAGGGCAGCTGTATCAAACTGAGTTAATGTCTGTCCTGGGTGGCTTGGTGCAGTCTTTCTGTAATAACTGTGATTTGTCTTTTACCTCTACCTCTAACTTGGTTCTGCTGCTGTTTAGTGGCATTAATGTGCACTGATCCCGACCAGATAAGTTTTTAAATGGCCTTAATTGCTTTGCTGAATTCGATGAAGGTTTTTAATTTTCACCTGCTTTGATGTTGCTAAACTGATACTCTTTGTCGCTTGCTGATACTCTTTGGCGTTGAACCTGGCCTCTTTAATGTCTTCTGAGTGCTTTAGACTGTCCCATCGACCTTTATGGCAGTTGTTCGGCCCTCTGTTGCTTTAAAAACTATGTTTGCCCCTTTCTAAATGCTTCGCGAAGAAAATCTGGTCATTTTGCACCTTTCGGGCATGCTGGAGGCCGAGTCATGAAGGGGTTTTCCATTTTGGCCTATTTCCCATAGCCATGCGCGATTAGCACTAGGCGCTAATCGCGCATGAAAAACTGCCTCAGATTCTGACTCTGGGCTTCCTAGGCTGTGATTTGCACCTTTCGCACTTTTTGACGGTGATGTCAGCATGACGTCAGCAGGCGGGTCCCAGTACGGCGGTGATGTGGCAGGGTGACGTCAGCAGTATGGCTGGGTGACGTGGCAGTACGGCGGAGGAGGGGACATGGTAGTACGGTGGTAGCTACGTGGCAAGGACACAGTGGCAGGGGGTCGACGCGGGATGGTGATGTCAGCGGTGATGTGGTGCTGACGCAGGAGGGGGGAAGGCAGTTTACAGTTTCGGGCGCACCGCCTTAGAGCGAAAGTGGTTTCGGAGGAGGGGGCTCCACCATAGCCGGGAGGGTGACACGTGGTGGGAGTATGACGGGAAAACCACCGATCTCCCGGGCGTTAACCCTCGGCGGCTTCGGAGATGAGAAGACCCGCCCACCGTAGATTTGTGGTGCGAGCGAATCAGACGGTTGGCGGGACGGACAGGGCGGCGGAAGGTTAAAGCTGGGGGCCCGCGCGAATATTCGAATCTTAATATAGCGCGGTGGGGGGTTTGAACTTTGGTTTTGTGGGTGAACAGGTTATGCGCCGGCGGGGGTTAAAGGTTTGATGAACATAGCTTTAGGATAAGGGCAGAAAGTGGGTTTTATAGGGTGAGGATTAAAAAAGGAATGGTTGTTAGCATGATCAGGTGCCAGGATAACTCCAGTTAGGACACGGATGGGTTAGTAGGAGCCCCAGATGGACTACTGCCTCCCAGACTTAGAAGAATATGGCTATAGTGCCATGGGGAGGATTTATTTAATTTTTTTGGGATTTATATATTTTTACATAGTAGGGGCAAGGGAAATGATTGAGGGAGCTAAATAATAGAGTTAGTAGTTAATATGGAAATGACAAGAAAGCGCTAAGTATGTGGATCTTAGGCTATCAAAGGGGGAAAAGTGACTCATAGAGGAAGAATGGAAATCCTTGAGTGAAGCAGATCTTCACTAGGCAAATGATATGGAAAATGATGAAACTAAGAGGAATCAAGCAGATCTTGACCTCTTTAGGGAAATTAGTGAGTGATTTGGGAAATAAGAAGAAGGGGAGTTAGAGGTATCTAGCTTGAGCTCCTCCAAATAAAAAGTACCTTACATTGTGATCTGAAGTAAAATATCACTTTGAAACACAAAATTGATCACATATCAACACTCTGTAATCTCAAAAACTACCTACCCAGCCTACTTACCTAGCATTTTTTCTTCTTGGGTGCACTTAGACTTGCGGACCCTGATTTACAATTTTTCTTTTGACTGCCCTCCTATCTAAATCTACACTTATTTCTACCAAGGGCCCAGATTAAGCAGTTGGGCTCCTTTGATTCTCTACCTATCTACAAATCTGCCAAGATTAAGCTGTTTGGACAGATATTCATTCTCTATTTCTAAAGCAAAAAATTGAAACCTAGGGAAACAAAGATTAAGCTGTTTGGCCTTCCCTTTTACAGAACATTCTTCAAAAATGGTTAAGTCATCAAAATTGGAATACAGTAGTGGCATTTAGACTGGCACACTCTCATGGCCTGTTCTTTGGCCTCTTTAGGAAATATGGAGCATTGCAGTATGCAAAGTATGACATATTTGGCATGAAAAAATGTCAATCATGAAAGATGAACACCTGTTGCAACAGGACCAATGGTCAGCAATGAACAGAGAATTTAATACAAAGGCACAGATTACTTCATGAGGCAAGGCAGGCGGAAAGGGTAGCAATTTAGTTTCAAATAATGCGGAAGAGAGAGATTGCTGAGGAGTGTGAAAAGGGCATAGGAACATGAATCCTTTTCAACAGAAGAAAAACAATGAACATGAAATTTTCCCACAGGAAGAGAAATAAAATTGAATTCTACCTAATCTCACTTAGAAAATTTCACTGGAAATGAACATGAATTGAATTATGAAACATAATGAAATACATATGAAAACAAAAGAGACACATTTTCTACACTCACAACCGCAAGAATCGCATGAAACAGAGCCGTTGCCTTTCATTAATTCTCTGTCAAAAATACACAGTGAAGAAACAAAGTTTCTTTTCCATAGTCTCCCAGAAGTTACAAACCAACCAACCCTTTGCAAATAACTTGCATACAATATATAGAATGTGTAAGGAAGAGATAGAATGCCCAAGGGTTGGGGAGTTACTCGAATCATTGCAGAATGGAGATGGAGAGCCAACCATTAGCTACAGGTGCAGCGCTACAAACATGAAATTTGGCTTGGGTGACCATTTGCCTTCCTTTGCCACTTGGATAGAAGCCAATCTGGAGAAAAAATAATTTAAATTCCGCCTTTGGTGCCAAAAAACTGAAGTGTAGATGAGCGGGCCCACTTGGAGAAGTCGCGAACTGAAATTTCGCGAAATGGAAGCATATTGGCAATTTTTCCTTTGTGCGCCGCGCCATTTTCTCTGTGTGTCATGCTATTTTGGGGCCTATTTTGGGGCACTTGCAGGTGTCAAAAATGTGCCCAATTTGGCTTTCTGGAAATCTTGTCCTGTTTACTTTCTAACCCAACTCGAATTGTCAAATTTGGTGCTCATTTGCCCTCCAAACCTCCATTCTCCCAAGACTTCTTTCTGTGTGTCAAAAAAGTGGCAGAGAGGCCTTTTTTGGGTGTTTTTTGACATTTAGGAGACCCAAATCTTGCCCAATTTTCTTGCTCGGACACCAGTAGTCGTAATTCTCCATGATGAATGCAAAACTGTAAGCCATTCCTCATTTGGAGCTCTAGAATTCTAGCGTCACGCCAGTGGCGCGGTGCACAGGGAGAAAATCCGTGTTTTTTGCCCAAAAAATTACCATGTGACCAAAAATTCCCCAATTTTTTTGAAATTTGGGCTGGAGGTTCCCTATGCGGTGTTATGATGGGCCAAGGAAGCCTCAACCAAGATTCAGAGCCGATCTTTCTCTTTTTCCTCTTTTTCCTTTCTTGTTGCTTTCCTCAATTTTGCTTTCAAACTCCTTATTCGGTCCTGTGCACTCATGTTTCGCACCATGTAACGAAAAGCCATATGTCTCAGTAGAGCAAGGTCCTGGTTGGCCTTGCCCAATAGCCTCTCCAAATGCATTTTGACCCTCTCAAGGTTGGCCTCCTGATCCTCATTGATTTCTTGCTCCAAAGATGTGAGCTCAACCCTTCTTCTTTGAGCAGCTTGGCAATGCTCACGAATGTTCTGTAGCTCCATAATCGCCTGCTGATCCTCAAGCTGCTTGTTTCTCTGCTCCAGGTACTTCATGTTCCACTTGGCCCTCTCCACATTGGGTGACAAGTCTTGGATCTTCGTGTTCTTCTCTTGAATAGTCATCCTATGTCGGGCGCTCTCCACATCTGCATCATCATCCTGAATGAGGATGAAATCGGCCTCCTGTTCACTTGATGGCCCCTCGTCATGCATGGGCTTCTTATCCTTGTCCTCCTGGGAGCCTGTTCTTCTGGGGATGTATCACTTTGAGTCTCCACCTCATACTCTGATGAACCCTCAGATGCCATGACTACTGTTTATGTACTATGTTAAGGCTGCCCTTTGATGATGGTGAAGCTGGGTGTTGTTTTGATATCTGCCACCAAGGGGAACAATGAAAAAAGGGAGTATTAGGATGGAAGTAATGTGATTGGAATATGGATTATGGGGAGAAGTTTGTTTAGGTATATGTAGGGCGTTTGAGTATTTGATAGGGTAGGGTTTTGGGTTGTTATGTTCTCAAATAGTAGGAGATGAAAGGGAATAGGGATTGGTAATATTTTAGGGTAGTGAGGATAGGAAAGAATGGCATAGGGGGGATAAGAAGAAAAAAGGTAAGAGAGGGAGAATGGAACCTTGGCAATCAACACCACACTTACACAACCCTAGCAATCATGACTTTTTGGTGTTTTCTTGTGGTTGGTTTCATGAGTTTTTGTTGCATTCAATCCTAGCCATAAACCACCATATCCTTTATGAAATTTGATGAACAAGTGATGTTATAGAGCCTACCTTGAAATTTGATGGGTTTCACAGGAAATTTGAGGCAATTTGGCACAATTTCAGGCCTTTTTTCCCTGTGCACAGCACTCTCTATGTGCGTCGCGCCAGTATAAATTTACACTGGAAATTTTCTCCCAGTGCGCCGTGCCCTTTTCTAGGTTACTTTTGGAGGCCTTCCTCGTGTCCAAATTGGGCGTAGGATAGCATGTTGGAAAGGTATTTGAGTCTACTTTCCAACCCAACCAGAATTTTTCATTTTGGAGTTAATTTTCCCTATCAAAATTTAAAACTCCCAAGACTGGTCAAAATGTGCCAAATGAGGCTGCCTCGAGGAAGAGTGCTGTTGCAGTCAATCTTTGGATGCCTTCCTCAACTCCAAATTGAGCTCATGATAGCTCATTGGAAATATCTTTGTGTTTTTTATTATTTGAATCATCAAAAAAGTCATTTGGCCAACCTAGCTAGGAGAAAAATTGATTTTCCCAAGGTCACTTCGGAGGTGCATCAATTCTCCCGAGGCAATTGTATTTTTGACATTTCTCTAAAACCATGACACCTGTGTAAAAAGTGAAGGAGGTTTTTCTTCCTTGGCTTGTTGTGGACAAAATGTCTCTCAGTTGCTCCAAATTCATCTTTTATTGCTCATAAAACTCATTTGAGTGAAACCTATCCCGATGTGTTGTACAAGGGATTTGTCGAAATGAAGCGAAATGACGGGGATAGGGAGCTTCTAAATTCTTGAGGAAATTTTGGGAAGTAGGGAGGGATGTTAGGAAGTAGGGAAAAGTGGAATCTCAGAAATTGAGTGAGGGGAAGGGGTCCAAAAATGCAAAACATAGGTCCAACCTAGAAAATTGCTAGGTTGTACCAAGAAACTAGGGTTTGTGCGAAAATGAGGAATTTGGGGGATCTCAGTGATGGGAAGTGTTTGATAAGGTACTTTAAGGATAGGGGAAGGTGTATGAACATCAGAATACAAGTTTTTCCAATGATTTGACCGTCCAAGAGAAATTGCCTTCAAAACCCTAGGAGAGGGAAATGAGCTTACCTAGGCGCAACTGAAGCATGAACAAGGTGTAAAATTACCCAGTGGAACTCGAAATGATAATGACAAACTTCTGAATGAAGGAAAATTCTTTGACCAATCTACCTTGGGCATTTTATTTTGAAAACCTGGGATGTGATCTCAGCTCATGGGAGCATATCTTCTTGCAATCCGCTCCATTTTTAAAATGTCAAAGCTAATGATCTCTCTGCAGTGGAGTCACCATGAAGCACCGATTGCTGGATTCTTCAGTGAATGGATTCGCCAGGTGAATGCTTTCAGCCTTTCTAGTGTCTGATCGTCATCCACCATCAACAATCAGATCGAAACTTGAGATATGAACTGGAGCAAGACAATATACAAGTAAACTTCTTCCCCAGTGGAGCCGCCACTATGTTAGCACCTAAATTTGCCTTAGGGCGAAGGAAGGAAAAATTCAAGGTAACCACAAACCACGCTCAGTCTGGTAGCTAGCCCTACCAGAACAGGAGAGGGCTCTATCTGAGTCATGCTCAATGAAAAGATAAGCAAAAAACGTTCTGAGATGACTTACAATGAAATATTGATCTTAGGCTAGTAAGTGAATATGGATACAAGAAACAATTTTTATGAATGACCAAGCTTCTGGGAAGGTATGGGACCAACAGTCAGCAACGAACATAGAATTTAGTACAAAGGCACAGATTACTTCGTGAGGCAAGGCAGGCAGAAAGGGTAGCAATTTAGTTTTGAATAACACAGAACAGAGAGATTGCTGAGGAGTGTGAAAAGGGCATAGGAACATGAATCCTTTTCAACAGAAGAAAAACACTGAACATGAAATTTTCCCACAGGTAGAGAAATAAAATTGAATTCTACCTAATCTCACTCAGAAAATTTCACTGGAAATGAACATGAATTGAATTGTGAAACACAACGAAATACATATGAAAACAAAAGAGACACATTTGCTACACTCACAACCACAAGAATCTCATTAAACAGAGCCAATGCCTTTCATTAATTCTCCGTCAAAAATACACAGTGAAGAAACAGAGTTTCTTTCCCACAGTCTCCCAGAAGTTACAAACCAACCAAACCTTTGCAAATAACTTGCATACAATATATAGAATGTGTGAAGAAGAGATAGAACGCCCAAGGGTTGGGGAGTTACTCGAATCATTGCAAAATGGAGATGGAGAGCCAACCATCAGCTACAGGTGCAGCGCTACAAACATGACATTTGGCTTGGGTGAACGTTTGCCTTCCTTCGCCACTTGGATAGAAGCCAATCTGGGGAAAAAATACTTTAAATGCTGCCTTTGGTGCCAAAAAACCGAAGTGTAGATGAGCAGGCCCACTTGGAAAAGTCACAAACCGAAATTTCGCGAAATGGAAGCAAATTGGCAATTTTTCCTCTATGCGCCGCACCATTTTCTCTGTGCGTCGCACTACTTTGGGGCCTGTTTTGGGGCACTTGCAGGTGTCCAAAATGTGCCCAAGTGGGCTTGCTGGAAAGCCTGTCTTGTCTACTTTCTAACCCAACTGGAATTTTCAAATTGGGTGCTCATTTGCCCCTCCAAATCTCCATTCTCCAAAGATTGCTTTCTGTGTGTCAAAAAAGTGGCAGAGAGGCCATTTTTGGGTGTTTTTTGACCTTTAGGAGACCCAGATCTTGCCCAAATTTCTTGCCCGAACACCAGTAGTCGTAATTTTCCATGCTGAATCCAAAACTGCAAGCCATTCCTCATTTGGAGATCTATAATTTTAGTGTCGCGCCAGTGGCGCGGCGTAGAGGGAGAAAATCCCTGTTTTTTGCCCAAAAAATTACGATGTGACCAAAAATTCGCCAAATTTTTTTAAATTTGGGCTGGAGGTTCCCTATGGGGTGTTATGATGGGCCAAGTAAGCCTCAGCCAAGATTAAAAGCCAATATTTCTCTTTTTCCTCTTTTGCCTTTCTTGTTGCTTTCCTCAATTTCGCTTTCAAACTCCTTATTCGGGCCTGTGCACTCATATTTCGCACCCTGTAACGGAAAGCCATATGTCTCAGTAGAGCAAGACCCTGGTTGGACTTGTCCAGTAGCCTCTCCAAATGCATGTAGACCCTCTCAAGGTTGGCCTCCCGATCCTCATTGATTTCTTGCTCCAAAGATGTGAGCTCAACCCTTCTTCTTTGAGCAGCTTGGCGATGCTCACGAATGTTTTGCAGATCCATAATCGCCTGCTGATTCTCAAGCTGCTAGTTTCTTTGCTCCAGGTACTTCATGTTCCACTTGGCCCTCTCCACATTGGGTGACAAGTGTTGGATCTCCGTGTTCTGATCTTGAATAGTCATCCTATGTCGGGCGCTCTCCACATCTACATCATCATCCTGAATGAGGATGAAATCGGCCTCCTGTTCACCTGATGGCCCCTCGTCATGCATGGGCTTCTTGTCCTTGTCCTCCTGGGAGCCTGTTCTTCCAGGGATGTATCACTTTGCATCTCCACCTCATACTCTGATGAACCCTCAGATGCCATGACTGTTGTTTATGTACTGTGTTAAGGCTGCCGTTTGATGATGGTGAAGTTGGGTGTTGTTTTGATATCTGCCACCAAGGGGAACAATGAAACAAAGGGAGTATTAGGAGGGGAGTAATGTGATGGGAATAGGGATTATGGGGAGAAGTTTGTTTAGGTATATGTAGCGGTTTGAGTATTTGATAGGGTAGGGTTTTGGGTTGTTATGTTGTCAAATAGGAGGAGGGAAAAGGGAATAGGGTTTGGTAATATTTTAGGGTAGTGAGGATAGGAAAGAATGGCATAGGGGGGACAAGAAGAAAAAGGTAAGAGAGGGAGAATGGAACCTTTGCAATCAACACAACACTTACACAACCGTATCAATCATAACTTTTTGTTGTTTTCTGCTGGTTGGTTTCATGAGTTTTTGTTGCATTCAATCCTAGCCATAAATCACCATATCCTTTATGAACTTTGATGAACAAGTGATGTTATAGAGCCTACCTTGCAATTTGATGGGTTTCACAAAAAATTTGAGGCAATTTGGCGCCATTTCAGGCCTTTTTTCCCTATGCGCCGCGCTGTCTATATGCTTCGCGCCAGTGTAAATTTACACTGGAAATTTTCCCCCAGTGCGCCGCGCTCCCTCTGTGCGCCGAACCATTTTCCAGGTGCCTTTTGGAGGCCTTTCCTGTGTCCAAATTGGATGCAGGATAGCTAGTTGGAAATCTCTTTGAGTCTACTTTCTACCCAACCAGAATTTTTGAATTTGGAGTTCATTTTCCCTGTAAAAAATCAAATCTTCCAAGACTGGTCAAAATGTGCCAAATGAGGCTGCCTCAAGGCAGAGTGCTATTGCAGTCAAGTTTTGAATGCCTTCCTCAACTCCAAATTGAGCTCATGATAGCTCATTGGAAACCTCGTTGTGTCTAGGTATCATTTGACTCATCAAAAAAGTCATCTTGCCAACCCAACTAGGAGAAAACTTGATTTTCCCAAGGTCACTTCCGAGGTGCATCAATTCTCCCGAGGCAATTGTATTTTTGACATTTCTCTAAAACCATGACACATGTGTAAAATGTGAAGGAGGTTTTTCTTCCTTGGCCTATTTTGGACAAAAATGTCTTTCCGATTCTCCAAATTCATCTTTTATTGCTCAGAAAACTCATTTGAGTGAAACCTATCCCGATATGTGGAACAAGGGATTTGTCGAAATGAAGCGAAATGACTGGGATAGGGAGCTTCTAAATTCTTGAGGAAATTTTGGGAAGTAGGGAGGGATGTTAGGAAGTAGGGGAAAGTGGAATCCTAGAAATTGAGTGAGTGAAAGGGGTCGAAAAATGCAAAACACAGGTCCAACCTAGAAAATTGCCAAGTTGTAGCAAGAAACTAGGGTTTGTGCGAAAATGAGGAATTTGGGGGATCTCAGTGATGGGAAGTGTTTCATAAGGTACTTTAAGGATAGGGGAAGGTGTATGAACATCAGGATACAAGTTTTGCCAATGATTTGACCGTCCAAGAGAAATTGCCTTCAAAACCATAGGAGAGGGAAATGACCTTACCTAGGTGGAACTGAAGCATGAACAAGGTGTAAAATGACCCAATGGAACTTGAAATGATAATGAAAACCTTCTGAATGATGGTACAATCAGCTGAATAGTGACATAGGCTGACATTTGGGTGACTTTGGAAGGAGTGAAAGCTAACCCTAGACCTAATGCCTAGTGATCAAATTTTACTTGAAGACTCACCGAAATGACAAAATTTGACCTTGACACCTTAAAATCACTTTGTAAGAACATGTTTGATAACTGGAGGAAGGATGGAAAGACTAACACTAACATTGGCTCCAATGGGGGATGGTAGCTCCTTGGAGGTGCCAAGAACAACAGATCTCTCGAAGATCTAGACAGTGCCTTCGTCCATTGGGATATGGAGTCATCATTTTGACAAATGACACGCAACTCTTGACTCATTTATTGACTGAAACTTGACTTGGACTGACTCAAATTTGTACTTACAATGACTGAAAAAACGACTCAATGTAAAAGGAACTAACTCATGACTGACTTAACTAAAACAAGAATTGACAAAACTTATTAAATGGCAGCAGTCCATCAAGATTCGAGGGTTTCAAATCATGATGACAACCACCTACGTACTAATGCAATATGTACAATCATGTGTAATGTGTCTTCCAATGTAACCAATCAAGTAGATGCCTCGTTGAGTGATTCTCCAGATCAGATCTTCTGGTCAACAACAGATATTGGTAACTGGGCCTCCAAAAACATAATTGACCATGATCTCCTTCAGCACTGAATACTGCAATAATGACCTTCACTGCTGACTATAATAGATTTGTCATTGGATCATGAAAAACACGAAGATTGACCTCTTGCTGAAAGAGCAAGGTGTCTATTTCTTGTGATGCTGATCTCTTTTCACAAATAAGAGTATGTTCCTGGTCCTTAAAAAATTTGGAACAAGTAGATGAGCAGCTCTCCGTTTCAAAGAACATTTCAAAACATGAGACATATGAAGAAGAATCTGAAAGGGAATCCTGAATGATCTGATTTTCTGTGGTCTGAATATACTGTAGGTCATCTTCATATGATATGACAGCCAGATTATCATGTTCCTCATTACATTCATCACTCAAGAGAAAAGAAACTTCAGATGATTCTTGAAACCCAACACAATCCTTTATATCATCTACCACAAATTCATCTAGAGGAATGTTTTCACTTACTTGAGCAAAGATATGAGTTGACTGGATTATTTCTTCATGAAGACTGTGTTCTGATGACATGAGAACATTTGGATCCATAACCCTACCTTCTTCATCCCAGATGATTTTAACAACAGAGTTCTCTTTCATGGGACTCAGTACAAGGTTTTCTTGGTCATCACAATCTGAATCTGAATCTGAATGGGTGACTTGACATTATCACATTCTGGAATTAGAACTGGACTTCCTTGCATGCTGTCTTCTTCTATGGACAGATCTGAACCGACACTTTTTCTTTCATCACTTTCAGCCATATGGAACTCTTCAACCTATTGATCTATTTCATGTAATTCATGTAGACTGTCAAGATGCAAAATTCCTTCATTTTTCATCGTACAAAGATCTTGATTCTGTTGCAACATTTCCTGAGCATCTTGATGGGACTCCTCTAGTTTCTCTTCATGTTGCTGAAATGGATTCTCATACAAGGCTTCCATGATCTCATCATCCATAAAATTATCATCCTCATAGTATTTTTCAAGGCTTTCAATAAAAGTAGAAGCATGTTTGCAACAGCCATGAACTAGATTTAATGATGGATAAGATTCTTGATATCTTTTAATGAACAGGGCATGAAAATTGTTTAAACAGTAAATACAAGATGGCGGCAAACTTTCATACCAAGATCGGGCTTCATCTTCCAGGGTAGCCATAAACATTTTCATCAGAGAGTCTTCAGGAAAATTGATCTTTAATGTATGCACATGAATGTGAAATTTCACCAGATGAAGAGCAGCGTCATTAACTTCCACATTTCTGAACACAGGCAAATTCTTTGACCAATCTACCTTGGGCATTTTGTTTGGAAAACATGGGATGTGATCTCCACTCATGGGAGCATATCTTTTTACAATCCGCTCCATTTTTAAAATGTCAAAGCTACTGATCTCTCTGCAGTGGAGTTCATGAAGCACCGATTGCTGGATTCTTCAGTGAATGGAGTCGCCAGGTGAATGCTTTCAGCCTTTCCAATGTCTGATCATTGTCCACCATCAACAATAAGATCGGAACTTGAGATATGAACTGGGGCAAGACAATCTACAAGTAAACTTCTTCCCCAGTGGAGTCGCCACTATGTTAGCACCTAAATTTGCCCTAGGCTGAAGGAAGGAAAAATTCAGGGTAACCACAAACCACGCTAAGTCTGGTAGCTAGCCCTACCAAAATAGGAGAGGGCTCTCTCCGAGTCATGCTCAGTGAATAGATAAGAAAAAGACGGTCTGAGATGACTTGCAATGAAATATTGATCTTAGGCTAGTAAGTGAATATGGATACAATAAACAATTTTTATGAATGACTGAGCTTCTGGGATGGTATGGGACCAACGGTCAGCAACGAACAGAGAATTTAATACAAAGGCACAGATTACTTTGTGAGGCAAGGCAGGCAGAAAGGGTAGCAATTTAGTTTGGAATAACGTAGAACGGAGAGACTGCTGAGGAGTGTGAAAAGGGCATAGGAACATGAATCCTTTTCAACAGAAGAAAAACACTGAACATGAAATTTTCCCTCAGGCAGAGCAATAAAATTGAATTCTACCTAATCTCACTCAGACCATTTCACTGCAAATGAACATGAATTGAATTATGAAACATAACGAAATACATATGAAAACAAAAGAGACACATTTTCTACACTCACAACCACAAGGATCTCATGAAACAGAGCCGCTGCCTTTCATTAATTCTCTGTCAAAAATACACAGTGAAGAAACAGAGTTTCTTTCCCACAGTCTCCCAGAAGTTACAAACCAACCAACCCTTTGCAAATAACTTGCATACAATATATAGAATGTGTGAGGAAGATATAGAACGCCCAAGGGTTGGGGAGTTACCCGAATCATTGCAAAATGGAGATGGAGAGCCAACCATCAGCTACAGGTGCAGCGCTACAAACATGACATTTGGCTTGGGTGAACGTTTGCCTTCCTTCGCCACTTGGATAGAATCCAATCTGGAGAAAAAATACTTTAAATTATGCCTTTGGTGCCAAAAAACTGAAGTGTAGATGAGCAGGCCCACTTGGAAAAGTCACGAACCGAAATTTTGCGAAACAGAAGCAAATTGGCAATTTTTCCTCTGTGCGCCGCGCCATTTTCTCTATGCGTCGCGCTACTTTGGGTCTTGTTTTGGGGCACTTGCAGGTGTCCAAAATGTGCCCAAGTGGGATTGCTGGAAAGCCTGTCCTGTCTACTTTCTAACCCAACTAGAATTTTCAAATGTGGTGCTCAGTTTCCCTTCCAAATTTCCATTCTCCCATGATTGCTTTCTGTGTGTCAAAAAAGTGGCAGAGAGGCCATTTTTGGGTGTTTTTTGACCTTTAGGAGACCCAGATCTTGCCCAAATTTCTTGCCCGGACACCAGTAGTCATAATTTTCCATGCTGAATCCAAAATTACAAGCCATTCCTCATATGGAGATCTAGAATTTTAGCGTCGTGCCAGTGGCGCAGCGTAGAGGGAGAAAATCCCTGTTTTTTGACCAAACAATTACCATGTCACCAAAAATTCCCCAAATTTTTTGAAATTTGGGCTGGAGGTTCCCTATGGGGTGTTATGATGGGCCAAGGAAGCCTCAGCCAAGATTTGAAGCCAATCTTGCTCTTTTGCCTCTTTTCCCTTTCTTGTTCCTTTCCTCAATTTTGCTTTCAAACTCCTTATTCGGGCCTGTGCACTCATGTTTCTCACCCCTTAACGGAAATCCATATGTCTCAGTAGAGCAAGGTCTTGGTCGCCCTTGTCCAGCAGCCTCTCCAAATGCATGTTGACCCTCTCAAGGTTGGCCTCCCGATCCTCATTTATTTCTTGCTCCAAAGATGTGAGCTGAACCCTTCTTCTTTGAGCAGCTTGGCGATGCTCACGAATGTTTTGCAGCTACATAATCGCCTGCTGATCATCAAGCTGATTGTTTCTCTGCTCCAGGTACTTCATGTTCCACTTGACCCTCTCCACATTGGGTGACAAGTCTTGGATCTCCGTGTTCTGCTCTTGAATAGTCATCCTATGTCGGGCGCTCTCCACATCTACATCATCATCCTGAATGAGGATGAAATCGGCCTCCTGTTCACCTGATGGCCCCTCGTCATGCATGGGCTTCTTGTCCTTGTCCTCCTGGGAGCCTGTTCTTCTGGGGATGTATCACTTTGCGTCTCCACCTGATACTCTGATGAACCCTCAAATGCCATGACTGTTGTTTATGTACTATGTTAAGGCTGCCCTTTGATGATGGTGAAGTTGGGTGTTGTTTTGATATCTGCCACCAAGGGGAACAATGAAACAAAGGGAGGATTAGGATGGGAGTAATGTGATGGGAATAGGGATTATGGGGAGAAGTTTGTTTAGGGATATGTAGGGGGTTTGAGTATTTGATAGGGTAGGGTTTTGGGTTGTTAAGTTGTCAAATAGGAGGAGGGGAAAGGGAATAGGGTTTGGTAATATTTTAGGGTAGTGAGGATAGGAAAGAATGGCATAGGGGGGATAAGAAGAAAATGGTAAGAGAGGGAGAATGGAACCTTTGCAATCAACACCACACTTACACAACCCTAGCAATCATGACTTTTTGGTGTTTTCTGCTGGTTGGTTTCATGAGTTTTTGTTGCATTCAATCCTAGCCATAAATCACCATATCCTTTATGAACTTTCATGAACAAGTGATGTTATAGAGCCTACCTTGCAATTTGATGGGTTTCACAAGAAATTTGAGGCAATTTGGCACAATTTCAGGCCTTTTTTCCCTATGCGCCGCGTTGTCTATATGCGTCGCGCCAGTGTAAATTTACACTGGAAATTTTCTCCCAGTGCGCCGCGCTCCCTCTGTGTGCCGCGCCCTTTTCCAAGTGCCTTTTGGAGGCCTTTCCTATGTCCAAATTGGATGCAGGACAAGGATAATTTTAGGGGCGAATGTTCGCCCTTTGGCAAAATTAATGGGTTTTAAATTTTTAGTGGGCGAATATTTTGTATCATAGTACATTTTTACAAATCACCTCAAATAGCCCACCTTATTTTAAGGGAGAGGGTAAAAAAGGTAAATTTAGCCCTTGAAATTAGGACTTACAACCTTCCATTCGCCCATTTTCAAGAATAGGTTTTATTTAAGTGAATCCATTCGCCCATTTTCAAGAATAGGTTTTATTTAAGTGAATAATATGGGCCAAATACCATATTTATAAAAGAGGTATGGTAAATTAATAAAAATATAAATAAATGAGAGGTATGGTAAATAAATATAACATTTTTTATATTTACTCCATAAGTCACCTTATATACATGTAAGGGTGTAAACAAATAAAAATATAAGTAAAGTGGAGGTATGGTAAATAAATAAAACGTCTTTTATACTTACTCAAAAGGTATGGTAAATAAATAAATATAAATAAACTAGACGTATCGTAAATAAATAAAACTTTTTTTATATTTAGTCCATCACCCTCGTTCTATTTATGAAGGCTCAAGAAAGAGGTTTTATTTAAGTGAATCCTATGGGCCAAATACCATATTTGTAAAAGAGGTATGGTAAATTAATAAAAATATAAATAAATGAGAGGTATGGTAAACAAATAAAACATTTTTTTATATTTACTCCATAAGTCACCTTATATTTACGAACACTCAAAAAATGGGTTATATTTAGGTGAAACCTATGGCCAAAATACTATGGGACAAATACCATGGACTAGATTGTTATTAATACCATGCAAAAAACTATTATTAACCCTAATATTAGAATTAATAAAAATAAAAATGGCACATGGTATTGACCCATGGTATTCACCAAAATGGCACATGGGATTGACCCATGGTATTCACCTGGAATGTAGCCTATTTAAATGGGGGAATTAAACCAGCATGTAGCCTATGCTAAGATTCACTAGGACTTTACAAAGTTTTATTATTTAGTGAAAGACTCGCCAAGATCTTACAATATTTTATAATTGAGTAAAATATTCGCCATGCCTAGTGAGAGATTCGCCAAAAAAGTATATATACATATTATATTATTGATAAAATCGCCTTCCATTTTTCCTATATACCATGGAGATTCGCCCATTTATTATATTTATAAATTTAGGGGGGGTTCTTAAAATTTTCCCTGATGCAGGATAGCTAGTTGGAAAGATCTTGCAGTCTAATTTCTATTCCAACCAGAATTTTTCAATTTGGAGTTCATTTTCCCTGTAAAAAATCAAATCTCCCAAGACTGGTCAAAATGTGCCAAATGAGGCTGCCTCAAGGCAGAGTGCTGTTGCAGTGAAGTTTTGAATGCATTCCTCAACTCCAAATTGAGCTCATGATAGCTCATTGGAAAGCTCGTTGTGTCTAGGTATCATTTGACTCATCAAAAAAGTCATTTTGCCAACCCACCTAGGAGAAAACTTGATTTTCCCAAGGTCACTCCAGAGGTGCATCAATTCTCCCGAGGAAATTGTATTTTTGACATTTCTCTAAAACCATGACACCTGTGTAAAACGTGAAGGAGGTTTTTCTTCCATGGCCTATTTTGGACAAAAAAGTCTCTCAAATTCTCCAAATTCATCTTTTATTGCTCAGAAAACTCATTTGAGTGAAACCTATCCCGATGTGTGGAACAAGGGATTTGTCGAAATGAAGCGAAATGACGGGGATAGGGAGCTTCTAAATTCTTGAGGAAATTTTGGGAAGTAGGGAGGGTTGTTAGGAAGTAGGGGAAAGTGGAATACTAGAAATTGAGTGAGGGAAAGGGGTCCAAAAATGCAAAACACAGGTCCAACCTAGAAAATTGCCAAGTTGTAGCAAGAAACTAGGGTTTGTGCGAAAATGAGGAATTTGGGGGATCTCAGTGATGGGAAGTGTTTTATAAGGTACTTTAAGGATAGGGGAAGGTGTAAGAACATCAGGATACAAGTTTTGCCAATGATTTGACCGTCCAAGAGAAATTGCCTTCAAAACCCTAGGAGAGGGAAATGACCTTACCTAGGTGCAACTGAAGCATTAACAAGGTGTAAAATGACCCAAAGGAACTTGAAATGATAATGAAAACCTTCTGAATGATGGTACAATCAGCTGAATAGTGACATAGGCTGACATTTGGGTGACTTTGGAAGGAGTGAAAGCTAACCCTAGACCTAATGCCTAGTGATCAAATTTTACTTGAAGACTCACCGAAATGACAAAATTTGACCTTGACACCTTAAAATCACTTTGTAAGAACATGTTTGATCACTGGAGGAAGGCTGGAAAGGCTGACACTAAAATTGGCTCCAATGGGGGATGGTAGCTCCTTGGAGGTGCCAAGAACAGTAGATCTCTGGAAGATCTAGACAGTGCCTTCATCCATTGGGCTTTGGAGTCATCATTTTGACAAACGACACACAACTCTTGACTCATTTATTGACTAAAACTTGACTCGGACTGACTCAAGTTTGTACTTACAATGACTGAAAAAATGACTCAATGTAAAAGGAACTAACTCATGACTGACTTAACTAAAACAAGAACTGACAAAACTTATTCAATGGCAGCAGTCCATCAAGATTCGAGGGTTTCAAATCATGATGACAGCCACCTACGTACTAATGCAATATGTACAATCATGTGTAATGTGTCTTCCAATGTAACCAATCAAGTAGATGCCTCGTTGATTGATTCTCCAGATCAGATCTTCTGGTCAACAATAGATATTGGTAACTGGGCCTCCAAAAACATAATTGACCATGATCTCCTTCATCACTGAATACTGCAATAATGACCTTCACTGTTGACTATAACAGATTTATCATTGGATCATGAAAAACATGAAGATTGACCTCCTGCTAAAAGAGCAAGGTGTCTATTTCTTGTGATGCTAATCTCTTTTCACAAATAAGAGTATGTTCCTGGTCCTTAAAAAATTTGGAACAAGTAGATGAGCAGCTCTCTGTTTCAAAGAACATTTCAAAACATGGGATGTATGAAGAAAAATCTGAAAGGGAATCCTGAATGATCTGATTTTCTGTGGTTTGAATATACTGTAGGTCATCTTCATATGATATGACAGCCAGATTATCATGTTCCTCATTACATTCATCACTCAAGAGAAAAGAAACTTCAGATGATTCTTGAAACCCAACACAATCCTTTATATCATCTACCACAGATTCATCTAGAGGAATGTTTTCACTTACTTGAGCAAAGATATGAGCTGACTGGATTATTTCTTCATGAAGACTATGTTCTGATGACATGAGAACATTTGGATCCATAACCCTACCTTCTTCATCCCAGATGATTTTAACAGCAGAGTTCTCTTTCATGGGACTCGGTACAAGGTTTTCTTGGTCATCACAATCTGAATCTGAATCTGAAATGGGTGACTTGACATTATCACATTCTGGAATTAGAACTGGACTTCCTTGCATGCTGTTTTCTTCTATGGACAGATCTGAACTAACACTTTTTCTTTCATCACTTTCAGCCGTATGGAACTCTTGAACCTGCTGATCTATTTCATGTAATTCATGTAGACTGTCAAGATGCAAAATTCCTTCATTTTCCATCGTACAAAGATCTTGATTTTGCTGCAACGTTTCCTGAGCATCTTGATGGGAATCCTCTAGTTTCTCTTCATGTTGTTGAAATGGATTCTCATACAAGGCTTCCATGATCTCATCATCCATAAAATTATCATCCTCATAGTATCTTTCAAGGCTTTCAATAAAAGTAGAAGCATGTTTGCAACAGTCATGAACTAGATTTAATGATGGTAAAGATTCTTGATATCTTTCAATGAACAGGGCATGAAAATCGTTTAAACAGTAAATACAAGCAGTCGGAAAACTTTCATACCAAGATCAGGCTTCATCTTCCAGGGTAGCCATAAACATTTTCATCAAATAGTCTTCAAGAAAATTGATCTTTAATGTATGCACATGAATGTGAAATTTCACCAGATGAAGAGCAGCGTCATTAACTTCCACATTTCTGAACACGGGAAAATTATTTGACACATCTACCTTGGGCATTTTGTTTGGAAAACCTGGGATGTGATCTCCGCTCATGGGAGCATATCTTCTTACAATCCGCTCCATTTTTAAAATGTCAAAGCTACTGATCTCTCTGTAGTAGAGTTACCATGAAGCACCGATTGCTGGATTCTTCAGTGAATGGAGTCGCCAGGTGAATGCTTTCAGCCTTTCCAGTGTCTAATCATTGTCCACCATCAACAATAAGATCGGAACTTGAGATATGAACTGGGGCAAGACAATCTACAAGTAAACTTCTTCCCCAGTGGAGTCGCCACTATGCTAGCACCTAAATCTGCCCTAGGCTGAAGGAAGGAAAAATTCAGTGTGACCACAAACCACGCTCAGTCTGGTAGCTAGCCCTACCAGAACAGGAGAGGGCTCTCTCCGAGTCACGCTCAGTGAATAGATAAGAAAAAGACGGTCTGAGATGACTTACAATGAAATATTGATCTTAGGCTAGTAAGTGAATATGGATACAAGAAACAATTTTTATGAATGACTGAGCTTTTGGGATGGTATGGGACCAACGGTCAGCAACGAACAGAGAATTTAATACAAAGGCACAGATTATTTCATGAGGCAAGGCAGGCAGAAAGGGTAGCAATTTAGTTTAGAATAATGTAGAACGAAGAGATTGCTGAGGAGTGTGAAAAGGGCATAGGAACATGAATCCTTTTCAACAGAAGAAAAACACTGAACATGAAATTTTCCCACAGGCAGAGCAATAAAATTGAATTCTACCTAATCTCACTCAGACCATTTCACTGGAAATGAACATGAGTTGAATTATGAAACATAACGAAATACATATGAAAACAAAAGAGACACATTTTCTACACTCACAACCACAAGAATCTCATGAAACAGAGCCGCTGCCTTTCATTAATTCTCTGTCAAAAATACACAGTGAAGAAACAGAGTTTCTTTCCCACAGTCTCCCAGAAGTTACAAACCAACCAACCCTTTGCAAATAACTTGAATACAGTATATAGAATGTGTGAGGAAGAGATAGAATGCCCAAGGGTTGGGGAGTTACTCAAATCATTGCAAAATGGAGATGGAGAGCCAACCATCAGCTACAGGTGCAGCGCTACAAACATGACATTTGGCTTGGGTGAACGTTTGCCTTCCTTCGCCACTTGGATAGAAGCCAATCTGGGGAAAAAATACTTTAAATGCTGCCTTTGGTGCCAAAAAACTTAAGTATAGATGAGCAGGCCCACTTGGAAAAGTCGCGAACCGAAATTTCGCGAAACAGAAGCAAATTGGCAATTTTTCCTCTGTGCGCCGCGACATTTTCTCTATGCATCGCGCTAATTTTGGGCTTGTTTTGGGGCACTTGTAGGTGTCCAAAATGTGCCCAAGTGGGTTTGCTGGAAAGCCTGTCTTGTCTACCTTCTAACCCAACTGGAATTTTCAAATGTGGTGCTCATTTGCCCCTCCAAATTTCCATTCTCCCATGATTGCTTTCTGTGTGTCAAAAACGTGGCAGAGAGGCCATTTTTGGGTGTTTCTTGACCTTTAGGAGACCCAGATCTTGCCCAAATTTCTTGCTCGGACACCAGTAGTCATAATTTTCCATGCTGAATCCAAAACTCCAAGCCATTCCTCATATGGAGATCTAGAATTTTAGCGCAGAGGGAGAAAATCCCTGTTTTTTGCCCAAAAAATTACCATGTGACCAAAAATTCCCCAAAATTTTTGAAATTTGGGCTGGAGGTTCCCTATGGGGTGTCATGATGGGCCAAGGAAGCCTCAGCCAAGATTCGAAGCCAATCTTGCTCTTTTGCCTCTTTTCCCTTTCTTGTTCCTTTCCTCAATTTCGCTTTCAAACTCCTTATTCGGGCCTGTGCACTCATGTTTCGCACCCCTTAACGGAAAGCCATATGTCTCAGTAGAGAAAGGTCTTGGTCGCCCTTGTCCAGCAGCCTCTCCAAATGCATGTTGACCCTCTCAAGGTTGGCCTCCTGATCCTCATTGATTCCTTGCTCCAAAGATGTGAGCTGAACCCTTCTTCTTTGAGCAGCTTGGCGATGCTCACGAATGTTTTGCAGCTCCATAATCGCCTGCTGATCATCAAGCTGCTTGTTTCTCTGCTCTAGGTACTTCATGTTCCACTTAGCCCTCTCCACATTGGGTGACAAGTCTTGGATCTCCGTGTTCTGCTCTTGAATAGTCATCCTATGTCGGGCACTCTCCACAACTGCATCATCATCCTGAATGAGGATGAAATCGACCTCCTATTCACCTGATGGCCCCTTGTCATGCATGGGCTTCTTGTCCTTGTCCTCCTGGGAGCCTGTTCTTCCAGGGATGTATCATTTTGAGTCTCCACCTCATACTATGATGAACCCTCAGATGCCATGACTGCTGTTTATGTACTATGTTAAGGCTGCCCTTTGATGATGGTGAAGTTAGGTGTTGTTTTGATATCTGCCACCAAGGGGAACAATGAAACAAAGGGAGTATTAGGATGGGAGTAATGTGATGGGAATAGGGATTATGGGGAGAAGTTTGTTTAGGGATATGTAGGGGGTTTGAGTATTTGATAGGGTAGGGTTTTGGGTTGTTAAGTTGTCAAATAGGAGGAGGGGAAAGGGAATAGGGTTTGGTAATATTTTAGGGTAGTGAGGATAGGAAAGAATGGCATAGGGGGATAAGAAGAAAAAGGTAAGAGAGGGAGAATGGAACCTTTGCAATCAACACCACACTTACACAACCCTAGCAATCATGACTTTTTGGTGTTTTCTGCTGGTTGGTTTCAAGAGTTTTTCTTGCATTCAATCCTAGCCATAAACCACCATATCCTTTATGAACTTTGATGAACAAGTGATGTTATAGAGCCTACCTTGCAATTTGATGGGTTTAACAAGAAATTTGAGGCAATTTGGCACAATTTCAGGCCTTTTTTCCCTGTGCGCCGCGCTGTCTATATGCGTCGCGCCAGTGTAAATTTACACTGGAAATTTTCTCCGAGTGCACCACGCTCCCTCTGTGCACCATGCCCTTTTCCAGGTGCCTTTTGGAGGCCTTCCAGTGTCCAAATTGGGTGTAGGATAGCTCGTTGGAGAGTTATTTGAGTCTACTTTCCAACCCAAATAGAATTTTTCAATTTGGAGTTCATTTTCCCTGTAAAAGATCAAATCTCCCAAGACTTGTCAAAATGTGCCAAATGAGGCTGCCTCAAGGCAGAGTGCTCTTGCAGTCAACTTTTGAATCTCTTCCTCAACTCCAAATTGAGGTCATGATAGATAATTGAAAAGATATTTGTGTCTAGTTATTATTTGACTCATCAAAAAAGTCATTTGGCCAACCAAGCTAGCAGAAAACTTGATTTTCCCAAGGTCACTTCAGAGGTGCATCAATTCTCCCGAGGCAATTGTATTTTTGACATTTCTCTAAAACCATGACACCTGTGTCAAAACTGAAGGAGGTTTTTCTTCCTTGGCCTGTTGTGGACAAAATTTTCTCTCAGTTTCTCCAAATTCATCTTTTATTGCTCAAAAGACTCATTTGAGTGAAACCTATCCCGATGTGTGGAACAAGGGATTTGTCGAAATGAAGTGAAATGACGAGGATAGGGAGCTTCTAAATTCTTGAGGAAATTTTGGGAAGTAGGGAGGGATTTTAGGAAGTAGGGAAAAGTGGAATCCTAGAAATTGAGTGAGGGGAAGGGGTCCAAAAATGAAAAACACAGGTCCAACCTAGAAAATTGCCAGGTTGTAGCAAGAAACTAGGGTTTGTGCGAAAATGAGGAATTTGGGGGATCTCAGTGATGGGAAGTGTTCGATAAGGTACTTTAAGGATAGGGGAAGGTGTATGAACATCAGGATACAAGTTTTACCAATGATTTGACCGTCCAAGAGAAACTGCCTTCAAAACCCTAGGAGAGGGAAATGACCTTACCTAGGCGCAACTGAAGCATGAACAAGGTGTAAAATGACCCAGTGGAACTTGAAATGATAATGACAACCTTCTGAATGATGGTACAATCAGATGAATAGGGACATAGACTGACATTTGGGTGAATTTGGAAGGATTGAAAGCAAACCCTAGACCTAATGCCTAGTGATCAAATTTTACTTGATGACTCACCGAAATGACAAAATTTGACCTTGACACCTTAAAATCACTTTGTAAGAGCATGTTTGATCATTGGAGGAAGGCTGGAAAGACTGACACTAACATTGGCTCCAATGGGGGATGGTAGCTCCTTGGAGGTGCCAAGAACAACAGATCTCTGGAAGAGCTAGACAGTGCCTTCGTCCATTGGGCTATGGAGTCATCATTTTGACAAACGACACGCAACTCTTGACTCATTTATTGACTAAAACTTGACTCGGACTGACTCAAATTTGTACTTACAATGACTGAAAAAAAAACGACTCAATGTAAAAGGAACTGACTCATGACTGACTTAACTAAAACAAGAACTGACAAAACTTATTCAATGGCAGCAGTCCATCAAGATTCGAGGGTTTCAAATCATGATGACAGCCACCTGCGTACTAATGCAATATGTACAATCATGTGTAATGTGTCTTCCAATGTAACCAATCAAGTAGATGCCTCGTTGATTGATTCTTCGGATCAAATCTTCTGGTCAACAACAGATATTGGTAACTGGGCCTCCAAAAACTTAATTGACCATGATCTCCTTCATCACTGAATACTGCAATAATGACCTTCACTACTGACTGTAACAGATTTGTCATTGGATCATGAAAAACATGAAGATTGACCTCCTGCTGAAAGAGCAAGGTGTCTATTTCTTGTGATGCTGATCTCTTTTCACAAATAAGAGTATGTTCCTGGCCCTTAAAAAATTTGGAACAAGTAGATGAGCAGTTCTCCGTTTCAAAGAACATTTCAAAACATGAGACGTATGAAGAAGAATCTGAAAGGGAATCCTGAATGATCTGATTTTTTGTGGTCTAAATATACTGTAGGTCATCTTCATATGATATGACAGCCAGATTATCATGTTCCTCATTACATTCATCACTCAAGAGAAAAGAAACTTCAGATGATTCTTGAAACTCAACACAATCCTTTATATCATCTACCACAAATTCATCTAGAGGAATGTTTTCACTTACTTGAGCAAAGATCTGAGTTGATTGGATTATTTCTTTATGAAGACTGTGTTCTGATGACATGAAAACATTTGGATCCATAACTCTACCTTCTTCATCACAGATGATTTTAACAGTAGAGTTCTCTTTCATGGGATTTAGTACAAGGTTTTCTTGGTCATCACAATATGAATCTGAATCTGAAATGGGTGACTTGACATTATCACATTCTGGAATTAGAACTGGACTTCCTTGCATGTTGTCTTCTTCTATGGATAGATCTGAACTGACACTTTTTCTTTCATCACTTTCAGCCATATGGAACTCTTCAACCTGCTGTTCTATTTCATGTAATTCATGTAGACTATCAGGATGCAAAATTCCTTCATTTTCCACCGTACAAAGATCTTGATTCTACTGCAACGTTTCCTGAGCATCTTGATGGGTCTCCTCTAGTTTCTCTTCATGTTGCTGAAATGGATTCTTGTACAAGGCTTCGATGATCTCATCATCCATAAAATTATCATCCTCATAGTATTTTTCAAGGCTTTCAGTAAAAGTAGAAGCATGTTTGCAACAGTCATGAACTAGATTTAATGATGGATAAGATTCTTGATATCTTTCAATGAACAGGGCATGAAAATCGTTTAAACAGTAAATACAAGCAGGCGGCAAACTTTCATACCAAGATCGGGCTTCATCTTCCAGGGTAGTCATTAACATTTTCATCAACAGTCTTTAGGAAAATTGATCTTTAATCTATGCATATGAATGTGAAATTTCACTAGATGAAGAGCAACGTCATTACCTTCCACATTTCTGAACACAGGCAAATTCTTTGACCAATTTACCTTGGGCATTTTATTTGGAAAACCTGGGATGTGATCTCGGCTCATGGGAGCATATCTTCTTGCAATCCGCTCCATTTTTTAAATGTCAAAGCTACTGATCTCTCTGTAGTGGAGTCACCATGAAGCACCGATTACTGGATTCTTTAGTGAATGGAGTCGCCAGGTGAATGCTTTCTGCCTTTCCAGTGTCTGATCGTCGTCTACCATCAACAATCAGATCGTAACTTGGGATATGAACTGGGGCAAGACAATCTACAAGTAAACTTCTTCCCCAGTGGAGTCGCCACTATGTTAGCACCTAAATCTGCCCTAGGCTGAAGGAAGGCAAAATTCAGGGTAACCACAAACCACGCTCAGTCTGGTAGCTAGCCCTACCAGAACAGTACAGGACTCTCTTCGAGTCACGCTCAGTGAATAAATAAGGAAAAAACGGTCTGAGATGACTTACAATGAAATATTGATCTTAGGCTAGTAAGTGAATATGGATACAAGAGACAATTTCTATGAGTGACCGAGCTTCTGGGATGGTATGGGACCAACGGTCAGCAACGAACAGAGAATTTAATACAAAGGCACAGATTACTTCATGAGGCAAGGCAGGCGGAAAGGGTAGAAATTTATTGGAATAAGGCGGAATGGAGAGATTGCTGAGGAGTGTGAAAAGGGCATAGGAACATGAATCCTTTTCAACAGAAGAAAAACACTTAACATGAAATTTTCCCACAGGCAGAGCAATAAAATTGAATTCTACCTAATCTCACTCAGAAAATTTCACTGGAAATGAACATGGATTGAATTATGAAACATAACGAAATACATATGAAAACAAAAGAGACACAATTTCTACACTCACAACCACAAGAATCTCATGAAACAGAGTCGCTGCCTTTCATTAATTCTCTATCAAAAATACAAAGTGAAGAAACAAAGTTTCTTTCCCACAGTCTCCCAGAAGTTACAAACCAACCAACCCTTTGCAAATAACTTGCATACAATATATAGAATGTGTGAGGAAGAGTTAGAATGCCCAAGGGTTGGGGAGTTACTCGAATCATTGCAAAATGGAGATGGAGAGCCAACCATCAGCGACAGGTGCAGCGCTACAAACATGACATTTGGCTTGGGTGAACGTTTGCCTTCCTTCGCCACTTGGATAGAAGCCAATATGGAGAAAAAATACTTTAAATTCCGCCTTTGGTGCCAAAAAACTGAAGTGTAGATGAGCGGGCCCACTTGGAGAAGTCGCGAACCGAAATTTCGCGAAACGGAAGCAAATTGGCAATTTTTCCTCTGTGCGCCGTGCCATTTTCTCTGCACGTCGTGCTACTTTGGGGCCTATTTTGGGGCACTTTCAGTTGTCCAAAATGTGTCGAAGTGGGCTTGATGGAAAGCCTGTCCAGTCTACTTTCCAACCCAACTAGAATTTTCAATTTTGGTGCTCATTTACCCCTCCAAATCGCCATTCTCCCAAGATTGCTTTCTGTGTGTCAAAAAAGTGGCAAAGAGGCCATTTTTGGGTGTTTTTGACCTTTAGGAGACCCAGATCTTGCCCAAATTTCTTGCCAGGACACCAGTAGTCGTAATTTTTGATGCTGAATCCAAAACTGCAAGCCATTCCTCGTTTTGAGATCTAGAATTTTAGCTTCGCGCCAGTGGCGGCGCACAGGGAGAAAATCCCTGTTTTTTGCCCAAAAAATTACCATGTGACCAAAAATTCACCAAATTTTTTGAAATTTGGGCTAGAGGTTCCCTATGGGGTGTTATGATGGGCCAAGGAAGCCTCAGTCAAGATTCGAAGCTGATCTTGCTCTTTTACCTCTTTTTTCTTTCTTGTTGCTTTCCTCAATTTCACTTTCAAACTCCTTATTCGGGCCTGTGGACTCATGTTTCGCACCCTGTAACAGAAAGCCATATGTCTCAGTAGAGCAAGGTCCTAGTTGGCCTTGTCCAGTAGCCTCTCCAAATGCATGTTGACCCTCTCAAGGTTGGCCTCCCGATCCTCAATGATTTCTTGCTCCAAAGATGTGAGCTCAACCCTTCTTCTTTGAGCAGCTTGGCAATGCTCACGAATGTTTTGCAGCTCCATAATCACCTGCTGATCCTCAAGATGCTTGTTTCTCTACTCCAGGTACTTCATGTTCCACTTGGACTACTCCAGATTGGGTGACAAGTCTTGGATGTCCGTGTTCTTCTCTTGAATAGTCATCGTATGTCGGGAGTTCTCCACATCTACATCATCATCTTGAATGAGGATGAAATCGGCCTCCTGTTCACCTGATGGCCCCTCGTCATGCATGGGCTTCTTGTCCTTGTTCTCCTGGGAGCCTGTTCTTCTATGGATGTATCACTTTGAGTCTCCACCTCATACTTTGATGAACCCTTAGATGCCATGACTGTTGTTTATGTACTGTGTTAAGGCTGCCCTTTGATGATGGTGAAGCTGGGTGTTGTTTTGATATCTGCCACCAAGGGGAACAATGAAACAAAGGGAGTATTAGGAGGGGAGTAATGTGATTGAATAGGGATTATGGGGAGAAGTTTGTTTAGGAATATGTAGGGGGTTTGAGTATTTGATAGGGTAGGGTTTTGGGTTGTTATGTTGTCAAATAGGAGGAGGGGAAAGGGAATAGGGTTTGGTAATATTTTAGGGTAGTGAGGATAGGAAAGAATGGCATAGGGGGGATAAGAAGAAAAGGGTAATATAGGGAGAATGGAACCTTTGCAATCAACACCACACTTACAAAACCTAGCAATCATGACTTTTTGGTGTTTTCTTGTGGTTGGTTTCATGAGTTTTTGTTGCATTCAATCCTAGCCATAAACCACCATATCCTTTATGAACTTTGATGAACAAGTGATGTTATAGAGCCTACCTTGCAATTTGATGGGTTTCACAATAAATTTGAGGCAATTTCGCACAATTTCATGCCTTTTTTCCCTGTGCGCCGTGCTCTCTATGTGCGTCGCGCCAGTGTAAATTTACATTGGAAATTTTCTCCCAGTGCGCCGCGCTTCCTCTGTGTGCCGCGCCCTTTTCCAAGTGCCTTTTGGAGGCCTTCCCTATGTCCAAATTGGGTGTAGGATAGCTTGTTGGAAGGTTCTTTGAGTCTACTTTCCAACCCAACTATAATTTTTTAATTTGGAGTTCATTTGCCTTGTCAAAAATCAAATCTCCCAAGACTGGTCAAAATGTGCCAAATGAGGCGGCCTCAAGGCAGAGTGCTGTTGCAGTCAACTTTTGAATGCCTTCCTCAACTCCAAATTGAGCTTAGGATAGCTCATTGGAAAGATATTTGTGTCTAGTTATCATTTGAATCATGCAGAAAGTAATTTGACCAACCAGTCTAGGAGAAATCTTGATTTTCCCAAGGTCACTTCAGAGGTGCATCAATTCTCCGGAGGCAATTGTATTTTTGACATTTCTCTAAAACCATGACACCTGTGTAAACAGTGAAGGACCTTTTTCTTCCTTGGCTTGTTGTGGACAAAAACCTCTCTCAGTTTCTCCAAATTCATCTTTTATTGCTCAGAAATCGCATTTGAGTGAAACCTATCCCGATGTGTGGAACAAGGGATTTGTCGAAATGAAGCGAAATGACGGGGATAGGGAGCTTCTAAATTCTTGAGGAAATTTTGGGAAGTAGGGAGGGATGTTAGGAAGTAGGGGAAAGTGGAATATTAGAAATTGAGTGAGGGGAAGGGGTCCAAAAAGGCAAAACACAGGTCCAACCTAGAAAATTGCCAGGTTGTAGCAAGAAACTAGGGTTTGTGCGAAAATGAGGAATTTGGGGGATCTCAGTGATGGGAAGTGTTTGATAATGTAATTTAAGGATATGGGAAGGTGTATGAACATCAGGATACAAGTTTTGCTAATTATTTGACCGTCCAAGAGAAATTGCCTTCAAAACCCTAGGAGAGGGAAATGACCTTACCTAGGCGCAATTGAAGCATGAACAAGGTGTAAAATGACCTAGTGGAACTTGAAATGATAATCAAAACCTTCTGAATGATGATAAAATCAGATGAATAGTGACATAGACCGACATTTGGGTGACTTTGGAAGGAGTGAAAGCAAACCCTAGACCTAATGCCTAGTGATAAAATTTTACTTGAAGACTCACCGAAATGACAAAATTTGACCTTGACACCTTGAAATCACTTTGTAAGAGCATGCTTGATCACTGGAGGAAGGTTGGAAAGACTGAAACTAACACAGTGCAGGACAAAGAGGGACCAAGTGCGCTGCATAGCACCCTGTCAGTGTATGGTTTGCATTGCAGCACACCCTAGTGAAGGCCTACCTATGCTGATCTTCTTAGAGGTAGTTTTTTGGATGTTTTCAGTGATGGAACTTCTTGGGAAGTGAGGCATTTTGATGACTAACTTATTTAGGGCATGTAACAACTGCACTAGGGGTTGATGGGCCCTAATAGTATCGATTTGTAATTTGGGGTTGATGTGCCCAAATGGATCTATAACAGTTGCCCCCTAAAGCATGAAGTCGTAAATATATATACATGTCAGGTGAAATGCTTTATCACGAGGAGAGGAGGTTTTGAAATGGAACATGACCTACATCAATTACAATACATATATCATGATAATTTGATTTTTCTCATGATCTAGCTGAGGGAAGGCATACCCATGCTCAACTTATAAACTTTCATTACATGTAAAAATATAGTTGTCTACAGATATAGACCCATGAATGGTTGACCATGAATGTAAGGCCATTGTACATTTGATTTAGTACTCCTGAAAATATCGCAGCCCGGATGGATGAAACTAGATTTGGGGTCTTCAATCTCATTCAATCTTTTTCTCAAGTACAAGTCTAACCATGTGAATAGATGTTCTGAAGTTGAACATGGAAAGACATTGTTTGATTACCAGCCAATGATGTAAGTCATTAACAGACGCGAGAGGAATCACTGATAATGGTAATGACCCTTAAGGTACTACAGTACATTTCGCATGGTGTGAATAAATGATTTGATGTCGAACACCATACAAAGTCTTTCGGTCGAAGGCCATTGATGTCAACCTGTCGTCGGAAGCGAGAAACCTGCCATTGATGTATGCAAGCTTCAAGGTACTGAAGGGGTGTTTCTAAGTCAACTTCTTAGATGATGTGCTGATGTCAACAAGAAGCCAATTCATCACAGGAGGGCCTTGATGTATCCCACATCTACGACACGAAATGAGGTAAATGATTTTGGAGATGAGAGTCGACTGACGACACAAGGTTTAGGAATGGTGGTCATGAAAATGAACGTTTTTGGTATTGCAAAGGATGAAGTTTGAACTGAACGAATTCTCTTGAACATGTCGATGACATTGAGATGAATTGGTACCATTGACCCACAACAAAGTAATGGATGGTATGATAGACCAACGGTGTGATAACCATCAAGCTCAATGACCCAACCCACATAGTCACGATGATGAGGTGAAAGTGTCATGTTCAAGAGTGACTTGCTACCATAAAGTGTTCTCAGCTTTTTCCCATTTTCCCCAGTCATCGCTGACCAGTACCTCTTTATTTTTATCATTCTTGAGGAGGATAACATATGCTTGTTGTATAATTTCACCCTTTGGGTGAATCCATCGCTATTTGATACTTTAACGACTCTGACGAAGGTGAAACTCGGGCTTGTCTAGATGGACAAGTTTGTCGCTATTTGATGTTTTTAATGAGTTTAACGACAAAGACAACTCGGTCCTTTTCCTGTTTAGAGAGTTTGAAAAGGGACAAAAAGGAAACTCCATAAGTTCTTTTTCACAAAATAATCTCTCAAGTCCGAAAAATCTTAAAATAATACAAGAGAGATGTTGTTTCCAATCCTTTAATGACCTGGAATAGACAAGTGCTTGACAATCTTTTCATATTTAGAGAGTCTAAAAAGAGTTTAAAGAGGACTCTAAGGGGGTTTCTTTTCGTTTTTAACGAATCTCTAAAAAGAAACAAAAGTTTGCTTTGTGGTCAATGATGTTCAATTTACACTTAAGCACATTGAATTCTACTTTCATCTATTAAACCTACTCAAAACTCAATCAAAGAGGATTAAAAATACATGTTCATGGATAAAATGAATAAAAACTAACATTTACTTGATTAATATGCAAGAAATAAACATAAAAACAAGTTTTATTATTCATTTTCACCATTTCACTTTTACCCTTTGACTTTGGTGCTCTGGAGCAGTTTTTCACCTCAAAGTTCACTAGCTGATTGCAGAGGATTCAGTGGACCATTTCTCGTGCCGTCTGGACCAGGTAGGAGCTATCCCTATTCTCTTCCATTTTATTCCATTTATTTTCAGTTTTAAGAAAAAAAAATTGGTTTTTGAGCCCCCTAGGGTTTCATTTTGTGCACTCTGGATCAGTGCACCCTTTCAATATAGAAAGGTGTGCTGCATTGCATACACCTAGAAGGTAGTATGCATTGTAGCACACTATCTCTAATGGAGGGGTGTGATGGGTGCAAAAACTAAATTTTGATAGCTGTTTTCTCCCAAATTTTCAACTGTTTTTTGCAAAAAATGGATCCTAATTTGTCTAATGGTTGCATTTTAGACATTCGTTGGATCAAAATGGTGATTATATGGAGATAACAAAAGCACGAAGAACAAGACATGATTTTGGTAAATAATCAGGGAACAGTTGATTCCCTAAGGAATTGTGGGTTATTGAAATATTTTCGATTATCCAGCATGCGGCAACAAATTGAACTTGTACAGTACCTTGTTCTTTCTTGGGATCCTACCGATCAGGTTTTTCACATTAGGGGCAAAGTGATCCCCTTTACCATTGATGATATTTACTTTCTGACTGAACTGTCGAGGCAGGGTGCCCCCATCTCATTAGCAGGATTTATCGGAGGAGGTGAATCAGTGAGAGATTATATACGACAGTTTTTCCAGGAAGGAGCTCAACCTAGCAGAGACAGAAAGATCAACATCAGGGATGTTAGTTATTTACCGTTGAGAACAATCCTTTTTACCCTAGCCAAACTAGCTGGCAGCGCAAATTTACACTGGGAAAACAGGTCATATATGTAGTATGATCTAAAGTGCTTGGAGCCAAAGGTGTTCAATTGGTGTGAGGCAATTCTTTCATCCATGAAAGAAACATTAACCAAGGTAAATAATGGAAGGACAATTTTTTTTGGCTATGGGTCTATCTTGATTTCTTTTGTCTTGGAGAGAATTCCACTCATGCAGCCACACCACATCTCATTGGGAGTACCTAGACCTAGAGACCCATGGGTGCAGAGGTGGGTAGATCTTATGGCTAGGCATGCTTGCCAGTCATTGATCTCGTTTACCCTTGCTTTCTTTGAGTGGTTTGACCAATAGGACATGGCCTTCCCAGAATATCAATATTCAAGAATGGATTCCATGATGATCTAGATTTGGTGTTACCGGTTGGAGCGCAGTGGAGTGCTATTGGTAAATTGTTTGACCATAGTTCTTTTGTTTTTAAAGTTTCTACTTTTTTTGTGTTTTTTGATTATTTCCAAGACTAAACAAACATTTTTTATATGTATACAAATGTTGGATCTGTTCAGCCTGTGGGACACCAACGAGAGGTAGGTGTGCTAGTACAAAGAGCTATTGGGAGAGCAGTTCTTCGAGACTTGGATTTAGCAGAGACATTGTCCGAGTTACAGGATCACATTGAGGGTTTGACCCTAGGTATTCCAAATGTCTAGATCGAGGAGTTACCTATACGATTGCAGCGCCATACCATTGGTGTGCCGAGTCATTGGATGAGACTCCTATGCATAATAGCATAGGCTGTGACCTGTTATCATGAGCAACACTAGTCTACTTGGATATCTTTTGCATACATTTTGAGTATTTTGGGTCAGATGACCAATTTTGTCTTGGACAAAAACTATTTGTAAAAACTTATTTACAGCTAACTATTTGACTTTTAGAGTTTTATTATGGTTAAGTGATGCAATCCTATTCAAATGATGATGTGAATTGAAAATGTTTACTTTACATATGTCGCAAATGTCTATTTAACACATAATTCGCTAGAGTCAGTTAATGTGTTTAGATTTCTGGAAATATGTTGATATTGAATAAACTCAAAATACCTTTCCAAAATACGAACTTTAAGGAATATGCGATGAATTGCTGGGTTTCAGATAGTATAGATGCCAGTAAGTTGTAGTCCAACAAGTTGTGAGTCTAGCATAATGATGATTCAGTGTATGCCAAGTGAAATGGCATCAGAGAGGAGTTCAATCAGCACGCTATACTCAGTGATATTATTTGTCGATCATACAATACATATCCCTCTAAAACTCACTAACTCACCGCTCAGAGCGAAAATGGCCCATGCTACAAAAGATAAATTCTGCATACTACGACTAGCTCCATCAGCATAACCAACAAATGGTTCCAAAAAGTTTGACATCTACAACAAATGCGAAGTGGATTATCTAACCAAATAAAAACTTTAAAAGAAACACACACACACAAATGCAGTCAAAGCATATATACAGTGAGTTCTACTACACTTAACCAAGCATAGTAACGTTTGAGGTACAACCCGTTTCAGGGCTATGACAATGGAATCCCATCATAGTCCACTAACTCGTAGGCACCTTTTGTCAACACACGTTTAACAATATAAGGGCCCATCCATAGCAGTTCAAATTTTCCCACTCCAAGTTTATCAGAATCCTGATCGTAAAGCAAGACTAGGTCACCTTCTAAGAAGACACGAGGCTTAACATTTTTATCATATTGTGCCTTGATGTGTTTTTTATGCGACTCATTAGCCACTGCGGCATAACGACGGGTTTCATCCAGATGGATTAGTTCCAAGAAACATGCTTCTTCTTCAGAAGTGCCAGGTAGTAGGTCAATTGCGAGTTTGAGAGATGAGATTTCACATTGGATTGGTAAGACTGCTTCCAAACCATACACCAACTGAAAAGGCATAAATCCGATCGCATTTCTCACCGAGGTTCGATATGCCCACAAAGCCAAGTACAGGACTAAATGCCAATTCCTTTTATGAACTCTAATCATTCTTTGCAACATGCACTTAAGGACTTCATTGATAGCTTCAACTTGTCCATTAGCTTGCAGGTAGTATGGTGTAGAACTATCATGTGACAGTCCTAATTTGGAAGTTAATTTGACCATCATGTGATTGTAAAAATGCGACCCATGATCTGTAACTATAGCTTGTGGTACACCAAACCTAGCAACCACAGGGTTGAAAAAAAATAGAGTAGTCGTTTCACCACTGTTGTTCAATGTTGGCATCGCCTTGACCCATTTGGTAAAATAGTCAATGGCGACTATAATATACCCATGTCCCCTAGCTGAGGTGGGGTTACATGTCATGAAGTCAATGCCCCATATTGCAAATGGACCCACAACAATGATGGGATGCAATGGTGTAGGTGGTAATGTGGCTTTACGGTCAAATATTTTGCAAGCATGGCAACTTCTGACAACAAGAATGAAATCTTTGAATATGGTTGGCCAGAAGTAACCAACACGTAGACTTTTTTGTGTAGTTGTGTAACTAGATAAATGCCCCCCCACAAGCACCTCAATGACACTCATTCAAAGCTTTTTCAGCCTCCTCATGAGTAAGGCACCTACATAATATCGTATCGAAACCATGACGATAAAGTGTATCACAAACGATCAGATAATATTTGGCTTGGTATCGAGTATGTCGCTGTTAAGAGCGGAAGGTATTAGGCTGAAAAGCTTGGGTATGGAGATAGAATAGTATATCTCCATACCATGGATCACTTGATGAGATAAGAAACAAAGATTCATCCAAGATTGATGCTTCTGATGTAAAACCATTGGAGGATGAGGGAAAATCACAAAGTAACTCAGCAAGGACAAGAGATTTCTTTGATTTAGATTTGATGAATTCCAAATCAAACTCCTACAAGATAACTATCCATTTAGAATATTTTCCCCCCAACAATTGACATGACAAGATGTATGTCATAGGGTTGCAATATGATATAATGGTAGTTTTGTGGAGGAGGATGTAATGATGAAATCTTTGCACAGCTTGAACGGCTGCTAAGGCTAACTTTTCGACATGTGAATACTTACTTTCTGTATCATTGAGATTATGACTCAAATAGTAAATAGGATGTTCAGTTCCACTTTCTTCTTGAACTAAAACCATACCAATGGTTGTATCTACAGTGATGTGATACAGGTAAAATTATTTTAGATAGTTTGGGGCATACATTAATGATGCTCTAATCAGGGAATTTTGAGAGCATCAAAAGAAGCTTGTGCAAATTGGTCCCAATGGAAGGGTACCCCTTTCTTTAATAGACAGGTATAACCTTTAGCTAATTCAACATAGTTTGGAATGAACCTCCTCAGAAAGTTTGCCTTCCCTTGAAGTCTCTTTATCTGTAACAAGTTTGAAGGTGGAAGCAAGTCAAGGATTGCCTGAACCTTAATTGGATCAAGTTGAATTCCATCTTTCGAAACTATGAATCCAAGCAATCGACTAGAGCCAACAAAAAACACACATTTGTGTGGATTGATTCTTATCTTGTAGTGCCAATATCATAAGAATATTGCTCTCAAATGTTGCGAGTGATCAATCCATTTTCGTGAATGAGTAGGCAAATATTCAAGATAAGGTTGAACAATGTACTTGATGTCATGGAAAGCATAATTCATTGCCCTCTAAAATGTAGCACTTGCACTCTTCAAACCAAAAGGTAGCTTTCGATAAGCGAATGTGCCCCATGGACATATAAAAGTGGTTTTTGATTGGTCATGTGGGCAGATATTGATTTGATTGTAGCCAGAGAATCCATCCATAAATGAAAAGATTTCACATTCGGCACATTCGTCAATAATCTGGTCGATAAAAGGTGTAGGATAATTGTCCTTTGGACATGTTTGGTTTCCATCCCTATAATTGATGCACACTCGAATTGTCCCTTGTTTTTTCATGATTGGAACAATATTAGATACCCAATTAGTAAGAGGTATAAGGAAAATGAAGCCAACACGCAAAATGTTTTCAACCTCTGCTTTAATGGCAGCAAATTTCTTAGGATGAACAGGTCAAAGCCACTGTCATACTGGTTTGATATCAAGGTACATTTTAATCTCATGTTCAACAATACTTGAGTCAATGCCCGACATCTCCTCATAAGACCATGCAAATATATCTCAAAATTCACGAAAAAGAGCAGAGTAATTATCAAGTTCCAATGGAGAACAGGATTTGTCGACATGAATGTTTTCTACAATGTTAGGCTTGGTCGAAATGTTTATAGAAATCGTTTCTTCTATGTTGGACAAATTATGCTGAGAATCTATAGTATTTACAGAATTTGACAAAATCAATGATCGATGGGTGATTTTTATAGAAGGTGGGAATGAAGATGATAATCCTCCTACAACGTCTCCCCTATCATCATTGATTGGACGATTCCTTCATTCGTAGAATGTATATGTGAGAAAGGATCCGAAGAGGTGCCATATTCTAATGATCTATCTATCCATACAATTTTTGAGTGCGGATTAGGGTTTGCCACACAAGCCCGAAAAATTGATTGCTATGATGATTCAATGGGGCTTAACGGCAACAGCTCACTATGACCATTAGTTTCAAAGTAGTTGGAATTCTTTGTAAAATCAGATGATGTAGAAGAAATCATGTTGCAAGTCTCTACTCTTGCCACTTCAACCAAACCAGATGGTGACGGGAGGGTAAAAGTGGCCATCATGGAAGGATCTTTAAGGAGACCTACTCCAACACTTTGAAGTGATAGTGGGTTTCCGTGTATCAACAGAATGCTTCCCGTAGCTTGTGAACTATTGGAAAAGAAGGCTAGCTGATCAATGATTGTGATTCCACCCATGAAAGGGAATGAAATTGTACGAAAGTATGTGGAAACAACAGTAGCCATAACATATACCCAAGGCCTTGCTAGTAAAATGTTGTAATCGAGGAGTCCGTCAGCTACCTCATCGTCAACAGTAACTGTCTTGCCCCCTAGTTCGATTTGTAGGTTACTCAAAATCCCATATGGGGTATATGTTCTTCCATCAAAGGCTTTTAACGTAGTTGGTGATCGTGACAATGGCAGTGAACAAAGTGTTTTCCAGCATCTCATGGACATAATACAAGTAGATGCCCCCTCATCAATAATAGTTTGGTGAACATTCTTATTGAGAGCTTTTACTTGTATTAGGAAAGCTAATTGTGCCGGTAACTTTGGTGAATATCCTACATGGTTAAAAACCACAAGATTTGAATCCATAGGATTTATTCCACCTATTGCTGAAAATAAAGCTTGTTTCTAGGAGGGACAGTTTTGCAACACCTCAAGTTTCGACATAGTGGAAGGTGATTGAGCCAGATCTTCCACTATGTTATAGTTTTGAGCTGCTCGAGCACAAGGATTAAATGTTGATTTATGCATAACTCCCTTTGGTGGATTTATCATCAATTCAGGTACAACTAGTGGAACAACTTCTGATGAAGTCGAGGTCAAAGTACTAGGTTGATCAGTGGCCTAGTTATTCGATGACGGAAAATTTCCATAATCTTTGTTTCTTGCTGACACCAAAACATCGTTTTGTGGATTTGTGATGGATAACATGAGTACTGGGGATGTGGAAGCATGGTCAGTTGCAACCAAATGTGTCTCCAGGGTTGGAAATAGATTTGTCAACACTGTTGTTGTGGTTGAAGTCTTTAAAAATTTAGAGACCTTAGAGCGATGTGGACAATCCCTTGTACAATGCTCGTCATTACATATTAGACATGGATAATGAGGTTTCCTGGCCGTGGTAGGGGAATCAAATGATTTGTCTGGAGTGCTATTTTCTTGTTTCTTTTTATTATTCTTCCCCTTTTTCTTACCTCTTGGTTGCTTTGGATTTTTTCCTTTGTCAGATGACACGAAATTAATCTCTGAGGTATGAGTGTTTTCTGATGCATTTGTAGCTTTATTGGAAATAGCAAGAGTTTGACCAGATGGACTTCCGATTGCCTATATGATTGAAGAACTGATCACACCATTGTCAGCATGAGAGTCCTTACTCGAATGTAGTGGTGGTGGAACATGTTGGCTGATAATAGGTGTCTTCTAAAACTCCTAATTACCCCACATTAATCATCAATCTGGGCAAGTATTTTTATTCCAAGAGTGTACACAATATGTGTATGCTATGTATCCAAAGAATAATGTTTCTTAAGAAGAAGTATAGACCTTTGATACAAGAGTAAATAGATACATGTAATAAACTCAAATTGCAATCATTAAAGGAAATATGACATCTAAAATTCAAGACTCAAACCTCTACTGAAATCATAATCAAATCTCACATAATCAATTCAAGTAACAATAGCATCAGCCAAGAGCACAGCAGCAATAACTCATCTCTTCTTAGCTTATTCAATCTAAATCATACTCAATCTCTATAAAGAAATCCAAATGGAAATGATATCAATCTGAGAGTTCAATAGCAATAACCAAATGCTTACAGTTGATTAAATCAATATGATTCACTATCTAAGTAGTTAAATCTGGAATAAGCGTAAATGACAGTGTTGTAAAATATGTAAAGGAAACATACTACTTCAATACTGGAAAAAAGTCACTAGCGAATAAGATTAACTCATGGAAAACAGGAAAATTATCAAACCAATCAAACTTGCGAGAATCGGAAATATATAACACAAGGAAGTAATTTAATCAACCAGAGGCTGGGCCCTTAGCCACTAGCGAACATTGCTAATCTACTTCAGAGAATACGAATGAACAACAACTTCAGTTATATATTAATCATGGAACTTAAATAGTATTACAATATGGTTGCATTCTCTAATAGCATGAGTTTGTAAATTAAAATCACAATTTGAAATAAAAGAGATCCATTCCCCCTCTTCCTACAATCATTTCCTTTTATAATCAGAAAGGGGTAAAAGATAAATGTGATCCCTCAGGATCTCCCAATCTTGAGGGATTCATAACTGATTGCTATCTTCAAACACCTTTCCTATTTCGCACTGATCCTCATGATTCACCCTCAGCCCTGTCTACAACCGACGCATTCCATTCTTCGTTTGTTGGCTTATGTTGTTCCATCGTTAGGGAACATCAACTGTTCCTTTCGTCATTTTTCTACATAAAGAAGAGTAAAAGTTAGTTACTATGGCTCAATCTTAACTGTGAGTAGTTCATTCGTTTCTTATCATAATCCATCAATATATTAGTGCATTAAAATATGAAAAAGATAAGAAACGAGGAAAAAGGTGATGAACGTAATAGAAAACACATACCCATTTTGTAACTCTACATACTCCCCTTCTTACCCTATTTCATGTCCTCATGAAAAGTAAGTAATTCTGATGCAGTGTAGTTAAAGAGTAGGCTGGAGAAGGAGCATCAAAAATTGGTATACAACCATGATCTTGAGCCAGGAGCGCAAAGGTGGGCCCTTCCTTTCCTTGAGGCAATTCGTAGATACCTCAATAACATTCAGGAGGATACCAAATGATGGGGCTATGAAATTGACATCCTAACCAATAAGGTCCTTCTCTCAAAATAAGGTTGTTATAGGTGACAAAAAGAGCTGCAACTGCTTTAAAATTTCTGTAATTAAATGGCTCCCTATCCTACACACTACTAGTGGAGACCGTCCACCTAAGCTTGGATGCAGCTAGAGAGCTTTCTTAAATGGAGTGAAAATATGATACTCCATTCCATACAATCTCCTTATGAATAGGCCCTAAAATTTTAATCACCCCTTCCCTTGACATTAGACTCTTATGGTTGGCAAGCATTTGCAAAGGGTGGTTCAGTTCTTACCCAAAGATCCAATCCATGTTCTTGTCTTTGGAATGTGTTATGAGCTTTAAACCATTTAAGTTGGTTAACTCCAAATGAGATAAAGGCCTGGAATTGAACATCTCCCACAAAAGGGTTAGGGTTCTTTTCCACCTCGTTCTCTAATACAAAATTATGCAGGTAAAATTCATAAAGAAGCCTTTGAACCTTTACACCATGTTGTTTGTAGCAATTTATAAAATCTTTAAATATTCTTAATTCAATTGGTTTTCCAGCTCTGACGGTTTTAATTTTTAACAACAGGTATCGTTCTAACAAAACCAAGGCATAGTTGGTGGCGAGAGACTTTCATGCCAAGACATCTATATATAGTGAGCAGATGGTGTCTGTTCGACCTATGACCTTATCTATTTTGAGCTTGATTCTCTCTATTTTCTCTTATGCCTTTCTGCATTTGGCGAAAGTCTCACTCTCTGTTGCATTCATTTCCAGAAGCTGTGTCTGCAGCTCTTGATATTTCTGCTGGGAAACAGTTTCTTGTTCAAGCTATTCTAACGCGAGCTAAGCTTGTGCTAATTCTTCCTAAAGATTCAGTATAATGGGTTCATTGTGTGTCATGACATCTTTGGTTTTCTATCTGAATTTCTTTATTATGGTAAGTCTAAACCTCCTTCTGAGTAGCCATGCTATAAGAGGGTACATCCTTTGTCTAAGTAGCTACATCTACTAAAATTGCATGATGTTCCTATTGAGTGATAACTGGTTGAGTAGGTATGGGCTCAGTTTGAGTCCCTCTAGCCCTACCTTAATATAACTCTATTTGTACGACCACATTTACTGTCTCCAGGGTATTGTTCGGAACCTTTCCCCCTGTGATTTCTTTTATTTTTCTTCTGAGCCTTTTGACCATTTTGCGAAGCTTCTGCTATTCTTTACTTAGCTTTTTAATTTTGGCTCTATACCTTTTTAGAGGAGTAATTGTTCTGCTGATAGTCTCATTATTGGATTATGCTTCTAAAGAGCATGGTTTCTCACCTTGGCTCTGTTCTAATAAGACCGTGTCTCCAGGTTGATTATCAACCTCTCGAATTATCTCTGTCTCTACTTCTTCTTCTTGGCCTATGTTTTTTGTGCTTAGGCCTACCTGGCTGTTTTCCACTGGGAGCATGTCACCAGATTGGTTCTCTGCTTCCTGAATGGCCTCTGCATCTGTTTTCGCTTTGTGGCTTGCATCTTTTGAGGGAGATAGAATTCTGGTATGACTAGTATTCCCAGGAGATTGGGTTTCTCCTAAGTTAAGATTGAGCAGTCCTTCAGGCTACATATAGACATTCATGTTGGCTAGCACCTAGGCCATCTCGAAATCGTGAAAAAAATCACCTTGGGGACTCATATTTGGTGTTGAGGGCAGTCCTAATTTGTTTCTTTGTTCATCTCCAGAATTCCCTGTTCCTACCTCAGGTTCTGATTTAGGGTTATCTTGTCCTTCTAACTCTAGCTGCAAGTATTGTTCACTTACTGGGCTAGATAACTCTATGGGTTGACTAGCACTGCCTTGAGGATTTTTCAGATGCTCCCTGATTTGACCTCAACCTTGTGGATCGTCTGCGCTTGTGAGGTATGCTCCTTGAAAGGGTAGTCCTCTTTCTTTTTGGAACAGGGTTAAGTGATGGCAGGGCTATACCTCCTTCGAGGGCTAATATTAGATCATCCCAGGTTGATTGTTGCTGGGAAAGATTATAGCTAACTATTAACTTAATCAGACAATTATGGCTAACTACTGTTTCTATGTGTCGAGACTTTCTCAGCATTTTAGCAGTGTCATGCAGTAATGAATTCAGCAATGTAGGTAAATTAATAGAGCATTTTCATTTTAGAACTGCTAAAAGTTTGAGTTGTCGTGGCCTTACCACGTCTTTATGCCCATAGTAGGTAATATACTTCTGGACGATTTCTGCCAATTCTCCCCATGGCTCTCCAAGAGAAGATGGTTGAACGCCTTTCTCTTCTTGATTAACTCTAGTCCTATGTCCCTAAAAGCCTCGATAGCGTCATGCAGCTTCAATCACTTGCCAGCCCATACTGGTCCTTCTGCTGACAACCTAGACACTTCTGCTATCACAACGTCTGATACATTGATTTGCCTACCTCTTACCATGGATTTTCCATTCTGTAGATTTCATAAAAATTCGATGGCAATTTCCTCATTGGGGCGTTGAAACCTTGTAAAATATGCTATCCATCCTGCACAAGCTAGAATTTCCCTAGCTTCATCAGAGAGAGCCAGTGTTAAAGGTTCTCAGTGCACTGTTCTTCCTCCCATGATGCTTGAATTCTACAAACAATTAGTGTAGTGGAGATAGCACAACAACGAACAGAGTCGAGTGATGGAACTACAAATGGTTGTAATGGATCTATCAGGTGATACTTTATAAGCATAAATACTGTTATCGAGGACTGTTATAATGCCACATGCTCTATGATCATGGGATGTCATATTTTTCTGCAGAATCAAATGAAAAGATGATAGCACATGCATAAGTATACTGGAGGTCCTCGGCCCCCTTCGAAATAATAGGTCACCTACAACCGAATGAATGAAAGGATAGCACGTCGGTGGCGAAGTACAGGGGTGATGGATTGGGTAATGAAAGTGGCAAGGTACACATATTAATGAAAGGATCATAAAGGATATTGGAGTGATGAAAACAAGGTGTGTAATGAGAATTATCAATGAGTGATAAGATGTCATGAGGTGATACGATAAAAAAAAGAGGACAACATACACAAGAAAAAAAATACTTTATCACCTTTATTCCACTTAACTATTGTGATTGATTAGAAATATTAATTCATGCATAAAGTTTCACGGAAAATTAGGAGCATAGTCTCTCCGTATAAAGATGAAAACATAAGAAGAGGGAATTATAATAATTATTGATGTAAAATAAAACTTCAATACCAATAGCAGAGCTTCTATTTCCTGTAGGCGTCTATAGCCTCGACAGAGTTGCTTTCTAACCCTTTGAAACGGTCCTCTATGTATAATTGGGGAAGTGAATTATGATATCCACAGTAGAGACCTATGTGTTGGCGTGGTGACCAAATGAACACATTTCCATTCACTAGGAAGTATCGAAAAGTGGTCAGGCCAGCTCGTAATGAGACCTCCTGTTTGAAGGACTTTATTGCTTGATGCATCCATTGGATCATATCCCTGGTGTGGTGGCCCTAGTGGGAATGCCACTTCGCTCCTTCCTTATGATCATGGTAGGCTGGCTTGTGATGAGACCCCCTATCCTCCATTTGTGGAAAAGAAAAATCATAGAATTGTTAGTGAATATATATATATCATATATATATATATATTATATATATATATATATATATCTATATTTTACACTTCCCATTTGTATATAGAGGGTGGCTCAACACTCCTTAAGAGTAGGTATGGCGGAAGAAGTTTGAACATATCAATAGAAAAAAGTATGCCCATAATCTTATTGGTAATAAATAGAGAGAGTTATACGGGACAGGGGAGAACCAACATGGTACAGATAATCAATCAGTTTGATTTATAGTGGAAATGAGGACAGTGAAGTGATATAGATAATTGTGTCCTCTCTTTTTCGATCAATACAAAGCAATCTTGTTGAAGATGATAATATTCAAGACATTTGCCTGTTCCAGTAAACTCCATACTTGTTGTCCTTAAATATGTATTTGTACTTTTGTGCCATAAAGATGATCATAAAGAGTGAACTGGGATGGTCTAGGGATGATTATGCAAGGAAGAGAAAAAGGGTGTTCTCAAAAATACTCACAAGGTGTTGTTTCCTGAAGGGAATAGAAAAATAAAAACCCACACAAAAATGTGTTGTTCCTTATAGGGAACAGCAACTGTTCCCTGTAGGGAACAACAAAGAAAAATAACAAAAAATTGTTGTTCCCTACAGGGAACAACAACTGTTCCCTGTAGAGAACAACAATGAAAAATACACTCAAAAGTGATGTTCCCTATAGGGAAAAGCAAAGAAAACACATGCAAAAAAGGTGATGTTCCCTATAGGGAACAATAAAGAAAAATGCACACAACGAGTGTTGTTCCCTAGAGGGAACAACAAGGAACAATAGCTATTCCTTGTAAGGAACAACAAAGCAAACTAAACATGAGAAGTGTTGTTCCCTATAGGGAACATCAAAGAAAAATACTCACGAAAAAGTGTTGCCCTGGAGGGAACAACAGCTGTTCCCTATAGGGAACAACAAGGAAATGCACACAAAAAAGTGTTTTTCCCTCAACTATTTCCTGTAGGGACACAAAGGAAAATACACATGAAAAAGTGTTGTTCCTAGAGGGAACGACAGTTGTTCCCTGTAGGGAACAACAAAGGAAAATAGGAAACAAAACTAATAAACAATCTATGTTCTAAGAAAATACAATCAAATAGAAAGAAAACATAAAAGAAAATTTATGTACATGTTTCAAAAAATAAATTCTTCACTGGACTAGTGCTGTCAAAGAGTTGCCCTCTTCAGCAAGAATTTGTATCGTAGAATCTTCACGTATCTGTTGACAAAAGGATTCCCTTGTAAGAGGTTTGTGGTAGAGGCGTACTAAATTTCCATTTGCTTTAAAAGAGTAGCCAGACCCATCAATGGTGGCTAATGTAAGGGTGCTATTATCGTGCACCTCTTGTAACTCATAGGGACCTCACCATTTAGTCTGGAGTTTGCCTGGGAAATCCTGGAACCTAGAATCATACAGAGTGCCCAATCACCTTCATGGAATATCTTTTTCTTGATGAGGGAATCATGCCATTTTTCTCTTTATTGTTGGATCAATGCAGCATGCTGAAGAGCTAATAAATGAATTTCATCGAATTCATTAATGGATGCAGTTTGTTAACCGTGCTTCATTCAGATCCAGACCTACTTCTTGGGCTATCCTCAATGTATGAATTTCAAATTCTATTGGGAAGATAGGTTCTTTGCCAAACACTAGCTGATATGGGGAGTTATATGTGGTATTCTTCCAAGTCCTGCGATATGCCCACAGTGCTTCTGGCAATCGGGTAGCCCAGTCACGTCTATGTGAGGTGAATGTCTTTGTTAGTATGGCCTCGATTACTTTGTTGGTACTTTCTACTTGGCTGTTTTCCTATGGGTGGTATGGAGATGTGATTCTGTGTAGGATGTGATGATTCTTTAATGTAGTAGCAATCTTATGGCCTACAAATTGTGGCCCTCCATCTATAATTATTTCTCTAGGCAACCATACCACACGAAAATTTGGAAAAAAAAATGGTTTATTGTGTCTCTATTGCCCTTGGTAATTCTTCTGCCTCCATTTAGTCACATATTCTGTTGCAACCAGTATATGTGTATTTTGATTAGATGACGGGTTTATTGGGCCAATGAAATCTAATTCCCAGCGTTCAAAAGGTTCGATGACTAACTATGGATGTAGGGGCATCTCGTCAGACTAGTCAGGGCAGCCATTCTTTGGTAGCTATTGCATCCCTGGACAAATTTCTTGGCGTCCTTAAAAATGGTCGGCCAATAATATCCCATCTGTAAGACTTTATGTCTAGTCCTGCAGTCTACAAAGTGTCCACCGCAAGGTCCATTGTGGCAGGCTTTTAGGATGTTGTAGATTTTGTCTTCCATGACACACCTCGAGATATGCATATCTGTTCCTGTGTGATTGAGGTATCCTTCAATCCAGGAGAACCGAGTGTTGCATTGCACTATTAATTTTCTTTCTCTGGGTGTTAGGTGCTTGGATAATTTTCCCACTGCTAGGTAATTTGCGACATTTGCATACCATGGTGTTTTTACAGTTACAACAAATAGGTGCTCATTGGGAAACTGGTCTTCTATGCCACTGCATTGTCTGTTTTTGGCAACGTGAGAGGAATTCGCCACCATATTTTCCTTTCCTGGTCGATCCTTGATTGTTATGTCAAATTCCTGCAAAAGGATTAACCATCGTGTCACTCTTCCATTTGTAATAGGTTTATTAGCTAAATATTTGATAGCAGAGTGATCAGTATACAAAACCATAGGGTATCCTGTTATATAGTGTCTGAATTTGTTAATAGCATAGGTTACAGCTAGAAACCCTTTCTTGGTCATGGTGTAATTCAACTCAACAGGAGTTAAATTTTTGCTAATGTAGTATATCACATAAGGTTTCTTATCTTCCTCTTGGCCGAGAACTGCTCCAATGGTCGTATCTGATGCATCAAATGAAATCTGAAATGGTAAATCCCAGTTCAGGCCCTGTAATACTAGGGCTGTTGATACTAGCTGTTTTAACTCTTCAAAGGCAATGTCACATTTGTCAATCCATATAAATTGATATTTCTGTCAAAGCGTATAATGGTGTAGCAATTTGGGAGAATTTCTTTATAAATCTTCGATATTATCCATAAAATCCCAAAAAACTACGTACCTCAGTTTGGGTGCAGGGTGTAAGTATTAAGAGGATTATCTAAATTTTTGTTGGATCTACCTGAATTCTAGTTGTGGAGATGTAATGACCAGGATGAGGCCCTCGGTCATCTTCATGTGGCATTTCTCGTGGCTTAATCAGAGCCTGGTAGCAATGCATCTTTGCAGGACTTTCTCCAGCATCTGTAATGCCGGCCGAAGTCATCTCCATAGGGTGTAAAATCGTCCATGTACACCTCGAGTCCTTGTTTATCAAGTCTACAAAATGATGAGTATGACTCTCTGGAATGTGGCAGGTGCATTGAACAGTCCGAAAGATAATACCCTGTAAGCAATGTCCCTATGGGCAAGTGAAGGTGGTCTTATATTGGTCTTTAGGGGAAATTTGGATTTGGTTGTAGCCACTGAAACCATCTAGGAAAGAGAAGATTTTTTTACCTGCCATTGTGTCTAGAACCTAGTGGATGAATGGGAGGGAAAATGATCTTTTGCATTGCTTTATCAAGCTCTTTGTAATCGACACATATATGCCATTTCCCATTCTTTTTACGAACCCAACTAATGGAGAAACCCATTTTCTATCAAATATAGGATAGATGAAATTTACATCTAACAGTTTCTGTAGTTCATCTTTATCAAAATCCTTTAGGTGAGGGTTTAATATTTGTTGAGGTTATGAATGGGTCTTTCATCTTTCTTAGTATAGATGTGGTGCATACAAAATTGGGGGTCAATCCCTTTCATATCTGGGTAATCCCAAGCAAAAAGTCTCTTATATTTTCTAAGGAGTTGGATAAGCCTCTGCTACCTGTCATTAGTTAGATTTTTGTTAATGTTTACAACTTTCCCTGGCTCAATTTCAATGGGTTTGCTGTTATAAATAGTTGTTTTTGGTATCGTTTGGTCATTGATATCTTTTTAAGGGGTCTTCCTCAATTTCATTATCCAGGGCTACTTCAATCATGTGACATTTTAGGTTAGATATGACAGTTGGGTGGTAGTTGTAAGTGTTAATAATGTCCTTCTGTTTGATTTTTAAATTCAAGAGCATCTGCTACAGTAGTGGTGATAAAATATTTTTAGCTAAATATGTTACAGGTTGTTTCCTAGTTTTTATTATAGTTAGGCTTGGCTAAGATGGACGATATAAAGCTAGGTTCTTCACATTGCTTCCTCTTGTTGTAGTCATACTACCTATTCATCAACTTATATAAGCATCTGGAGTCACTAGCCAAGGTATTCCTAATATTAGAGGATGTCCATCTAGTCACTTTCTAGGATTAATAATCAAGAAATCTACTGGGTATTCCAAGAATCTACAGACACGATTACATCCTGTAATGTCCTTATGGTTTGCAATTGATCAGTCAACAAGTTCCAGCAAGGTCGTAGTTGGATCTAAGGTTGTGATGCCAAGTCTTTGACAGGTTGTTGTTGTGAGAATATTAATGGCTACCCTAGATCGACTAATGCATTGGGAAAGGAACATCCATTTATTTGTACTGTGACTATAGGGTTTCCTGGGTCTGATATTTCACTGGTGTTTCTCTGCCTGATAATAAATCACACAAAGTTCCAACTACGTGGACAATTGGTGTTGTTTTTATTTCCTCATAGGCTTTTTGGTACACAATTCCTTAATGGTTTTTTCCCAGACCTCAATTTAAGTTCATTACACTCTCTCGACAATTTTTGGATCCAGCCCTTCAATATTTGTACTAATAGGATTGGTCTATTGTTGGGATTCGAGTTGGGCTGGGCTGGGAGTTGTGGTCGTAAGTTGGGTTGAGGATTCTGTTGCAACGTGTAAGGTGCTGGTAGCATAGGTTGAGGCAGGGGGATTGTTCCTGCTGGCTGGTTTGTAGGTCTTTGCCAGTTTGACTGCCAGTTTTGGTTTTGTGAAGTGGAGGGTGGCCATTGAGATGGATATGGGTTGTTCTGCCAGAATGGTGGAAAGTAAGAGGAATTTGGCCAACTATTGTTTGGAATTGATTGATTGGACCAAGGTGGCATAAAAAATGCTTGTGGCGACCAATTAGGAAAGGTGGTTGGTTCTGCCATGTAGCCCTGTGTATTGCTAAGAATTACAATGTGAGGGTTGAAAGAATGAAGATGGGTCTGTAGGCATATTTGTCATGCTTGCCATTGGCGACGCTGATTTAACAGGTAGACTCATTTTGTTTCTTCTCTGCTCTTTGAAGACTTCTTTTAACTTGGGAGCGATGGGAAATTTTGTGGCATGTTCTCTAGTGCATGTGGCACAGGTCTGTACCATATCTAGTGGGCATTCTTTATGATTATGTTTCTTCCTACATCGAGGGCAAAAAATCACCAGGTTCTGTTCTGCTTCGGCCTACTTCTGCTTGGCTTGCATGATGTTAATTGTGTTGTCAAGGTTCCAGGATATCCGTTTTGAAATCTTCCAGTAGGTTGTTGATTTTAGTACGAGTAATACTTCCACCAGAGATTTTGCTGTCCTTGGTGATCATATCACGTTCTGCTAGTTTCAGTCTTGTACTGCCCCTTGAGCACCTGATACACAAATCAATAATGTTAGCATAGTCTTCTTGATATATATCACCTTTACCATAATATTTAACGTCTCTATCCATTGGTCTTTCATCCCTTAATCAGTGTGGTTTTTTACACATTATTAGGCAGAGGTAGATTTGTGTAGGGAGACGTTTGGAGGTTATATTGGAAATGCTCCACATACTCTTCCAAAGTTTCACTAGGTCTTGCTACCATTTGGAATATCTCATCTTTTAGTTCCTAGATCTGCAATAATCGTGATATTTTTTAAGGAAAGCAATTTTCATTTGGTCGAATAATTTATGGTGCCCCACCTAGTCCATAAACCAATGCAAGGCTGCTCCTTTAGCGTGGAGGGAAATAGCTTTAGTTTCTGGGGATTGGTGGTGTAATCATTACCCCGACATAAGACATAAAATTCAAACAGAACGCATCCATATCTTCTGACGTGAGTCCATGATGAAAGGTGGGAATATTTTGTAGAGGGATAGCTTTCATGGGTGCATTGACATCTATGTCAACAATAAGATATTGTAATGTAGAAGTTTGGGATGTTTGTGGATTATTGGCCATTTGATCAAAGATATGCCAGTACCTTCCGGGATTTCTAGAGCTAGAGAGTTATCCTGGGTTGTCTAGAAGAGGTAGGAATGATCCTAACAACACTCCCTTGATCTGGGACACTGGGTGTCTTTTCTTCAATTACTACTTGAGGGGATCTAGATTCCTTTGTTTCCCTGTTTCTCCTCCTCCTTCATGAATGTTGCAAGAATTCCATTCTTGTGAGGGAATTGGTCATGAATTTTCAATGTCTTGAAAACTCTGCTTAGTCCACCAGTTTTATTGTGGACCTCAATGTAGGCTATAGATGGTGAGCCTATGGCCTGAAGGGAGACATTAGGTTGTCTGGAAGCAATGGTTCGGGACCTACTGATGGCTGAGATTCAACTTTTCTTAATATGTCGTCGATAAAAGTTGATCGTAAAGGGTCACTGGTCCTTAGATTTTTTTGGTTTAGGATGTGGAATTGTATTATTTTATGGTCTTTTCTTTTAGTCATTCATGCAAAAATTCAAATGTTTATTTCTACCTTAAGTTCCTAGCAATTCTGCTGGAAAACAGGCGGGGGAGTAGGCATTTTACTTGCTCCTTACACAAGTTCTTACCTTCTATTTTTAATACCTAGTTATCTCTCAACAGACAAACATCAAACACCTAATTCACTTTTCTGTACTTGTGCTGAAAAGCAGGTGGAGGAGCAAGCACTTTACTTGTTTGTTACGTAGGTTCTTACCTTCGTTTTCAATACCCAATTCTTTCCCAACAAAATTATCAGATATAAGTCATCTTTGTAAAATGGAAATACTCTCCCGAAACGACGCAAAATGTTGGCTGATAACAGGTGTTTCTAAAACTCCTAATTACCCCACATTAATCATCAATCTGGGCAAGTCCTTTTATTCCAAGAGTGTACACAACATGTGCGTGCTATGAATATAGAGAGTAATGTTTCTTAAGAGGAAAAATATAGACCTTTGATACAAGAGTAAACATATACATCTA